>VDFB02105785.1:548342557-548658247 GCA_007258455.2 Sequoia sempervirens | reverse complement strand
TTTTTGATGTTTTCTGTTTTCAAGTTGTTTTTGGATTTTGATATGATTTGGATGTTTTTGGATTTTCGCATGATTTTGACAATTTGGATATGGACATGATATCAGTGCTCTTTTTGGGATTTTGCTGAAAACCAAGCTAAGGTGGATTGATCAAATCGATGGATTGATGATGATGATAACATTGTTGAGGATACACAACAATGCAAGGATTGATTGGTCAAGATTGATGATGATAACATTGTCGAGGATACACGACAATGCAAGGATAGTGTTAAGCAACACAAGGATTGGGATGTTGATGAGATTGATGATGATAACATTGTTGAGGACGCACAACAATGCAAGGATAGTGTTAAGCAACACAAGGATATCCCGAGATGATGATTTTTTTTGATTGGATTCGATTGATCACGTTTGATGAATCTTGGTTTCGAACAAAAGATGTTTGGATGATTTGATGTGACGTTGAAGGATGCGTTTAGATGCGACTGATAGTGATTGTTTGGATTGATGTTCGATGAAAGATGAAGCTTGATAAGGACTGTTTTCGTCAAAATATGCCATGGGCTAGTGATTCAGATTTTTCGCTCACAAGTGGTGGACCAATTTGATTTCATGTTCGCCAATGTTCGAATCGCCACATAAGTCGGAGGACATAGACCAAGATTTGTTCTCGAAGCAAGATGTACATAACTGCCCCCAGTGTCTAGCAATGTATGGAATGCAATGGATGGATGCTCAGATAAGTGTATGGATGGATGAATATGCAAAGGATGCCAAGGACTATATTGCGATAAGATAAGGTGTTCGGATAACAAGTGCCCATTTGGATAATGCTTCATTGCTCAGATAATGCTTCATAGGATAGGATTAATGAAAACGGCCCATGTCAAGATGTTTACCATAAGCAAGCATAAAGTGTGCCCCAAAATTTGATCAAGATCAAGATAACTTGGACTATGGATGTAGATGGATGAAAATGGATTAGATCAATGGTTTATGGATGGATGGATTTATTATGGATGAGATGGATTGAATGCTTGATTTATTATGGATGGGATGAGATGCTTTCATCTGAACTGGCGCACATAGATGCTCGATTCTACACATGATGCCTGTTTGCCAGGTTTTCATCATTGTCTTGCCCAAAGTGCCACCGTAGTGGTTTTCACTAGAGGACGATTTTTATCTTTACTATTTTCAATCCTTTTTCTGATTTTTTTGGATTTTTATGATTTTTTTATTTTTTTGTATTTTTCTGAAAGATTTTAAGCTCATGCTGAATCACAAGGTGTTGCTGATGTAGATGCCCCTCTCATAATGTGCCATCGATATCCTGCTTGAAGAAGCTGCTTTGCTAAGATACGTGCACTTGCATGCAACTTTTGGGATTCATGATCTGCTTCGTTGATACCAAGGTTAACTCTATCTCTGTGCGCACATCGCGATAAAGTGCCTTCAGAATCCTTATGATGAAGGGTTGTTGCCAATACACGGTCAATGTAAGAATTGGATATCATGCGTGGAGGCATGGATGGAGTGCGTTTAGGGATAAGAGATGGATTGGTTGACAGTTTGGAACCTTTGACTCTCCAAACTTGGGAAGATGAGCAATGATGGGTGGATACGAAAGTGTAAGTGGAATTGGGACCAACTGCTCGATATACTTTGTACGTCGCTTGAAAAGCTTGCTTTTTCTTTTGCGAACATTCTTGATGGATACTTTTCCATTTTTGATTTTGCCCCATAGTTTCTTTGACTAATGGAGTTTGATAGGGATGATATTTCTTTGTATTTTTTGCTATCCATATGTATTTGATTTGTCCATTATGCTTCTCAACTTCTTTTGATTTGATAACGTTCTTCGTACTTTGATTCAGATATTTCCTTTGACGTTGGTCCCAATTCATGGATGGGGTGATGGGTGGATGCAGATTCGTGATGTGGTTGGTTGTAGTATTGACACTAGCTTCATCATAAGGACTCTTCGTGCTCCCTATGTTGACGTTTGCTTGAGACGAAGTTGCCCCCAGTATGGTGGAAGTATCACCTTCATGCTTTGATTCTACTTGCTTTGAGATATTTTGTTCAGTAAACGTGCTTTGACAAATGATCACCGTAGATGACATTGTTTCAATTTTTCGCTCTGCTAACTCTGGATTATCCTGTTCTTTCTGACTTGTTTCCTTGAGTGGATAATGTTCGATATCTTTATTCATGATGTCCTCAATCTGAACTTGGGACATGTTTGTTCCTGATGTTGACAACTCCATTTGATTGTAAGAGTTAAGAATCTGCTCTTTTTGTGTAACAAAATTTTGTTCTAAATGAAGATCATCTACGTGCCCATCTGTAGAAAGCATCTCATGGGTAGATGGAGGAGTATGGATATGATCATCTTGCATAGATAGGAGAGTGTCCATCAGATTATTGTAGTATCTTGAAGATACAAATTCTTGATCTTGATTAATTTCGAAGTTGCTTTTAACATGCTTTGGATCAAGTTCTTGACATGGGTCAGTTTCAAAGGATGGACTGCTTACAAATGGCTCTTGGATATCTTCATTATGCATGGGAAGTGGCTTAATATCCTCAAGTGTCGAGTTTAGGGTTCCTTTAGTATCTGTAACCATGCAGTCAAAGGGGATCAACATGTTTTGAAAAGGACCATTGCTAGACTTTGGTGAAAGATTTTGATCATGCTTTGGAATAAATTCTTGAGATATGTCCTCTAACTCGTAAGGTGATGTAGAGACATTTTCAACATGATCATAGGTAAACTGATTGTGCATTATGTCAATAGGATCAAATAATCCCAACACTCCTTGAAAGAGATCACTAAAAAGTGGCTCTTGATGTATGGTGAGTTGATCATCGGATTGTGTAGATATATCTTCAATGTGCTCCTCGATGGAGAGGTTTTGATCATTGTTTTCGACAATTGCGATGGAGAGATTGTGAATGTCTTCGACCATAGCATCAAGTGATGTTGATATTTCTTGAATTGGCTCATTGTCGAGTTTTGTTTTCAAAATCTGCAAACAAACTACACTTCAAGCATGGGTTAGTGTTATGCAAACTCTACTAAAATGCCTCTATGAAATACCTTAGAAATGCTTCCAAATGCAGCAAATGATATTAAAAAGACCAAAGCATTATGAAAACAAAACCAAATTACCTATTCCATAGTTGGATTGGTGTCACTTGTGCTAGTGACCCTTTCCCAATCCTTGATAAAAGCTCAAATTGAAAATGCTATGAAGATGGTGGAGTGATGATGAACAAGATTAAATCTCAAGTGAAGAGAGTAACCTTGCATGAAATTGTGAAGATTGTGAAGGATTTGCTTGAGGATGATGCACCTATTTAAAGATTTTCAAAATGCCAAGTGTTGAAGAGGGACCAATGTGGGATTAAGATTCTGCCAATGAGTTGAGGACACTTGTCATCATGTGATTAGTTAATGTGTGTGCAAGATTTGGGAAGAGTGCCCAAGAGGGGGAAAATTTGAATTCAAATTTTGCCATAAATGCCGAGAGGGGGACAAGGAAAAACAACAATAATAAATGCCCTGTTTGACTTGTCATGTTGAGGGAAAATGAGATTTTAATAAATCAATAAAATTGATTTATTGTGCAAGTGGCTAGGTCTAGATAATGCAAGTGGGATGGGATTAGCATTAGATTAGGATTAGATGATGATTATGCTGATTAATGCTGATTAGCTGATTTGACTTTTAGGACTTTGATATTCTGATTTATTGAGATTAGAAAATGATGGAATATGATTTAAGATTTGATTTAAATGGCTTTTTGATTTATTTAATGAATGGAATATGATGAAGGTTGAATGATAATGTTTATAAGATTTTTGATGAATGGTTTAAAGTGATGAATTTGCCTAATGTAAGAGCTAATTTGACTGAATCCGATCGGATGCATAATGTGAATTTTGCATGTCTACAGATGGTAGGCTTTATGGAGGACTTTCAAAGGAAAATCAGATGTCATAATTTAGTCCCCTTGATAAGCCAATGTCCCTTGTTGATTTCTTCCAAATTGGAATTGTGCCATAGAGGTATAGTGACACTAAGGAGTACATTTTGGAAGTGGGTAGTGATGAAGATATATCACTCGAATGTCCAAATGGTGAAACATTAGAGCTCCCTAATTGGGAAAGGGACTCCATTTCCATCTATAGTGATGACGAACAAGAGGAAATGATTGAGCCTCTCGAGAAGCCACACAAATTGCAAGGGAAGGAGGACCAAGACAAGGATGTATTGGTGGCTGACCACAAAGATGATATACCTTTCCAACTATAGGCTACAACTAGGAGTCTTTATTCCTTGACCATTGTTGATCTTCTTGCACATTCCAGGGATTGTAACAGGATAGATTCATCCATATCATGTTTTTTATGACATGAACTATAAATGAATTGAGATCAACAGGACATCTTGATGCCTTTTGAGGACAACAATCAAGTAGACACCAGGTTCACATATGACCAACATGATAGTGTCTATCTCCTCGAAGAATAGCTAATGGAGGTTGCAGATGCCATTGGGAGTTTTGAAGGAAGGCTGGATCAATCACTTTCTCAGCCTTATAGAACTTCATAATCAAGTAAAAGGTTCTTTGAATTTGAGAGTTCTAATTTTTCATAGTATCTACCACCTAATCAATTTGATTGTGGTTTGTAGATTAGTGATGCAAGTGGGATGTTACGCCACTATCTATGTCCTCTGGAGGTTTCTGATGCACGGTTTGATCAGGCCATGCCCACTTCAAATCATCAAGAATTGCTCCCATCACGTGACAACATCCAGGTTCTATCTTTCCTTGCTCCTATGAATACTCATAGCTATGTTTATCATTTTGATTATGAGAATGAGAGATGGAAAACTTATTTGTGGATTAACCATGGGTTTCATGAACAATTTCAACTGTTGATTCTTCTTGAATGTGTTATTGAATTTTAGTGCTACGATTTGAAGTTTTATATTTTTGAATATAGGGACAAGTTTGCACCACTTAGAACTGTAACGACACCCTATTGCTCATGCATGCATTTTGAGGTCTTATGAGCATGATTATCAGTGTGCTTTTACTAAACTTGGTTTTTGTAGATATCTTTGTACATAGTTTGTTTTGATTAGTGTAGATTTTGTGTACATAGTTTGCTTTTTCCTTTTTTTTTTTTCTTGGGGTCCCCTTGTTTCCTGTTGGGCATGTTTGTGAGAACAACAAAATTTTCATTACCTGGGGTGGTTCTAAGTATTTCAATCAAGTTTTCAAAGGGGATGATGAATGTTTTTTCGTTAGTGTCAAGTGACCTAGATGTTTGAATCAAAGAGGATAGGTCATTGGTTGATTTGATTCTGATGTATTCTAAAATATTATATCTCTTACACACTTTAAGAATCTTGAGGTTGTTGTAGGCTCCTTTGTGAGGTCTAGTTAAGTGAAAAATCTAAAATTTTGCTTCAGCGCCACTGTAATTCTCTACCCTAAGTGTGAGATTCACTGCTTGTGGGTTGAAATGAAAAGAAAGAAGAGAAAAGAAAAAAAATGAAAAGAAATGAAAAAAAGAGAAAAAGAAGAGAAAAACATTGAAAAAAAAGAAAGGAAAATAAACTTTCAGGGGGATCTGAATAACTCTATCGAGGCTATGGATGCCCGACTAACATTAGAGCAATGTTCAGGAGAATCACAATGACAACCTCATTGGGGCTATGGCTGCCTGACTAGAAGTGAGGAAATTCCCATGTTGCTTTTGGAGTTAGAATCAATTATGTATCTTAACTTGATGAAGCTTAGGTTCCTGTAGCGACTTAAGGAGGGAATGAATACACATGCACACACTTGCATTTTTAGTATATAGATGGTTGGGTTAACTAGTGGTTTTGATCCTTTGGTCAAATGTTTGGTTTGTTTGTCCTAGTGTGAAGGTCAGAACCAAAGACTCTGGGTTCATGATTCTAGTTTGTCATTGAAATAATCTGGAGCATTTCCCCTAGCGAGTCACCATTTGTTGTGCATTTTTTGCACACATACCTGCCGAAGGCAGTGACCCCCCTTTTTTCACTTTTTTCCTTGCTCCAACTAGCTTGGCCCCTTCTCGCTTGCTTTGCTTTTTCCTTCATTTTTTGAATTAGGGGAAAAGTTGTCTATGGATTTGGGATGTTTTGTGATGTATAAGTGAACTTCCAAATTTTTTTTAAGTGTTTAGAAGTTGTGAGAATTTCACTATGGGTCGACATCTGCAGGATTCTGTGTGTGGGTCACCATGTTTGGAATGTTGTTTTCTTATGGTATTGGACCCTTTGGCTTCCACATTCCAAATCTATGCATTTCAAAAGGGGGTGCAAACTTCAAGTTTTCAAGATGTAGGGCCCATAAAATGAATGTGTCCATATGCTTAAAGAGGTTTGATCCAAATTCACCAACTGTTTAGATGTCACAATAATTTCATTGTTGGTCGCCATCTGTGGGATTCTATATGTAAAGTGTCATCTATGGGATTCCTTTTATAGGTCACCATCTGTGAGTTTCCATGTGTGGGTCACCGTGTGTGGAATGTTGTTTTCTTATGGTGTCGGACCCTCTATCTTCCACATCTCAAATTCTACATTTTTAAAAATGAGTCAAATCTTAAGGAAATATGTCTAGAAACTCTTTCTACCCCTTTTCCCATGTGCTAAAATTGAAAAATCTCAAAATTAATAAGTTTTGTGACTTTGTGGGAATTTCACTACGGGTGGTCATCCATGGGATTCCATGTGCAAGTCACCATCCGTAAGTTTCCATGTGAAGGTCACCGTCCATGGGATTATGTGTGCAGGTCATCATCTATGGGATTCCTTCTGTGGGATTTGATGTGTGAGACACTTTTTGCGGGTTTTCGTGTGTGAGTTGTCATGTGTGGAATGTCATTTTCTTACAGCGCAAAACCCCGCGACTTCCACATTCCAAATTTCCACATTTTTTAAAAGGGGTCAAATCATTTAGAAATATGTCTAGACACCCTTCTAATGTATCTTTCATGTGCTTAATTTGAAAAAACTCAAAATTGCTAAGAATTGTGGCTTTGCAGAACTTTTCATGTAGGAAGCAGCCTTGTAGATTCCATGGTCCGCAATGCCGTTTTTACGGTGCAAAATATTTTGGCTTCCCACCTCATGGTACCTGCATCTCATGCTTTCATGAGTCAAACACTTGAGTCCCAAATACCAAAATCCTAGTTCGAGTACCCCTTGTGGGTCCAGCTATTTGGATTGCTCCTACTAGTGGTTGTCACCTTAGGGCTATTCTCTAGTGGCACAACCAACATGCCTTTCCACCGTGTAGAATTCGAGGCCACCGACACCATCGACATTAAAATGTACAAGTCACAAGCCTTCGGCTGAGCCACTCTGGCAGGTCTACCCATGCGAGCCACCACATCTAGGACTCTGTCTACCAAATACTGGTACCTAATAGCCAAACCCCAGTGCCTTTCCACCCCATGACACCTACACTTTTCACACCCAAAAAAGCTGAAAAGACCAATCTAACAAAGGGAAAAAGGCTAAATATTCTTCCACCTAAAATTATGCACATGCCAAGTGACTTTGCATTTTTTTACCTCACAATAGTCCCATGAAGAAATCTCCATGCAGGTGGCTGCTTTCAGACTTCCCAGGTTTCCCTATGTCATTCCTTAACAAATTTCTTCATAACGAATTTTACAGATGGGAAACCTGCACTACCAAGCACATATTCTTGCAAATCACTAAATGAACTTCAAATAATAAACTAGAATCAATATTATGATCTTTTGAAGGTATATGCATGCATGTAACATTGAATTTATGGTATTTAATTGGTGCTTAGCTTATTGATGCAATTATTGCATCTTTGGGTGTAGGACTTATGGAACCTACTAAGGGGCCATGGAAGAAGCCTACAAGATCCCTTGGAGGAAAAGAGGAAAAGGATGTCTACATAAAAAATGAAGGACTAACCAACATATGAATGCATGCCAAAGAATTTAGTATTGAAGAATTAGGGAGTTATCCACCAAAATCGGAAGCAGGAGAGAGTTGTTCTATCCTAATGATGATGGTAAAGAGTTCTCCACCAAGATTAGGAGCAACATATCTACTTCTTAGTAACACAAATCTGCAACAAGATTCGCTTGATTGGATGAAGAAACACTACAAACATGTCAATAAAAAAAGAAGATTTCAATAGTTTCCAGCTACAGTGAAAGAGGCAGCTAAAAGACAAAACAACTACAGTAACTAAAAGATAAAACAAAATAAAGGAAAAAATATAGAAGAACACAAAATAGTATATTTTTAAATTGTGAAATATTGGGGGTAGGTGAAACCCTAAGCTATAACAAATCTAGGCCATTCATTGGAATTAAATTCTAGCCATTCACTTCACTTTTGGAAAACTATAAATAGGGACTTGCTCCTCATTTGTAGGATGTGGTAAATTGTTGTAAAGGGAATTTTACATCGATAAAAGGAAGCATTGCATCATTTTTCAGTGTTTTTCTTTGAGCTTTCTCATTTTTCATGCATGATTCAACCTCCAAGTTAGTTTCTTGAATTCCTTTAATGGTGGTTGTTGTTATAGTATTGGATGCACTTCTAGCTCATGCTTTTTTTGATTTATTGATGATGAATCACTTTGCAAAGCTATTCTGATCTAATTCATATGTTTCACTTTAGTTCAATTGTATGTTCATGAGGTGAATGCACAATCTAAAAATCTATAGGCCTTAGAATATTGCACTAGTTTTGTGTAGTTGTAGGTTTCTCTTGGTCAAACAAAAAATAGTTTTATGGGAGTCTATCTACTATAGCATCCTCCATTATTATTGTTCATTCATAGCTTAGAATTAGAATAGCTCTCTTAACCCTTTCCTCTTTTTCAATTTCTTTTAACTCTTGGTTAGAGTAGGATTCCAAGCACCATCACAATGTCGAACTTGGTGATTGAATTAAGTTTCAACTTGTTGTTTTAAATGGGAAACCATTGTTCATCCATCTCTAGAACCTTGAAACTCCATTTCCAAACCAAACTTCCCATTATTTGTCAACAATAAAGGCCACCCTATGATTACCAACAAATCACATCAACCAATTGAACTATTCCAAGCATTTTCATGACCTAACACTTGAGAGACCTTGGGGTGATTGTCCGAAACCTAGTTGCAACTTTTCACCTTTCAAGAGAGACATTGCACTTGTGCTTTGTCTGTGTTGAGAAGTGCAAAAACACCCATCAACAGGTTTCAATGGAAGAAGTTGTCTTCTAGGATAGACAAGTTAATGTTGGATATGGCACAAGAGAATGCAACACATTAGCTTTGATAATATTGTGAAGATTGGCCCCATACAAGTAGTAAGAGATATTCCAAAGATTATCAAGCTTGCAAACACCTTATGTAAATAATGTCAGATTGGGAAGAAAACAAGGGTAAGATTCAATACCAAGGAGTATTCTTCTACAAGGCCATTGAAACTAATTCATATGATTTGTGTGGACCCACCATGACAAAGAGTCCCCAGGGTAAAAGGTATTTTATGTTCTTCATTGATGATTTCTCTAAGATGACATGGGTTACATTTTTAAAACAAAAATCAGATGCTCTAAGTAGATTTAATATTAATTCAATGGTTAAAAATGAAATGAATGCTATAATCAAGTGTTTTAAGGTCTGATGGAGGTGGTGAGTTCACATCAGAAAAACATAGAATAAAGAGGCATCCATCTACTACTAGAACTCATTAGAAAAATGTAGTGGAAAGGAGGAATATAATAGTTAAGGAGATGAAAAAAAAATGTTGAGTGAAGCCAAGTTACCTGATGTGTATTGGAAAGAAGTAGTCCATACTACTATCTATACTATTAATAGAGTAAAACTAAGATTGAATAACAACAATACCCCTTATGAATTATGGAATGGAAGAACAACAACTATCAAGTACTTCAAATTTTTGGAAGAAAATTCTACATCAAAAGAGATGAAGGTTTGGGAAAATTTAACTCAAGGTTTGATGAAGGAATATTTCTTGGACACTCAACTAGAATCAAAGCTTATAAGTGCTACAATAAAATACTAAGGAAGATAGTTGAAGTGTAAATGTGAGGGTTGATGAAGAGTCGCATTGAATCACACATGAGCAAGAAGATTGTTGGTCAGATAAACCTTCCTAATTTGAAGAAGAAGAAGAAGAAGAAGAAAAGGAAGAAAAGGAAGAAATACAAGTGAAGATCACCAAGACTCCTATCAATTATTTCCACAAGAATCACTCAGAAGATCAAATAATTGGGGATAAGAATGAAGGAGTGTGAAATAGAAGAATATTTTCAAGACAAATGAATAGGTAAATTTTTCTTTACTATCAAGAATAGAAACTAAAATTTTTGTTGATTCTAGCAAGGATGAAGGATGGATACGAGCAATGGAAGAACTAAATAAAATAGAGAAGAATTAGAATTAGGAATTTGTGCTAATTCTTGTAAAAAAATGTGATAGGAACAAATGGGTGTTCAAAAATAAATTGAATGAAGATGGAGAGGTGGTGAGAAACAAATCGAGGTTGGTGTGAAAAGGTTATTCACAAGTGGAAGGAATTAACTTTGAGGATACATTTTCTCTAGTAGGAAGAATGGATGTAATCAAAATGTTTCTTTCATTTTCAATTCACAAGGACTTCAAGGTATATTAAATGGATGATAAATATTCTTTATATAATGGTGACTTAGAAGAAGAATTTTACATAAAGAAGCTTGATGGATTTTAGTTATCAGAAGAACCAAACATGGTATGCAAACTTAAGAAGGTGTTATATGGTCTCAAACAAGCCCCTAGGGATTGCATATGTGGTATAAACCAAGAGGTAATCAAGACCTATTTTACCTTGGAACAAAAATCCATATGATGCGCATTTCCAAACACCTATTACAATCATCTTAACATACCAGGTCATCCCAACAAACAATTAACCCTCCATGTGTCACCTCTAGACCAAGGGTGGTAATAAAGAGACTAAATAACATCATGTGGATAATTTTACAAGCATTATATGATATAAAAAAAAATTCACATACAGTCCTTTCACAACTTCATGCTACTTCATGTTGGCACAAACAAATAGATACTAAACTTAGCATTACTTGCAAACCCTAAAAACATAGTCTTGAAATAGAACATTGAAAACTAGACTTAAAATACACCTCAACACCTAAAACTTGAAATGAGAAAACATAAATACAATTTAAACTTATCCTCCAAGTTGCAAGATCATATCTTTAAATATGGAGAAATGTGAAGCATTTCTCTAACCCTTTCAATGACTGCAATAACACTATACTGCTTTTCTTTACTCTACTGGCTCTGGAATCTTTTGCAGTAACTTCTATGATCTATGATCTAACATCCAAACCGCAAGGCCATTTCTTCGAATGTGGAAGAGTTTGGAGCATTCTCCCAAGCTACTTTAGTACAACTTCCTAATGCCTTTGATTTCTTGAAACCTTACATACTTTCTTTCATCAATGTTTTACATCAAGGGATAGATAATATGACATTCACAGTACCATAGACAATAATTACAACTCTTTTCATCAAGAGAAAGAAAAACCAAAACTTATTTAAATCAACACACAATTCAACTTGTCAAATTTTACCTAATCATGAACAAAAAGGATATGGTACAATCATATACAACATGCTCATAAAATTCATCACCATGTCCTTCTCCTCATAAATATTTTCATCATCACTCCTTTACATCACTTTCAACCTCACACAATACCACTCTATTGACATCAATTACAACACATGCAACAATCTCCTCCTTTGGTATTTATGGAAACACTAACCTAATATGCAATTTCTCCTCCTTTGACATCAAGGGTAAAGGGATAGTGGTCTTCCTATGTGCCTGCAAAAACATACAAGATCCCATGCATGCACAACCTTCATCATCATTCTTATTCTCCTTCTACATGCACGCCCTGAGAGGTAGCCACCATCAATCTAGGGAAAATATATGTCGTGAACTACTCCCCTTGGATAGAAGCACCATTTATGCATATAGTTAGGAGGGGAAACAACCCCTAACTTTTGTTTGAGATATTCAAATGTGTCTTTATAAAGTACTTGTGTGAAGACATCTACAACTTGATTCTTTTTAGATACATATTCCAATTTTGCTTCTTGATTTGCAACATTCTCTCTTAAAATGTGATACTTGATAGATATGTTCTTGGTTGTAGAATGCATCACTGGATTCTTTGAAATATTGATGGCACTTGGATTGTCACATATAATGTGAATTGTCTCATCATATATTACCTTGATATCCTTCAATGTTTGTTTCATCCACAACACTTGACTGTAACAAGATGATACAACTATATACTCTACCTTTGTTGTTGATAAGGACATTGAATCCTGCTTACTAAACCATGAGACCAATCTATCTCCCAAAATGAAATTTCCACCACTGGTACTTCATCTAACATCAACATTGGTAGACCAATTTGCATCAATATATGCACTCAAGAAAAAATTGTCACCTTTTTGATACCATAATTCATAATCTAAGTTCTCTTCAAATATTTGAAAATCCTCTTGACTACCTTCACATGATTTTCTCTTGGATTATTTTGAAACCTTGCAAATTTAGTGAAGCCATTTATCCTTATCACCTTGAAAGTTAAGTCAACCAAAGTGTATTTTTTTAATATCTTTCTAAAATCATCAAAAACCCTATCAAACTATCAAATAATGTGTTTTTTCCATGCCTAGATGCATTTGCTTCATCTTGAGGCATCTTTACAAAATCACTTTCATTTGAAGACTTTTGGCCTTCAATCCAATAGTTTGACCTTTGTAGACCTAAATGAGACCTAGGAAACTATATGTCTTGGAGCTAACTTCTTGTATCTGTTGCACTTTTCATGTTACATGTTTCATCTTGGATGACTAAGGATAATTTTTTTGAAGCTTACAGAGGATATAAATAAAATATCAAGTTTTTTTGCAAATGCTATGTGAGTGTGAGTATGTGAGGAGGAATGTGTGAGTATATGTGTATGGAAGTGAGTTGTAGATAGCAGAGGTTGTTGAGAAGAGATGTTGAAGATATATGTCAGTGTGAAGAGTGTTGTTATTGTGGTGGTGATTGAACAAAAAAAATTTCATGTATTTTATAAAGAGTTTGTAGCCTCTTTCTGCAATTTTTAAAGTTTATAGGGATTTGTAGCTTCCTTTGGTTGAGGCCATAAAAACTGTGGTTTTTACCTTCTAGGGTTTTCCACATAAATATAGTGTTATGATTGTGTGGTCATGATTTGAATTGCATAGTTTGATTCTTTATATGTTCTAAGGCAATAGAAAGATTTGGTTTGTAAAGCTGAATTGGATTAACTTGTGGGATATAATGATTCACCCCCATCTCAATATATTTGTTTGTTCTAACAAATCAAAGATAACATAATAACATAATCATTAATTCCCCACTTCATCCCATCAACCCAAAAAAAGATCAATAAAACATTTAATGTAGAAGATCTACAAGTCAAGAATTATGTGTTAACATACTTTGCTACTTGTAATTCAAGTGATAGTTGTTACAAAGAATGAAATATTGATCAAATAGAAAGTATACATGTTATAAATAAAATTAATCTGACAAAGACTTAATAATTTTTTCCTAGAAACTCTCCAAGAGAGAAAACTAGATTAAGTGGTAGTAGCATTGAAGCGTCATCCTACCTTTATTAAGAATAGTTTTATCAAGTACAATAGGATGTTTGGATGCAAGATGCCCCTTGCTTCTTTAATGTCAATACTACTATCTCGATCTTGCTAAATAACTATGAATAGAGGGAACTTCCTTGATTTCTCTATCCAATTCCACCCATGATTTTTAAATCAATACAAGGCCCTATTTATATTTTCTCATGGTAGTAGATTTATTTTGAACCCAATAAGAATTTCTACAATCACCAAAAGCTAAACAAACACTTTTTTAGTCTAGATTAAATAAGTTGTATTTTGTGAACTATTGTTGGATGTGGCTACAAATATGGTATAGTCCAAGTCACTACCACAATCATGGTACAATAATTTTTTCCCTACCCTACATTAGTTTTTTTGGCACTTTTCCCTATATTTGTTTTCTAGATCCATTTTCTTATCCATATACATAATTTTTGTGTATGTTTTCTTATAGTATTTAAGAATCTAATTAGATCACACCTTTTCTAAAGAATATTTTAGTTCAACAAGGCTTAATAATTTTTGATAACAAAAAAAGATCCCCTACTCTTAAAAATTAATCCTAATTGCCCCTCTTTAATCCCTCCTTTTTAAACTCTTAGTTTTTCTCCACCATCATTTTTTTCTCAAGCCTATGAATTTTCCTCTCTCTAGCTAAATATGGAATTAAACAATATTTTCAACTCATATCTATAGGAAAAATTTATAATGTGAACTGAAATGCAAATATTTTTCAATAGATATTCCCATGTAGCATAATTTAATTGCAATTAATATCCTTGTTTTAGCTCTTTTTTTCTAGGCATGTTTGTTGAACATAGTCAGTTATTTTTTTCTAGTGAATGTAAGATATGTAAGAAGAGAAGAAAAAAATAGAACAGGAAGAAGATTGTTGTAGCAACTGTTGGAAACAAACAACACTGAGAGGGGGGGTGAATTAGTGTTGTGCAAATCACAACAATTTTATCCTAATCTTTATTATACTTAATACACTTAACCAAAATTAATATGTTGGAATAGAAAAAAATAAACCACACAACCATATCACAAGGATTTTTACGTGGAAACCATGTAAGGGGAAAAACCATGGTGGATGGCCAATCCACAATAAATTGAGTATAGTCAAAAGAAGTATTACAAAATAAGAATGCACTTGCATTCAGGCTCACTTCCTAGAGCTCACTTCTTAGAAGATGGGGGATCACTACCCTTACAATAGTTTGGAATTGATCCAAAAGAAAATGAACTGAATAGATAACATCTACAAATGCTTGATTGCAGTTCCGGTTTAGCTCCGATGATGAACTTGTGTCATGTTTCACTGATAATGAAATTCTGCTCTATTTTTCCCAAGTTTTCACACAAAATCTCTATGCGCAAGTGAAACTGTGCATGATATTGCTCAAATACACCTTAGAAATTCACATCACACACACACACAACTTCTTGTCTCTACTAAATGATGTGACTTTCCATCTAAATATATTCGTTTGCTAGGAATTAATCGCCATAGGTTGGCTCAACAAAACATAGTAACATTTGCAACTTGTCAGCCCCAAAACATAAATAATTTCAATGTGTATCCAAAGAGTTGGCTACACAAAAGCTAGGACCCATAATTGAACATCTAATTAAAATAATTCAACTTTGTACAACGGTTATATACCATTTACACTGAGTTGGCTCCAACAGGAAAACAAGTTGAAAATGTCCTACTGAACCTCCAAGACCATGAAGCCACAAGGATAGCAATATATGATTCAATGATAAGGTGTTTCACGTTCTTGATAAAAAATTTCAGTGATCCACAACACAATGTGATGATCTCGTGAAGCTATTAGACCGGATACCCTAACCTACCAGAGAAACATAGTTTTCCACTTTAACTGTCAATGCAATTGAATGCATAACTGTGGACCAAAATGATGATTGTATTTTCCATCAATGACAACACAAAAAACCTATAACTACATCCACACAAGCCATATGCCAACAATCTGCCCCTTTGGAATTAATGGCAACACTTAGTGAAAATGACTAAGTGTCGAAGTTGATATACATTATGCCAAAATACAAAATTCTGCTTCGTTGCAAAATATTACTCCCCCTAAGAATATGTTTTCATTTTTCACATACACTCTCCCTCTTTGGCATCAATGAAAAAATTGGGGAAACCAAAATTGCAAAATTGTACAAGTATATCCAGAGACTTACAAAAATGTGAAGATGTCTGCAAAGACATTCTTTAGTCCTTCTAATTTTGGGTCCTAGATACTCTTGAAACTCTCCAGAATGGTAATATGACCACAGAGAAGATAAGTCATGGTTTCTGCAGCTTCCAAATATGTGGGATCAAGAGTGGTCACATCACTTTTTGCTTCTTTCAGAGTGTTTCCCATCATCTCAATTTCTAGACTTATCAGCTTCCTGAATTCACTTACTCTACTAATAACCCTTTCATTTTCAAGCTTAAGAGTCTTTAACTGGTCAAGAAAAGATATTACTTGACTATCTTGTTAACACATACTATTGGTGAAAGGATCAAAGGTGTTGGAAATAATAGCCAGTTGTTGCTCAATATCTTTGATCTTTTTCTCATTTCCCGTGGTAAATTTTGACAAGATTAGATAGGATTTGTACATATTTCCTCCTTTAGTTATAGCACTTTGGATATTTTGTATACATGTTGCTAGCAGATCCTTATCCTTGGCAATTAATTTGATTAAGCTTCCAATTCGTTCCTCCTTGAATTCCCTTTTTACTTGAATTTGAGTTGAAACTTTAAAAGACTTGAAATGAGAGTCTACAGAGTTTATCAATCTTTTTAACTCACTAGAGGGGGCTCAACAAAACATAGTAACATTTGCAACTTGTCAGCCCCAAAACATAAATAATTTCAATGTGTATCCAAAGAGTTGGCTACACAAAAGCTAGGACCCATAATTGAACATCTAATTAAAATAATTCAACTTTGTACAACGGTTATATACCATTTACACTGAGTTGGCTCCAACAGGAAAACAAGTTGAAAATGTCCTACTGAACCTCCAAGACCATGAAGCCACAAGGATAGCAATACATGATTCAATGATAAGGTGTTTCACGTTCTTGATAAAAAAAGTGATCCACAACACAATGTGATGATCTCGTGAAGCTATTAGACCGGATACCCTAACCTACCAGAGAAACATAGTTTTCCACTTTAACTGTCAATGCAATTGAATGCATAACTGTGGACCAAAATGATGATTGTATTTTCCATCAATGACAACACAAAAAACCTATAACTACATCCACACAAGCCATATGCCAACAATCTGCCCCTTTGGAATTAATGGCAACACTTAGTGAAAATGACTAAGTGTCGAAGTTGATATACATTATGCCAAAATACAAAATTCTGCTTCGTTGCAAAATATTACTCCCCCTAAGAATATGTTTTCATTTTTCACATACACTCTCCCTCTTTGGCATCAATGAAAAAATTGGGGAAACCAAAATTGCAAAATTGTACAAGTATATCCAGAGACTTACAAAAATGTGAAGATGTCTGCAAAGACATTCTTTAGTCCTTCTAATTTTGGGTCCTAGATACTCTTGAAACTCTCCAGAATGGTAATATGACCATAGAGAAGATAAGTCATGGTTTCTGCAGCTTCCAAATATGTGGGATCAAGAGTGGTCACATCACTTTTTGCTTCTTTCAGAGTGTTTCCCATCATCTCAATTTCTAGACTTATCAGCTTCCTGAATTCACTTACTCTACTAATAACCCTTTCATTTTCAAGCTTAAGAGTCTTTAACTGGTCAAGAAAAGATATTACTTGACTATCTTGTTAACACATACTATTGGTGAAAGGATCAAAGGTGTTGGAAATAATAGCCAGTTGTTGCTCAATATCTTTGATCTTTTTCTCATTTCCCGTGGTAAATTTTGACAAGATTAGATAGGATTTGTACATATTTCCTCCTTTAGTTATAGCACTTTGGATATTTTGTATACATGTTGCTAGCAGATCCTTATCCTTGGCAATTAATTTGATTAAGCTTCCAATTCGTTCCTCCTTGAATTCCCTTTTTACTTGAATTTGAGTTGAAACTTTAAAAGACTTGAAATGAGAGTCTACAGAGTTTATCAATCTTTTTAACTCACTAGAGGGGGCTCAACAAAACATAGTAACATTTGCAACTTGTCAGCCCCAAAACATAAATAATTTCAATGTGTATCCAAAGAGTTGGCTACACAAAAGCTAGGACCCATAATTGAACATCTAATTAAAATAATTCAACTTTGTACAACGGTTATATACCATTTACACTGAGTTGGCTCCAACAGGAAAACAAGTTGAAAATGTCCTACTGAACCTCCAAGACCATGAAGCCACAAGGATAGCAATATATGATTCAATGATAAGGTGTTTCACGTTCTTGATAAAAAATTTCAGTGATCCACAACACAATGTGATGATCTCGTGAAGCTATTAGACCGGATACCCTAACCTACCAGAGAAACATAGTTTTCCACTTTAACTGTCAATGCAATTGAATGCATAACTGTGGACCAAAATGATGATTGTATTTTCCATCAATGACAACACAAAAAACCTATAACTACATCCACACAAGCCATATGCCAACAATCTGCCCCTTTGGAATTAATGGCAACACTTAGTGAAAATGACTAAGTGTCGAAGTTGATATACATTATGCCAAAATACAAAATTCTGCTTCGTTGCAAAATATTACTCCCCCTAAGAATATGTTTTCATTTTTCACATACACTCTCCCTCTTTGGCATCAATGAAAAAATTGGGGAAACCAAAATTGCAAAATTGTACAAGTATATCCAGAGACTTACAAAAATGTGAAGATGTCTGCAAAGACATTCTTTAGTCCTTCTAATTTTGGGTCCTAGATACTCTTGAAACTCTCCAGAATGGTAATATGACCATAGAGAAGATAAGTCATGGTTTCTGCAGCTTCCAAATATGTGGGATCAAGAGTGGTCACATCACTTTTTGCTTCTTTCAGAGTGTTTCCCATCATCTCAATTTCTAGACTTATCAGCTTCCTGAATTCACTTACTCTACTAATAACCCTTTCATTTTCAAGCTTAAGAGTCTTTAACTGGTCAAGAAAAGATATTACTTGACTATCTTGTTAACACATACTATTGGTGAAAGGATCAAAGGTGTTGGAAATAATAGCCAGTTGTTGCTCAATATCTTTGATCTTTTTCTCATTTCCCGTGGTAAATTTTGACAAGATTAGATAGGATTTGTACATATTTCCTCCTTTAGTTATAGCACTTTGGATATTTTGTATACATGTTGCTAGCAGATCCTTATCCTTGGCAATTAATTTGATTAAGCTTCCAATTCGTTCCTCCTTGAATTCCCTTTTTACTTGAATTTGAGTTGAAACTTTAAAAGACTTGAAATGAGAGTCTACAGAGTTTATCAATCTTTTTAACTCACTAGAGGGGGATCTAGATGGATCCATAACATGGGTAGGCATTAGTTTCTATAAAACATTAGATTCGAGTTTTAGCAGCTCACTTTCTTTGATATAAGATTTCAATATTTTCTCATTGGGTTTGTCTTGAGCTAATTTGGCATCTTTTAGCATCTAGATTAGAGACAATGTGGATAAGTTGATTGAGCTCTCATCAAACTCAAAGTCTAATTCTGCCTTCTGCTCCAATAGAGATTCCTTCACCTCTTCCAAACTAATCTCATGACTCTTTCCCTTGTCAATTTTAGATTGAGCTTCTGGAATGACCTTTGACATTTCTTTCTCATTACCGAACACTTCTTCCACATCAATTACCACTTCACTTTGGACCTTAGTCACAATAGGTGTTTCAGTGTTTATATCATTGGGGGAAGTTAGAACATCCTTAAATATTAGAGGATTAGATACATTAATGTTCACATCATTTTCATTTCCTCCTAACTTACTCACTTCCACATTCACTTCCTCATGACTTTGAGCCTATTCAATATTGACTTCTTCAATGTTTTCCTTTTCTTTTGACAATAAATTTTCTAGAATTGACTTGGTATCACTTATAACATCATTAGTGTTACCAATCATGCATTTATTGACTCTTGAGTTGCTTCTGAATTCATTTTTAACTTTAAGGAGTGAATACAATTATTCAATTCCCATTTTTGGCCATAGGTCAACAAGGACTCTTTTCCTCATGTTTTCTTCCTCTGTCCTAGCATTCACCCTTCTTGATTCCAAAGCTTTGTATAGGCTTGTGGGTAAGCCATACATGATTTCAACAAGAGTTTTATTGAAAACATTCAAATGCTTGACAACAACTTCTTCAAGAGTTAACTTACCAAAATCATCAAAGAACTCATATAGGTCATAGAGTGGCTTGAGATTACTGTCAACCACTGCTGTATTTTTGACTTCTTCCAATGACATGCTGGATTTGACAGTTTTGCACTTCTTTTGAGTTCCTTCACTTTTTCTAGAAGGCTTTCTTTTATTCAGCTTGACAACATGACTCTCGGTTGCCTTCAATTCCCTCACTATTTCTTCTGAGTGTGTCTCTTCTTCTTCATCTGTGGATGCAACTTTATATTTCCTTGAACTTTTATTTGTCTTTCCTCTTCTAGAGGCTTCGACCTTATTTGGCTGAGATGCAGGAGAACTCCTAGTTGTTCTAGTGTTACAAGTAGATGTTCCCGGACTAGCTGTTGTTTCCTTTTTTTTCTCCTTTGTAGCTTTGGCTTCATCCCTTTGCCTTCTGATTTTTCTCAGCTTCTCAACTAGAAGACCCAGTTGCTCTGCAATGATTTCTATTTCCTTTCTTACCTTCCTAGTAGACTAAGGATTGCTCAGTTTTGAATGAAATTCAAGGCTCTTCTCTACATAGGTGTTGAATCTCCATTCATTTAGATCCAATGGAGATTCAGTAGATGATCTGCATACATCCTTAGTATATTTTCATCCACTTCATAGCCCATAGGCATGATCTAAATAGTTCTTGAATCAACTGCTTCCATGTGACATTGATAAATGTCCACCATGAAGCATATATAATCCTTATATTGTTCCACTATAGCTTCAGGGATCCTCTCTTGGGCATGCATCTATTTTTGAAATATTTTGAAATAACCCCACAGGATTGAGTTGTGGGTCTACCAGTCACCAAGACTACATAGCATGTCCCAAATCTGTACTACAATTGGAACATCATTTCTCCATTGAACTTTTCCAATGCCCAAAACATCACCAGAGAAGTAAAAGTACAAGAAGATCAACAAGTTTCCAAACTTGAACACATTCTTTTTGTCCTTCTTGATTTTCTTCAGATTCTCCAAGAGTTGCTCTTTGAGCACTTCACAAACCTGGTTATAATCCACATTTTGTTTGATCATCTCATATTTTGTGTAAATAGTAGTGTCAGATATAGAATTTTCTCGGCTCAAATGGTAAATCTTATACCCTATGATCGTGGATGCAAATCTCACATCGATTTCAGCAATATGACTCATAGTCATTGCCCTTCTATCCCAGTGCGAGCCAGTCACTTTAGTGACATCATCATTCTTTATCAACTTCAATATTGGAAGTCTATCAAAATAACTTAAGCCAATAACTATGCAAATAGCTTCCTTGGTAATCTTAAATGGGATATTTAGCCACATAAATTCATCATGCACTCTACTTAGAATATATCAAACCCACTATCCTCCTCAAATGTGGGAAACTTCACGAATTGTACAAATTTCTTGTCCACTAGGGTTTTGAATTTAGGTTTCACAGAGAAATCTTCTTGCACTATGTGATTAGAATATAATTCCAATAGTTGCACACTACCCAAATCTTCAATGTTTGCATGCACATAAGCCCTAATATCTTTGATGTGTAGAACACCATACGTCATTGAAGAAAATGATCCTAAGGGCTCAATGTCTATGGATTTATATGGATGCCATTTGAACTTAGGACACGGTCTATCCTTTAATTCAACTAGAAGAGGGGTAGACATAATTGCAAACACATAGATTTATAGACTTTGCTATAAATACCTTTCAGAGATGAAATGGAGGTTGATCGCAGATTCTCTTCTAAGCTTGAATCACTTCTTCGCTTTGGTAGGGATCACCTTTGAGTACTTCTAACTTCTTTCTCTTGAATGTAATGTGACAAATGAGAGTGGAGACAATTCATTTATTTACAGCGAACCTAACCCTTTACTTTTTGCAATAAATTCCCTTGCCCTAATTCTGCAGGCTTTCAAACTTTTTATATTCTAGGATAGACAATTTTTGTGCAGACCTTTAATATATTTCATTGGTACCTTAGATTCATTCCACAATAATTGTAGAATATATGATTTCCTACTAGACTTATTTGAATTCTAGTACCAATCACTTGTAAAGGGGGTTTAGATGATTTTCTTGACAACTCCCCCTAATGTAGAGACCTACAATTAGTTTCTAGGGATATTACGAGAAGAGACTTCTGGTGCAGATCCATTTTCTTCTGTAGAGGGATTCTTCTTTACCCATTTCTTTTGCATCTACTTCTTGATCTCATCAGTATTTATCTTTCCTTTTCCCTTTACATCCAGTTGCTTATTCTATTTTATTGGACCTCTTCTATTCCAACAAAATTTGGAAGTGTGGCCAAATTTGTTGTATTTGTAGCAAACAACACTTTTCTGCTTAGGAAAAATTTTCCACTGAAATTTTCTCAACTTGAATTGATTAGAAACATGTCCAAATCTATTGCATGCATAGCATTTGACATCTCTACGAGAGTTATGCATCATAGTTTTGCATTCACTTGACTTGTGACCATACTTGCAACAATTAAAGCATTGTACTGAGAATGACAGTCTACTTGTGTTCACCCTACTTGTACACTAAGAAGCCATATGACCAAATTTTTTGCAAGTATAAAAATAACCATTAAATCTTTGAGCATTAGGTTGCCTTACCGGATTTCTATTAGGCTTACTCATCTAGTTGACTTGTCTAGGTTTTCCTTGTCTAGGATTCCTTTGAGCAGATCTAGAGCTTTCTCCTTCTTCATATCCAAGACCTTGTTTGTCACCATCAGTTATTTTTCCCTTGATTAACTCATCAAGTTTGGATGAGCTTTCTTTGAATTTTTCCTTGAACTCATTTGTTCTAGCAAGTTCATCCCTGAGATTATCAAGCCATTTTTCAAGCTCTTCTTCATTGTTCTTAGATTGCTCCAATTCATTTTCTAGTCGGTTGCATTGTTCAGACTTTTCTTTCAAGATTGTGCAACCTTTTCTTCATTTATCTTTCTATCCTCTAACTCTTTAGTCATCTTCATCATGATGGATTGTCTCACGTTTCAAGGCAACATTTTCTTGAGAATTTTTTTCACATTCTTCTATTTTTTCCTTCAGGACTTGATTGAGTTGTTCATCTTCACTAATTTTGTTCTTTTGCTTGAGCTGACCACATAATTTTTTTTTTCTCCTTTGATTCATCAATCTTTTCTTTCGATGACTGGATGAATTTTTCTGCATTTGCAAGATTTTCTTACAGTTCCTAGATCTCAGATTTGACTGGTCAAGATCATCTAAGGCCACCATGAGTTGTTGTTGAATACTGCTTGTATCCATGACTTTCCAAGATCTCCCCAAGCTATTATAATTCTTTAGGGGAACTAGCTCTGATACCAATTGTTGGAAACAAGCAAGACTGAGAGGGGAGGTGAATAAGTTTTGTGCAAATTACAACAATTTTATCTTGATCTTTATTCCACTTAATACACTTGACCAAAATTAATATGTTGAAACAAAAAACAATAAACCACACAACCATAACACAAGAATTTTTATGTGGAAACCCTATAAGGGGAAAAACCATAGTGGATGGCCAATCCACAATAAGTTCTGAGTATACTCAAAAGAAGTATTACAAAATAAGAATGCACTTGCATTCAAGCTCAATGCCTAGAGCTCATTGCTCAGAAGATGGGGGATCACTGCCCTTATAATAGTTTGGAATTGATCCAAAATAAAATGAACTAAGTAGATAGCATTTAAAAATTCTTGATATGAACTTGTGTCCTGTTTGACTGATAATGAAATTTTGCTCTGTTCTGCCCAAGTTCACACACAAAATCTCTATGTGTAAGTGAAACTGTGCATGATATCACTCAAATACACCTTATAAATTCATAGCACATGCATGCTCAACTTCTTCTCTCTACTAAATGATGTCACCAGTCATCTAAATATATCCATTCACCATGAATTAATTGCCATAGGTTGGCTCAACAAAACTTAATAAAATTTGCAACTTGTCAGCCCAAAAGCATAAATAATTTCAATATGTATCCAAAGAGTCAGCTACATAAAATCTAGGACCCATAATTGAACATCTAATTAAAATAATTCAACTTTATACAATGGTTATATACCATTTACACTGAGTTGGCTCCAATAGGAAAATAAGCTAAAAATGTCCTACCAGACCTCCAAAACCATGTAGGCACAAGGATAGCAATACAAGATTCAATGATAAGGTGTTTCACGTGCTTGATAAATAATTTCAATGATCCACAACATGAAGTGATGATCTAGTGAAGCTATTAAATCAGATACCCCGACCTACCAAAGACACACAGTTTTCCACTTTAATTGTTGGTACAATTGAATGTATAACTGTGGACAAAAATGATGACTATAGTTGCCATCAATGCCAACACATAAAACTGAAAACTACATCCGCATGAGCCATATGCCAAGAACAACAACTTGAACAAACACAAAATAGGGGAGTTTGATTTTCTAAATGTTTGAAAAGAGCAACAACTCTCTTTTATGATATGCAAAAAGGATGAAGTTTGTAAATTTTGAAATAGTTGAAATATAATTTATTTTTTTAGCTTATCCTTAGTTTCATCTTTCTGTTTTTTTCTCTTTTTTTTCTATCTTTTTTTTTTCTATTTTATTTTATATTACACTAATCTTCCTCTTCCTTCATGTGGTATCAAAGCCTAAGGTTCGCAGACCTGAAGTTTTTCAAAGTTGAGTATGTAGACAAAGCTTAACAATCAATAATGGCAGCCCAAACCGTAAGCTTGACAAACCCACAAATTCCTCAATTCAATAGAAAGAACTATAATTACTGGTCAATCACAATGAATGCCTTATTCTATTCTCAAGAAATTTATGATCTTGCTGAAAATGGTTAGGTCCAAAACCAACAGATATAATAGGATACAATGCTCTTAATCAAGCAAAGAAGGATTTACTAAGTTTAGGATAATAAAAAGGACTATAAAGCTCTCTTTTATATTTTATAAGCAATTCCTGAGAGAATATTTCCAAGAGTTGTAGTGAAAAACAAATCAAAACAAGCATGGGATCATATTCTACAAACAACATATTAAGGAATGGCCAAGGTGAAAACAACCAAATTGTAAGTATTGAGAAGAGAATTTGAGACATTATTCATGGAGTTTGAATTAGTAGATTCATTTTTTACACAAATTATCTAATTAGTAAATAAAATAAAGTCTCATGGTGAGATACTTAAAGAAGTGGTTGAAATTATTTTTAGAAGTCTACCTACAATGTTTGAGTCTATATTTGTGTCCATATCAGAGACACATAATCTCTCTTAGTTTTCAGTGGATGTATTACATGCATCTCTCATTTCTCATGAGCATAGGCTAAGTAGTCTAGTAGACTCAAATTTGGAGCATTCTTTCAAGGTACAAGCTTCAATTAACCATGGTAGAGGCAAAGGAAGATCAAATTCAAGAGGAAGAGGAAGAGATTCATATAGAGGTGGATGAAATAGCCCATCAAAATAAATTGGAAATTCAAAATTTCTAGTCAAAATCAACCCCAAGGGAAAAGGTATGATGAATAAAAAGTGAAATATCATTATTACAAAAAACAAGGTCATTACTCAAATGAATGCAAAAAGAAACAATATGACACTAGGCAAAAAAATACAAACTTTACCAAAGAAAATAAAAACCAAGGGATTATGTTTTTAGCTTGCAATGTTGCACAAGAATATTAAAAGAATGTGTGGCTTCTAGATTCAAGATGTAACAATCATATGATAGGGAACATAGAAATTTATTTTCTAGTTTACATGAAAATATAAAAATCAGATGTCACATTGGGAAATGACAACAAAGTTTCAATTATGGGGAAAGGAAATATCAACATTCTAACCAAGAAGGGGGAGAGAAAGTTTATCTCTGATGTATATTTTGTCCTTGGCTTAAAACATAATTTGATGAGCATTGGAAAACTCGTTCAAAAAGGGTATAGGGTATTCTTCAAAAATAGAAAATGTAGTCTTAGATAAATATTCAAGTAATTCGCTTATTGCAAAAGTGAAAATAATAAATAGTAGAATGTTTCCCTTAAGAAGGATACAACTAGATTTTAGACTATAATTTCATCAAACAAATCCACTTGTGGATGAAGGAAAAGATGTAGTAATCACACAAACAATCTTTCAAGAAAAAAATACAAATGAAAATTGGTAATGGAATCTATGATATGGACACCTAAACTTTCGTTTTCTAAACCTAGATTGTATAGGAAAAACATGGTAAGGGGATTTTCACTCATAGAGAAACCAATAAGAGAATGTGAAGGATGAATTTTAGGCAAATAGCATAGAGAATAATTTCTAGTAGGAAAGTCAATAAGGGAAAAAATACTGTTAGAAATTGTCCTTTTAGATTTGTGTGATCCTATGCAAACACCCCCAATTGGTGGAAGATATTATTTCATGAAATTCATTGATGATTACACGGGAAAAACACGGGTTTACTTCCTAATGCATACAAATGAAGCATTTGAGTTCTTTCCTCAATTCAAAGCTCATGGGGAGAAGCAAAGTTACCACTACATTAAAGCATTAAGAACAAATATATGTGGTGAGTATATCTCAAATAACTTAGTAAGGTTTTGCAAAGATCAAGGTATTCAAAAACAATCCACTACTAGGTACATAGTTCAACAAAATGGTGTAGCTAAAAGGAAAAATAGAATAATTATGGAAATGTCTAGGAGTATGCTAAAAGAAAAAAATTTGTCAAATGAATATTGGGTTGAAGTTGTAGCATGTGCAATCTATATAATGAATAGATGTCCAACCAAAATTTTAAAGAATATTATTTTGAAAGAAGCATGGAGTGAAAAAAAACATATAAAGTTGCTCACATGAGACTATTTAACTATGTGGCATATGCACATGTCTCAAATGAATCAAGAAATAAATTAAATAGAAAGTGAGAAAAATGCATGTTTGTGAGAGATAGTGATGAATCAAAGGTATAAAAGTTATACAATCCAATAAATAAAAATGTTATAATAAAAAATATGTGTAATTCATAGAAGAGGAAGCATGGGATGGAAACTTGGAGAAAAATTTGAATGAAATAGCAAGATTTCCACATGAAGATAGATAAGAAATAATAGCAATAGGCATACCTTCAATTGTAACTCCTCCCAATCCCATTCAAGCTCAAAAAGGTGGTCCTCAAGGAACACCTTTAATAAGAAAAAGGACAACCCCGCACATTCAAGAAAGTACTCCTTTAAGTGGAAAACAAACACCATCAACAATAGGTACTCATGGTGTAGGCCCATCAATTCAACATTCTACAAGTTCAATATCAAGTGACATGTCAAATCCAACCTTGGAAAGATTGAGAAGATAAAAATTCAAAAGTATGAGACATATTTATGAGAAAAATAAAAGTGAGAATAGTGCATGTCTAAATTCTCCTTTTTCTTTATATTAACATGTTAATGATCCTGTAGACACTTAAAAATGACCTAGGCCTGCAAGCTCTATTTTACCACTTTCGTCCTAGCATAATTATGACATTTAATTATGTCCTTGGTCCACATTTGAATATTAATCAAATAATTTATAATTGTTTAATTAATTCATGTCCTTTTATTCTTCATGATTATTAAATAAATAAATTTTATTTATTTATTCAATATGCCACTAATTTCCATAATTAAATGAATTTATGAATTTATTTAATTATTGGTCATAATCCTCTAAAATTAAATAATTATCTTTAACTATTTAATTACTCAATTTAACATTTCCATCATTTTAAATCGATTTATTATTTAAAATGATTTTGTTTTATTAACTGTCAGTTCTTTTTAGTCAATAATCTGAAAAAGATTATTTATTATCTCACAAAATCCATATTTTGAGTTGATTTAATTCAAATTTTTAGCTTTCTTCCAAAAATCAAATAAAGTGAGCAGATTCTTGATTTTTCAAATTTTCTTTTCAGTCCACCTCTTATCTTCTTGATTTTTCAAATCTCACAAATCAAGCAGTCTTTATCTTCTTGATTTTGTGAAAATCTTTATTTTTCTAATTAATTATCTCATCTTTTCTCCACTGCCGATTGGATTCTCTCATATGACATCTTGACCACTCGTCTAAGGATTTGGCCCTAACACTAATTAGGGATTGTCAAATTAAATCTCGTCCTCTGATTTTAGGTTTCTGTCAAGAGTCGATCTCGTCCATCCATTCAAAATTATGTTTTCTATAAAATGTCAATCTTGCTCATAATTTAAGGACCACTTCATTATTATAGGCGTTTTAGTCATTTATCATTTGTTATAGTCATTTATCATTGGCATAGGCATAGGCATAATTTTATTTAAATCCCTCAAAACTTGCATAAGACAATGTCATAATCAAACGCTCACACACTCGATCTGAGGGCATCAATCATACATTGCAAGCTAGGAGGTGCTATGGAGGTGAATCATGGAAGCTTCAACGAATATCTAATATAATCATTCTAGTTATTTGCTTTCTTTGTGCTTCATAACTTCTTTGGGTTTATATTATTGATCTAATCATTGCTAACCTTAATCCCAAAATTACCCATTGATACATTTGGTGAAATGTAGACACCCAAAAATGTCCTCTTACAACACATGTCTCGACATTACATCATTTAGGCATTTTGTGGCATGTTTTTCCCTAGGTACCCATGTCATCATCTAATTAGTTAAATAAATCTTATTTATCTAACTAATTTCAATTATTCCCTTCATATGCATAATCCATCCATTCCTCTAATGTTAATTAAATAATTTATATTATTTAATTAATTAAATTATTTCTATTCATTATTCTAATGTTAATTAAATAATTTATATTATTTAATTAATGAAATCATAAATCCAAAATTAATTAAATAAACCAAATATTTATTTAATTAATAAAATCCTAGAAAGATCTTCTTGCTTTCTTTCCAAAATTAAAACTCGTGTATCTAATTAATTTATTTAATTAGATAATTCATCAATTATCTTTCTCATCTTTTTCAAGATTTATTTCCTTTAAAATAGGAAATGAAATATTTCTCTTTTTTTGACATCTTATCTCATCTCGTTGTATTTCCTCTTTTGTAAAAAATCAAATCCTTGTTGAATCTTGTCAAATCTTATCTTCGTCAACATCATGGCTCTATAAATACGACCTCTCACAATCCATTTAGGAGTTGATTCATCAAGCATCTAAACTCTATCAAAATTAGTCTTCCATCTCTATCTATCATTCTCTCCATTTGTCATTTTCATCGTCAAGTCATTATGTTGCAAGAATGAGCATCCAACATTCCTCCACTATCAACCCTTCAAAATCTCGCATTCTTATGTAGGTGGAGAAGAGCAATGGAGATAAATCAAGTTAGCGCGGAGATTGGTTTGCATTTGTGCTTCTTATTGTGATTTTCTTATTGTTTTGTACTCTATTGTGCTTGATAGGATTTAATTAGTTTATTGTTTTCAACGCATTAAACCTGATTGAATTTCCCTATCTACAACTGGTGAACCCGACGTGAACACGACTCTATTTTTTGTTATTATTTTTGTATGGTTTTTCTGTGTTCTCTATCATTTTTGCAAGTACAGGTACAAATCGACACATTCTTTTTTTTTAAATCATGATGCATCTAATGCGTCATGATGCACTCACAAACCCAAACACCGCAATCACTCTGATGTGTTGCAATCGAAGTCTAGAGAGCTGCATTTGAACTCCTGAGCCACATTTGCAACATAGAGTGACACATTCGCTCTGTTGTGACACAATTGCCTAGTAATGTTTTCTTCTCATTTGCATTCAGGTTTTTGATGTTTTTCTGTTCATTTTTTTTCTTTAGCATTCTGGTTTTATTTTTTTGCATTCTGCCTAGTATAGATTTTTGTGTTACTAATCGTAGTTCACAGCATGTGGCAGTTACATTTTATGGGTCCAAGATTGGTGCATGAAACTACTAACTTGTGGTTTTGCAGCTCCGTTAGTCAAAGAATCATTTCTTAAACAACGTGTTTGTGATTTCTAGTATAGAAAACACTTTCTTTGGTGCATTAAAATGAACGTGTGCTTGACTCAGTCTAACTGTGCTTGAAGGTGGTAGGTAATTATGCTCTCACCTTGTGAAAACTAGGTGATCTAAAAACCAGAACCATCTTTTTTTTTTGTCACCCTCAAGACTTAGTAATTGAAGTATCCTCTCCCCTTGCGCTTTCAAGCGATCTTGGGTGTAAGAGAAACGGTTACTAACTATAGAAATTAGGCCTATTTTGGTGGGAAAAATTACTCACCCCAGGATGACTCAGACTAGTAGCACCTGACACCAAGGGACTTCCAACTGATATATAAAAGTGGATTCTTGGGGAAAGCCCAAGAATCACGTGTATGGTTCTAACGAGATGGATCTGAAAGGGGACTCTCACTGCATGGATCATGCCCTATGAATGAAATTTCCATATTAAACACCTCTTGTTTTAGAATCCAACCATTCTTTGGTAGTTGCTTGATATAGTGCAGGGTACAGTATCATGCTTGAAGACACTCACTACTAATCCCCTTGAGTAGAGATAGCAATTCTTGGGAATTCATTACCTAATAATTTGAATTTGGTGTGCTCAAATGATGTTAATGAGCCGTAGAGGGGAGCCAATGCCACCAAAATTCTAAGCTATCCGCTCTCAAGAAGGAAAGGTGTTTATCATCAATCCAGAGTATATCGGTGGGCTATATCAAGTATACAAACCCTTGTCCTATTGGCATTTTAGGATTGTACTTGTCTTATGTGTGCTTTCTTACATCCAAAACATTGTGCTTGTCAAGTGCTCATTGGATTTTTGAAACATTATTCATTTTTGGACAAAACACTCACCATTAGATAGATCAAATTTTCTCACAATACGTCAAGAAAATAAACTGTCGCATCTGTTGAACCGCATTCGAGTTTTTGAGATGCAATTGCTCTATTAAAACGCATTTGACACTTCAAACACTGCATTTGTATGCATCATGATGCATCTGAACCTTACAGAGTTGCATCCGCAATACTCAGTCACATGTGTTAGTCCTAGAGCCGCATTCGCTAAAACCAAATGGCATTCGCAATACCGAGACACATATGATGTCTCAAACGATGCATTTTCCTGACAAAACAAAATCTTCATCCAAAGTCCAAACTGAGTCTAAACTTTGTAAATCTCTAGTCAAACATTGTTTCCAAAGGAATTTTGTCATAAACCAACTTTGAAATTGCTCAAAAATTTTGACCATTATTTTGCATTCTTGACTATAGGCTTCATCTTTCAAATTTTAGTTGCATACATTAGGCATTAGCTTGTCCCTAGGTTTTAATTCTTGCGTACTTTGGATTACGAAAACCTCAACACAATTTCCAAACCTCATTGCTTTCAAAACTAGGTTATCTTAGACTTAATCATCATTCCCTTTTTCGGTCATTTGTCACTTTGGTGAGATCTTCCAACTCAATAGTCTAGTTTGGAAAACTCACTAGTCATTTCGACCTTGTCATCTTTTCATTTTCAACAAGTCCTTTAGTAACCGAGATCGAAAACAAAAATTGATCTTAGAAGTGCTTAGGTATTCTTTTCCCAAATTGCATTCTAGGTTATACCTTGCATACTTTATTCCCAAAAATCCAAAAATATTATTCATTCTAGTCATCATTTTGAACTTAGATCCTGCATAGTGTCATCCTTGCATGCAATTGTCATATTCATTTTGAGCAATCTCATTTTATGGTGAAAACTAGACTCTAAAAAAAGAAACAACAAATGGAAAACTTTCGACAAGACCCCACTTCCACTGTCAACAGTCCCACGTATGACCCAAATTGGACTTTTGATGATCCATTTTCCAACACAAACAATCAACCTCTCACGATAATACCATCCTCATCAAATAGTCCCTTTGAACCATTCTTACGTAAGGATGTATACAAACAAATACTTGAGGAAAAAATAGACGTAGCAGCACAAGACCCAGAGGCCTCTCAATTCGTGGAACAAATGGTCCTATATGAGAGAGACAGATATTTGGCCATACTCTTAATTCAAGGAGCCAAATTACCTCAAGGATTTGACATTAACTCATTGAGATCAACATCTCCAGACCCTAATGTCAACATTGCACATAACATGTCAAATAGTGGTCAACCTCCAAATACTATGAGCAATACTTTCTTTGACACTATAACAATAGTGCATGCTACCTCCAACATGCCAAACACCTCCAACTCAATAAACGCTACATCCATTGGAGGATCACAATCTATCACAGTGCCCACAATATTTACAACATCGTCACAATCAATGGGAACCACCTTCGGCTCCTCGGAAGTGTAGGAAAGTCACTCTAATCCTCTTTTTACCACTATGGTACATGCCATGGGGGCATCATCAAGTCATACCAATCCCCCTTTAATAGCTACATCGAGTACCATGAGTACACCTTCGACATATCCTCTCATTGGTATCTCCCCAAATCCTTTGGGTGGGGGTAAACGACATATATTTATTCAAGGACAACAACAAAATGTGAACAAGTCAACACTATCCAATATTGTCAAATCCCAAGACAAAATTTGACCATTCCTCTTGTCCAAACCCAACAATTTGGACAAGGTAGTCAAAACACACAACCCATGGCATCATTAGCACATCACAATGTTCATGGTCACCATATTCCCCAAATATCGACACAAATGGCTAGGGGACACATCCCAACCTACTCATCCCATATTCATACTCACCAACATACCCCCAATCAAACCTTCAATACCAACAACACACCAATCCGGACACATCATACATATCACAACAACCCATCCCTCAACAACATGCCAACATTCACTCACAAAAAATGGGGACCTATGGCATACCAATCAATCTTATGCATGGGACCACAAATGATCCTATAATAGATGCCTTACAAGCAAAAATGATGGGTCTAGAGAAAACTATCCAAAACATACAAATAATAGGCAAGAAATCAGAAGTGTCATATGATCTAAACATCTACGCATTTGACATGAGCTTATACATGCCACCATTTCCTCTGGGACATGTGTCACCCAATATTACAAAATACAGATATAAGACAAACCCCATCAAACATGTTCGCAAATTTGCAACCAATTGTATGGACGTCACCTATGAACAAACATACTTGATGAGAATTTTCTCTAAAATTCTTGCAAGTCCTGCCCTTGAATGGTTTTCCACTCAAAAGGATATCCAAACATGGGATGAGCTTAAACAAAAATTCATAAAAAATTATGCGTACAAAATTAACATGGACACCTCCATTACTAGCTTGTGCAATCTCATGCAAGAGGATGCCGGTGAAACATTCATCTGATTCTTTCAAAAATGGAGGATTCTAGCTAGTCGGTGTCACATTGACATACCCAAAAGGGAAAAGGTGGACATGTTCGTTCAAACACTTCTAGGCCCCCTAAAATATGCATTTCAAGTGCATTGTTGCACAACCTTCACGGACCTATTCGAAAAAGGTGTCCAGATTGAGAAAGTCCTTATCGCAAAGGGAGAGCTAAGATATGGTCCCAAAAACATAAATGCAAATCCCCCTGCTGACAAAAATAAATACTGGGTCAAAAATAAACATGTTACAAATGATAGTGTTGTTGACGCCAAGGCTACAAACACTATGGGTTCTGTACTGGCTCTAAAAGGGGTTCAACTGCAAAACAAACCAACAACGATATTGACACCCCCTACCAATGACAACCAAAGTGGCCAAAATAATCAAGGACAATATCGCCAAATGAGACAATTCCCTAGGGGTCACACATACGCTCCCTTTGGTGAACCCATTGAGGAAGTCCTCAAGAAATTCCTTTAGAATGGTGTCAACACACTTCAAGAACCAAAACCATATGACCCAGGACAATTCAAACCAGCATGGTGGGACGATAATGCATTTTGCGATTATCATCATGCAAAAGGACATAAAACTTCTACCTATCGACAACTGAAAAACCTAATTCAAGACCTTATCGAGGGTCGTATCATTAAGGTAGGTGGATCACAATTTTCCTCCAATTCAGATCATACTATTCATAAGAACCCATTGCAAGAGCATGGTTCTAATAATGCTTCCACGTCAGGTCCACGAATAAACAATAATCAAGCTAACTTTTCCCACACCAAGTATGACTATTTTGGCAGACTTGTTATAAATAATGTCTAAACTGACAAAAAATACATCAATACCATCATGATCAAGAGAGCACCCCAATGTAATGCTACCACTTGAAGTGGAAAGGTCACCATAGCTGGTCCGCCTCCCGCTAGGTAACCCAAAATCACCATAGCTAGCCCATTTCCTGAACAGTCAAAACCTTCCTTGACCACAAAGCAATGGAAACCCAAGAGCTAGTTTAACCTTATCGACTAGTTTGGTAAAACTCCAATGCAAATTTCCATACTCGAGCTGCTTTGCATATCTCCCACGCATAAGGATATACTAGATAAAACCTTGCAAGAGTCATCAGTCCCTAAGGATATTGATGTCAATCAGTTTTAGACCATGGTGGGATACCTCACTACGCCTCACCATGTCACCTTTTCTAATCAAGACTGCTCATCACCTAAGCCTAACCACAATGATGCATTACACATTGAAACTTTCATCCACAAGCATGAGGTCAAAAGAGTTTTAGTAGATGGCAGAGCAGGATTGAACATATGCTCCTTGAAACTGGTTAAGGCTCTAGGATTTTCTGATGCATGTGTAGACCCTACAAAGAGCATAGTGATAAAAGCATATGATGACGAAGAGCACTCTTCACGAGGCATTATTTCTCTTCCTATCAGAGTGGGGCCAATCATTGTGGATACAACTTTCTAGGTCCTGGATTTGGAATTACCTTACAACATCTTGCTCAGACGCCCGTGGATTCATGCCCTAAATTTCATTCCCTCCACGTATCACCAATGCTTAAAGTTCCCTTTTGACAACACAAAAATCACTATATATGGAGACCCTGACCCTTTTCAATATTGCACCAACCTAAGGGGTATTTCTAAAAATTGAGTGCCCATCAACCAAGAAGCTCCTGGCCCCTCTTCTTCTAAGTACATTGACTCATCCACACTCACACCATCTTCCACATCCACTCCATTCACGTCTTCCACCACGCCACCATCTTCCACACTTACTAAGGATGAATCCAATGTCAAGATCCAGGACCTAGGCTGTGGAGAATTTAAACTACATACGGCATATAGCATCACAACAATACTCAAGTCTCCAAAATTCTATGGTCAACCATGTTTTAAAACAAAACCCAAGGAAATCTTTAAAGTTCCACCAAAAATAGTTTTCATAAAATGGGGCGACATGAGTAATGAGGACCTTGTTGATATTACAGGATGCATTTATAAGGAAATGGCTGACCTACCCCCATTACCAGCTAAGAAATATGGCAAGGGATATGACATGATGAAAGCTAAGGGCTATGATGGAACTAGTGGCCTAAGCAGAAATAAAACTAGATGAAGGGAGCCCATAAAATTTGTTAAAAAACTAAAGTATCTTGGACTAGGATATGGATTTCCTAACAATAACAACTGACATACCAATGGGATTTTGAGTGAGCAAGTGCATGCTTTGGAAAGTGTCGAGACCACTAAGGAAACCTTCACCAAAACTGACTCCCAATAGTGGGAATTTGGCTTTGAAAGATCCTTAAGTGACTGTTTCCTTGATGATTTCTTTGTCGAAAAGGGGGAACTCACCTCTGAACAAAATTTTTGGCAAAAATTTAAAATTGATCAAGCACCCAATAGTCAAAATCCCATTACATTTCCCCATGACATATAAGACCCACCATCTGAATCCCATCATTCCAACCCATCTGAATTACCAAATGACACTGACAATGCCAATTCTGAGTCCTTCACACCTTATTTTGACAATGAATATGAAAAAAGTGAAGGAGAATATTGGATAGAGCCCAATGTGGAATTAGATGATGATAATTTCATCTACAATATCTTTGAATCTATCTGCATGCTTTCCACATCCTCCCCTCAATTCACCAACACTGACAATGGAATTTCCCTAGTTTATCCTCAACTAGTTGATTGGGACCAACAAGGCCCACCAGTCCTGGATACCTTTCAGAATGATGAGGAAATTGCAGAGTTTATGGGATTACGTGAGGGAATACCCAGTGGTGATCACAAGTTAGGACTCTCCATTGATCTAGATTGTGTGGCTTACTTCGGCGAGACTGCTTTGTCCTCCAGTTGCAAAATTAAAAATAAAAATAACTAAAAAATGAAACGTCTTTAGGTGAAAAATGAAAGGCACCTTCTGACGACAAAAAAGTAAAAACAAAGGATGTATCTATGGGTGAAAACCTCTCTGAGGAACCCAAAGATGGAGGACTGGACTTTCTTCCCATGCAACAAGAAAAATCAGCTATGCTTATAGAAGACACCATAGAAGACAACATATCAACTGCAGAAGATCCCAAAATGGTCCTCTTTGTTGCATCATTGACTGAGGAAGAGAAACCAGAATTTCATAAATTCTTTGTAGAACATAAAGTCAACTTCGCATGGTCCTATGCTAACATGCCAGGATTAGACCCAGAACTGGTTCTGTACCATTTGCCTTTGTTGCCTAATGCCAAACCAATTAAACAAAAGTTATGCAAAATGCATCCTCAGGTTGCTCTATTGGTCAAGGCTGAGTTGAAGAAACTTCTAGATGTTGGATTCATATGGTCTATTGATTATGTCGAATGGATGTCTAACCTCATGCTAGTAACAAAGCCAAATGGGATGATCCACGTCTGTACAAATTTTAGAGATCTAACTAAGGGATGCCAAAAAGATGACTTTCCTTTACAAAATATTGATATCATAGTTGACCTCACAGTAGGATATGAGATGCTGTCCCTCATGGATGGTTTTTTTTGGCTATAATTAGATTCACATTGCCCTAGAAGACTAGCACAAAATGGTATTTACTTTCCCGTGGGGTACATACTATTGGAATGTCATGCCATTCGGTCTCAAAAATGAAGGTGCCACATATCAGAGGGATAAGACCACAATCTTTCATGACATGATGCATAAAATAATGGAAGATTATGTAGATGACATATTGGCTAAATCAGCAACAAGGAAGGACCATCTCAAGGTGTTAGACACAATTTTTAAGAGACTAGAAGAATACAAAGTACGGCTAAATCCTAAGAAATGTGTCTTCCGGGTAACATTAGGTAAACTCTTGGGATACATAGTTTCTCAAAGAGGCATTGAGGTTGATCCAGTAAAATTCAAAGCCATCATATACATGCCTCCACCCAGAGGAATCAATGAAATTAGAACTCTACAAGGCAGGGTACAATCTATTCGGTGCTTCATAGCCCAATTGGCTAACAAGTGTCACCCATTCCAATATCTATTGCGCAAAGGTATCCCCTTTGTGTGGATAGATAAATGCCAAGAATCCTTTCAACAAATAAAAGAGTACCTATTGTCATCACTAGTCCTCATGCCTCCCATTCAGGGAAAACCATTGATCCTATACATCTCCACCACTAATTCTGCACTGGGGGCATTACTAGCACAGAACGACCAAGAAGAAAAAGAAAGAGCTATGTATTACATCAGTCGAACATTGGTTGGGTATGAACTAAACTAAAAATTAATTGAACGGGCTTGTCTAGCCATAGTCTTTGTAGCACAGAAGCTAAGACATTATATGTTAAGCCATCAAACAAAACTAGTAGCAAAGATCGACCACCTTAAATATTTGTTAAGTAGAGTAGTGTTAACAGGACATGTGGAAAAATGGGTCATGATTCTGAGCGAATATGACATTCAATATGTAGAACGAAAGGAAATAAAAGGACAAGCCATAGCAGATGAGCTAGCAGATGTGCCTTTACAAAGTGATCACCCGTTAGTGGAAGATTTTCCAGATGATTCGATATTCCATATAGAACCTAAGACACCTTGGCGACTCTACTTTGATGGATCCCACACAAATCATGGCTTGGGAGTAGGAATCTTGTTCATCACCCCTAAGGGAGACTCCATTCCCTAAGTCTTTCCGCATTTCCTTCCCATGTACAAACAATGTGGTCGAATATGAGGCATTAGTTACAGGACTTAGAATGGCAATAAAGTGGAAAATCAAAGCATTACATGTCTATGGTGATTCTCAGTTAGTCATCAACTAGGTTAATGATGACTATGACACAAAAGATGAGAATTTGATGCCCTAAAAATGGATGGTTGACAGTTTCCAAACATACTTTCATTTGGTAACTTTTGAACAAGTTCCAAGAGCACAATAAAAAGCGGTAGGTACAATGGCTACAATAGGCTCTCTCCTCGACATTCCAAGCAATATGCCTTAGCTAGAATTCCTAATAGAGCAATTGTTGGTCCCCGCCTATAACATTCTAGAGTCAAAAATGGTTTGTGAACTTGTTGGTCTTGACTCTCCCTGGTACCAAGATATTTATGACTACCTTAAGTCTCAAACCCTTCCACCTAATCTGTCTAATAACCATAGGAAGTCCTTTATCCGAAAAGCCACAAGGTATGCCATCATCAGTGACACCCTTTACCACCATAGCTTTGACAACACCCTCCTTAGATGTCTCAACACCAACGAAGCATGTACAACCTTACGCAAAGTACATGATGGTATATGTGGGTCTCATTCGAGTGTTCCTACTCTAGCCAAGAAAGTAACAAGACTTGGGTACTATTGGCCAACCATTGAAAAGGATGCACTAGAATATGTGAAGACTTCTCACAAATGCTAGATTCACAGTGATTTGATCCATGTTGTAGCGCAGGAACTTTGGCCAATCACTTCTTCTTGGCCCTTCCCTTAATGGGGACTCAACCTTGTGGGTAAGATCCATCCTACCTCATCCAATGACCATAAATTCATCATCACCACCACTAAATATTTTACAAAGTAGATTGAAGCCATTCCACTGACATATATAACCGGCAAACAAATATCCAAGTTCATTCGTAACTACATCATTTTTCAGTATGGCCTTCCACAATCTATCACCATTGACAACAGATGTCCATTTAAAAACCAAGACATTCATGAGTTATGTGAGCGATTTCATATCCAACACCATTTTTCATCTCTGTATTACTTGCAAGGAAACGGTCAAGCTGAGGCATCAAATAAAACCATTTTTAAAATCCTCAAAAAGACTGTCAATGACGCTGGTTGTGATTGGCACATACAACTCAACCATTCTCTATGGGCTTACCGCACTAGCATGCGTACGCCTACAGGAGCCACTCCTTTCACCCTGGTCTTTGGAGCCAAGGCTATCTTGCCCATTCAAGTTGAAATTCCTTTGTTATGAGGCTCCTTGAAGAGTTTAACTGATGAGGAGGAGTATAGACAGTCATGCTTGCATGAGCTGGAGATGCTAGAGGAAAGAAGGAAAAATTCCCTAAACCATCTACAAGTGTATCAAAACCATCTTTGTCGTAGTTACAATAAGAGAGTCATGGTCAGGAAATTTGACATTGGTGACTTAGTCCTCATGCAAAACCCTAAGAACCAGGCTAATAGAGAAAAGTCAGGAAAGTTTGAACGAAATTGGTTGGGTCCTTATGTTATCATATCTTTTTTTGGTTCTAGAGCCCATCAGCTGGCGACTATAGATGGAGAACAATTGATAGAGCCTATCAATAGTTTACATCTCCAAAAGTTCTACGCATAGCATTAGGAGATCGAGCTGAAAACTATAAAATACAAAAAAATTGAAAAATGGTAAGAGAATCATTGCCTTGATGAAAACCTAGCAAACAAGCATCTTGGCATCACCAAAAAAATAAGAAAAATGACAAAAATAGTAAAGAAAAATGATTTGTCCAACAGTGAAAACCTGGCAAACAAACACCATGCGTAATCAATCATCACTCTACCATCTATTGTTACTTTGTCTTCCTTGGCCTATGATGAAATACAATTCCCACCATTATTACACCAATCGCCATGACATCATACCCTTCCTCTCATGGTTGATAAATGGTTGACATCAAGTCCTCTTTAATGTCCATCTGGTACCACAAACACACCCCTTTCACATCCTTTCAATTTGGCTAAGACTTGGACATGACTGGGGGAAATTTTTTTACCATGTCACTGTAGAGGATGTCACACATGGTTTTGGAAATTGCTAAAAGTCCTGAAAAAATACCAAAAACATTTCAAAATGTCTTGAAAAAAGACAAAAAAAATTATAAAATTTCCTTAAAAAAAGACAAAAACATTGCAAAATGTCCTAAAAGGAGACCAAAAAACATCACAAAATGTCCTAAAGAAAGACCTAAAAATCAAAAAAATGTCCTGAAGAAAACCACAAAAAATGTCAAATTGCTCAAAAACACACAATAAAAAGAGTCATTCCTTGTCAATTCAATCAGTCAGCCTTTGTCATTTTTCTGAACTATGTTGTCTCTGCACATTTGCTACGTAGGCAGGGCTCATTTTCAAGTCCCCGAGACATCAGGTCAGTCCTTTTAGGTTTTTCAAAATAAAATCATGGCACAATCTTTGGTCATCAAGACAAACTCATTGGTCATGTCGAACTATGAGATCTCTGAGTGTATGATGTAGGCAAGGCCATCTGTCGATGAGCCCCTGAGGCCACACTAGGTCAGTCCATTAGGGTTCATGGCACTACACTGGCACACATGCCAAAATGTCTTCAATTCAAAGCAAATCATTCCCAAATGGATAAAACTCCTTAAACAAATTATGGCAATCATTAATGTCAATATGACAATCTCAATAGCACATCAATCATATCACCAAGACAAATATAGGCATATGGTCAACACAAGTCAAGCTCAGCCCAAAACGTTGGTCAAAACTTGGTCAAAGGAAGTTTCATTATCATAACCAGTCAAAAAGTCAACTCTTGGTTACCTTATAGATGTGTCCTTCTGCAAGATAACCTCTATCACTCATGCCTTAGGATGTGTCCATCCTAGACATCGTCACTGTCATTCGACATTTTGAGGGATCCTCTTGACATCTAAGGATCACTCCTCTTGACATCAGTATTCTTCAGATGTGTCCTTCTGAAGAATCAACTCTATCATTTATGCCTTAGGATGTGTCCTTCCTAGGCAACATCATCATTTCAAAGGACCCCTTTCGACATTTAGGGATCAATCCTCTTGAAATTAACATCATTCAGGATGTGTCCTTCCTGAATTCGGAAATTTTTGACATTTGTCATCTGGGCATCATCAAAACTTTGACATGCTGGCATCTCATCATCATCAAACCTGAAATCTTGACATCAAGAAAAATGGATATCCAGACGCACTTGGTAAACACTTGGCACTTGTCTTTTGTCTTTTTATCATGTTATTAGTTTTTCAGCGAGATCCCAATAACAAGATTTAGAGAAGTAATGACGTATCATGATGATTGACATGCATGATTACTAGTTTCTCAGTGAGGTCCTAATTCTGGGATTTAGAAAATGATGATGTATCATGATAAGGGCTTTATTTCTATATTTTTTCAATCATGCTACTAGTTTCTCAAGGATGTCCTAGGAATAGGATTTAGAGAAGCAACGATGTTTCATGAATTGTCCTTCTTGTCTTTTTTTATAGTTTTGGTTGATTATGATAAAAGACTAGGGCAATCACACTCATAGTTTGAGTCATGATCATCCTTATCTATGACTGCTTGTCTTATGTTATGGTACAACCTTTCACACCTTGATCTATGTCATATCAGGGTGTTTGTTGGCCATTACAACAATTTTCCTAATAATGATTAAGAGCAATAAATATTAAAGTCGTATGGTAAAGTTTTGAAGGATTTGGTCTAGGAACTAACATGCATCTCCTTTGGTCTAGTCATCTTCTCTTGTCCATCTCACGATGATATCCTGTGACATACAAAAACATAAGTGCATACATGATCATATAAACATTGTATTAGGTCCATACATACATCATCCATAGCATTAAATCATATACATGTCATTGCATATTGCATTCATATTATCATAAACATGACATCCATTCAAATAAATACATTATGCATATCATTATCACCATCATCATGGCATCATATCATAAGAAAACATCATAGAACATACAATAATACAATCATCCATCATAAATCAACATCATGCATAAGGCATCACATCACATATATCATAATGCATAAATCAAATAACAACACATAACACACATGTAGGCCACATCAAAACTGCATCATCATATAATATCATCTCAAAAAATGTACAATGTCATAGGATAAAGTCAAGAGATATCCCAAAAATGGAGCTCACCGGATCAATAATAAATACATAATGTGTCATAACATGAAAACAAATATGGAAAACATGTCGCTAGGGTAGACTCTAATCATCCCCTCGTGGTGAAGAGTGTGGTGGCTAGAGCTCTGCGACTGGCACTGAAATGATGGGTGGACCTGTAGTAGCATCTACCTATGCAACCAATGGAACTGACATTGATGGCATCATCACCGTGGTAATAGACACCTGTGACCTCATTTTAGCCAGATTCTATGATTGTGATGGATTTGCCACTAGTGGCTGCCATTACACTAAACCAGTAGACCCATGATTGTGGCTCGAGTGATGACTCAAGGTATGCCTATGAGAGTGGTGGGAACTGTGCTCTAATGTGTGCCCTAACGAGGTAGACCCTCTTGCACTCGTGTGACTCCTACTAGTGCTCCCACTCCTTGATCGGTGGCCACTGCCTGTCTTCATCTGTGACCATGACAATGTAGGATCTCATTGCTTAGGAGGCACCTCTTGTTTGTATAAAGTCCTGTACTATCCCAACCATATCCTCACCCTAGCCAACTCATGAGAAATATCCCCAGAAGGCCCTGTGCATAATGCTGCAAACTCAATGCACCACTGAGCTAAGTCCTATTGACGGATCACCGCCTGATCCCGCTCTACTTGAGCCACCTCTAGCTCTGACTGCAATGCTCAGACCTATGTAAAACTCTCATCCAATCTCCTCTAAAGGTTTGCCACCCTCTGGTCTATTATGGAATCATGGGGCAGTGTCGAGGTGGATGGTATCTCCTCATCTCCTCCACCATCCTAAATCTAAGAAGTCTCTTAGCCTCGTCAATGGCATCATCATCATCATCATCATCCCATTGTCGCATCCTCTCCATCGACTCCCACATCCACATCTACATCCTCCTCTTGTATGGCCTCCTCCTCCTACCTCGACTGCTCCTCCTCCTGTCTCTACTCCTCCTATCTCTCCTCCCCTACCACATCCTCCTCTTGTCTCTCCACCTCCACCTCTACCTCGCCCACATCCTCATCCTGTATCTCCTCCTCTCCCACCTGTTGTGGCTGCTCCTCCTCCTCTCTCTCTCCCTCCTTGGACACCTTTGGGATAGAGTCAATGCTACCCTTGCCACACGTGGGTGCACCCTCTGGCCCTATCTTTGACCATCTCCCCTCCATCTATGGCCATCTCCTCCATCATCCCCATCATCTCCATCATCTCCACCCCGGCCTCCGTCTCTGCCCCCATCCCTGCCTCCGTCCCAGCCTCCATCTCTTCCCCTACCTCTATCCCTACCTCCATCCCTACCTCCATCCCTCCCCTGGCCTCTGCCCCTATCATCGTCCCTTCCTCCTCACCTGGCTCTTGGCACATGAGGTATCACTGACCGTCTATCCATAGGTGCTAGCCCATCAGGATCTGTCAGTGGCACTGGTCTATATTCCTACCACCATAGGTCATAATCTGTTGTGGTCCCAAGATCTGCAATCCCACCTCTCCATCCCCACGGCTAGGCTCCTAGCCCATCAATCTACTACTTTGCAAAGGCTACTGGAATGGCTGACCCCCAAGCATACTCTTAGGAAGATCGAGCCTACTCGGCTTTCCCTATAGGAACACCCTGCTGCTCTCCAAACTATCTGAGGACATGCTATGAAAGATACATCTTTATGATCAGTTGGCTCTACACTATCCTGCCAATCAAGTATCGATACTATTTGCTTATAATGAGATGGTCCACCTCTTCATCCCACCGTTGGCAGTCTCTGTATGACCTCCAAATAAACAACACCACAGTATCAATCATGTGATGCCACCAACCCATCTCTCCCATCCGTGTCTATTGTAAGACACCAACATAATAATAGGCATAGGGCATCCCCTTGGCCAGCTGTGGTCTCTAAATGTGTGGTCAAAATATAGATTTGTGCTCCCAAGCCCAAATCATCATCAGGGTGGTCCCACAAGAGATACTCTCTGCCCTCTGATAAACAACCTCGTGTAGCTGGTGGTAGCATGTGCTGAATAAACATGGGCCCCAGGCATGAACTGCCTTGTCCCATCTCATCCCAATGAGGATGTCTCCCCAGCAAATAGGGAACCCATGTCTCCGATGGTCAGGAATCAAAATACTGCCAATAAGAGTCACTAGGAATGCATTAAAATGAGCATAGTGCTCCACCATGAACTCCCATCAGATCTCGTAACCCTGGATGCCGAGCCCTACAACCTCATCTTGATAATATGCTCTGAAATTCTGCTCGCCATGGTGAGGGTTGTAAACAATCCGCTCTCCTCGGATCGACACTCGTAAAATGCGGTAGACATCCTCCAGTGTAATGTCACCTCTCCCATCGGCAGGTGGAAGGAACATGTCTCAGAATGCCAACGCTCACACAACGTATTCAGTAGTCCCCTATTTTCTTGAATAGTGGGCATAGAAGTGACATAGAACAGACCTAGCCGCATCAGTCATTGTCGCTCCCACGGAGTTAGTTGGTCAGCAAACCGGAATGTTGTCAGTCTGTTGTCTCGCATGTAAATAGGGGCAAGCTGCCTCTGTACAAAGCCAAACAATGTGTTAGTACCTTCTAGGCCACTGTCAGTATCATCAAAAGCATTTCAAATTGGAAAAGTATCAAAATCAGCCCTAGTTAAAGCAAAAGTAAAATGTGTCACGATGACTTCTGTTTCTATGTTTGTATTGTCTGCAACATTGATGTATGTTGTAGCTCTTGAGGGTTGGGGTTTTGATGTGGGGCATTTTAATCTATCTTGATTGTGTTGTAGGATTGTATCCACTCGTGATGATTATTCTTTTTTGAATGCCTCCTAGAGCAATGTCTTCTACTCTGGTATTGATATTATGTCCCACAAAGATACGTTAGTGAGCACCTTTTTCGTTGCTCCACCAAATTAAGCATTCTGACTAGTGGTACCTTAGTCTTGAATGGTAGTATTTATTTTTCCTTAGAAAAAGGATGATCTGATGTAGATGGGATCAATGATTTATCCATATCCATCCCTGGAAATGGTGGAGCTTGCGACTGTTGAGTGGGCTGCATCTATGAAGCTTTCTATACTTGTGGTTGAGATTGTTGTGGTTGTGGCTTCTATAACAATGATTGTTGTACGTAGTCTCTAGTGAGTCTTCTCTTGGATCATGTATTGTAATCTGATTGTACCTATAGAGCACTAGTTGTTAGAACATCATTTGCAAATATCACATCTTCTTTCTCCATCTGAGAAAAAAGTGCTTGGTCTAATGAGATATCTAGCTAGCTCTTGCTCTAAGTAAATTCCCTGTGTTTATGCTTTGAAGCCGACATTCTCCATTCTAGGAGACTAATAATCTTCTATGTTTGAAAACATACCTTGGATTCTCTATTCCACTATCCTCTGTTGAATATGTTTGAAAACACACCTTGGATTCTCTTTGAAGCTTGTTATACTTGTGGCTTCTATCACAATGATTGTTGTATGTATTCTCTAGTGAGTCTTCTCTTGGATCATGTATTGTAATTTGACTGTACCTGTAGATCACTAGTTGTAAGAACATCATTTGCAAATATCGTATCTTCTTCCTCCATCAAAGAAAAAAGTGCTTGTTCTAATGAGATATCTAGCTAGCTCTTGCTCTAAGGGAATTCCTTGTGTTTATGCTTTGAAGTAGGAATTCTCCATTCTAGGAGACTGATAATCTTCTATGTTTAAAAACACACCTTGGATTCTCTATTCCACTATCCTTTGTTGAATATTTCCCCTTAGAAATTTTTTTAGGCATATGGCTATCGTTACATGGGAAGCACCAAGCATTCTCATCTTCTACCAGGTTGTTCTAACTGGGGAGCAAATCCTTGTTTGAGTTGTTCTTGATAGTCTAAAGTGGCATGGTGATCAAGACTATCTAGTTTGTAGATGTTGATTGTTGATTACCTCTTTTCAGAGCTCATTGGTAAGCATTCTACAAATAGGGTGTCCTTCATCCTTGATAAGTTTGAATGGGAGGCTTTGGAGGTGCTTCCTACTGATGCTAGATAAGGACTAGCTCATTTGTAAAAGACTGCATGAGGCTCTTCATATCATTGACATATGTTGCTAGTGAAGAGGACCCTGATGTGTTAGGTTGTGCACCTAGGTATACATACTTGGATGGCAGTGGTGCAACCAATGTGCTAGGGAGCAAGGTGAAGTATTGGGAGTTGCTTCTTCCCCAGGTCCACCAGAAATCTCTATGAACATGGCCATCGATAGTCATGATGGAGGATTTTAGAAAACAATTAGATTGTTCTCTACACACACAACCAAATCACATGTGTTAGGAAAGGTGTCTCCTCCCATTGACTGTATGACGATTGCGATCTCTGAATTGAAAGCCTTTCAATAGAACATGAATGCCATAGCTGTTGGAGGCCTGGCTATCACAAGAATCCTCTGCCAGGTTTTGTGAAACTTTGTATTGAAGTTGATCATGGCCTCCTATGTGGCTTTCATGATAGTGATTAGTTGTTGTAGTAGGGAGGAGAAATCTCCTTTCTTTGAGAAGCTCTTGAACAATTTCTCCTTGACTTCATCCCAAGAGTGAATGGAGCCAGAGGTGAATGATCTATACCAATCCTAAGCCTTTCCTTTGAAAGACATAGCCAGTAATCTAACGGCCACATTTTCTTCCACAATGTTATGGACTTTGCATACCTCCAGTATGTCCTAGAGATGCTCAGAAAGGGGTTTTAAAATCCTCCCTAGTGAGCCTCAGAATTACTTTGAGAGCATTGTTAGGTATGGCAGGCCACACATCTCAGGGTGTAGGTGGAAGTAGTGGGCTACCACTATTACAAGTTACAAAATTTCTAGGAGCAAGATCACCTAAGTGAGCCATTGAGAATAGATTCCTATGGATGGGGTAGATGGGCATTCTAATTTGGAAGGTTCAACCTTCTCGGGGAGTTGATAAACCTCTAGATTGTGGGCTACCACTTCCCACTCAATTTCTTCTAATAGGTGATATGGAACCTATAGCTTGTCTTCTCCTAGGGGCCAAAATGGGTAGTTGGGAGTACTAGAAATTCCCTTTAGAGGATGTTTTCGTTTGAACTCTAGGCATGAGATTTCTATTCTTTCTAGTTAGTTTGATTCATAAAATGTTTCTAACTTCTAATTAGGTGATTGTGGGTTCAAGCCCCACTAGGTGTGCTAGAAAAAAAATGTTGATCATCAAAGCTTGTGCCTCTCTGAGTAGCCTTATGGGAGGGGAACTGAATTGTGCCTCACTAAATGACCTCCAAGATTTTTTTAAGAAATCCAACACTTCTTTGCGTTTGGGAAAAGGGGATAAGAGAAATGCAAGGAAAACCATAAAAATGGCGATGCACCAAATCTTTTACAACATTTAAAATTTTAACCATTTCTTACTCCCAATGTAATGGACACAAAATTTCATAGATCCTTCATTGTTGGGAAGAGAACGAATGACAAAGGCTAGAGAAAGAATAGTGTGGTCATTCAAATCTCCCTATGGGAAGCATCCATTAAGGTCCGACAAGAATAAGAAACCCTAGAGATTAAAAGGAATATTTAGATATTCAAATAATCCTTCCTCTCTTACAGAATAATACAAAAAATGGCATATCCTTTACAAAAATTGAAAGAGTATGATGAACATGATCCAATTTCTAAAAGATAACATTAAACATAAAAGCTAGCAGGATGCAAAATAACCATCTAGACTATCTATGTACGGTTTTAACATAGTGCCCTCAACATAAATGATATAATAAAAAGAAATTTGAGATAAATACCATAAAATGCACAATTTCAAAGATTTCTTCTTAATAGATCTAAATCTTATGATAAATTGATTGAAAAAAAATGTTGAATGCCAATCCAATTAATAATCTCAAAAAATATAACATGCCAAATAGCGTGAACAATGCTCTATAAAAATCCTCCTATTCCTAAAAACTACATCTCCCTATATTTTCTAAAACATTATCTTTTCTCTCTCTACTGCAAACCCCTTTTTTATAGCCAAAAGAAGAAGCCACCACTGTAACCAATAGAGAAGAACAACTTCCAAGTGTCTAAATCTAATAGACCATAATTTGATCTAGGTTTTAATTAGATCACAACAATCTTCTCTCATAAAGTTTTAATTACCTCATTTATGGCTCCAAATTTTATATAAGCTATGTGAAGATATGTTGTCAGAAATTAATCAGATCATTAGATCGGTCATTAAAACATAATATGATTAGTTGTGATGAATAATGAAGCCACTCCATAAGTCCAATCTGAAAGAAAGAACCCTAGGCCACACTGTCCAACAAACTCCACCAAAAAGAGATACATCAGTGGACAACATGATCCTCCTGACGAAATGGCCAACATGGCAAGTTCTCAGGTGATTTCAAAATTTGTGAGAACAGTCTCGAGGAAATCCCCACCAAGAAGACATGTGTCCCAGTTTAGGCTCAAAAGGAAAATGATATAGAAAAATTGCGTAGCCACCACATGGTGTATTACACGCTTTTATGCAAGAGTAACATTTTCCATTATAAAGTAGAAAAGAAGGGCTGAGAACCAAAATGTTGAAGGAAAAATTTTCTCCACATTACATATTGTTTTTCATTCATCCTTCCTTCATGCTTTTCTATTTCATTTGAAGGTTTAATTACCAAAACAGGTTTTGACCAAGGAAAACCCCCATTCCCTAACAAATAACATTTTTCTCTCTTTGATGTGTGATTGCATATTTTAGGTTGATGATCCTTGAAAGAGAAAATTTGAAGAAATTTGCAAAGTTTTCAAAGTTACAAGAAAATTTTTCAAATCATGGAAACCCTTCTATAGTATTGTTTTTGAGGTATCTGACAGTGAACACTTGGAATCTAGGAGTGCCGACATAGCAGAAGAGAACCAAGAAAGCATTTTCTAGAAACCCTATCCAAGACCCATTTTCCATAGGGAAAATGAGTCTTCAGTGATCTTCAAAAGGTGACTTTTGGTAAAAGGTACACATCGGTTTCCCCATTCTAGATCTTCCTTTTGATTACTATTTCAATCAGATTAAATTGTTCTTCATTTGCATAGTATAGCTTACATTTTCAATGAAATTATTAGAAATAGGTACATTATTCATCACTCCATTGTGGTGAACCCTATTCCAAATGTTTCAAGGGTATAGATTTCAAATCTAAAATGAATAGAAGAAATTTTGTGAGTAGGAATTCTCTTGCTTCAGTAGTGGATGTCAATGTAATATGTAAAATCTACAACAATTTCAACTGAATATATAGCAAGATGTTCCAAGAGCTGAGAAAAATCAAAAACTTGGATGACATATATTATTGAGTGAGTGAAGGAGAATGACTTCCAAAAGAGAGTAAAAAAAACAATATGAGGTTTAAAATTTAATGGTTGTCCAAACAACATTTCATGCTCAAGAGAAAAAAATCATTGGATAATAGATAGTTGATATTCAAGCCACATGACAGGTGAAATAATCAAGTTCATTAATCTTGTTAAGTGGAATGGTGGATTAATCAAGTTTAGAGATAATTCATCTACAAATATTTGTGGAAAGGGAACCATAAGTATTGCTGAAAAATCCAGGATAGAAGATGTTCTCTATGTAGAAGGTCTCAAGCACAATCCTCTCAATGTAAGTCAAATGTGTAGAAAATGATACAATCTCATATTTAATGATCAAGGGTGTGAAATTAGAAGAGAAAATTCTACTAAATTGGTTGTAGAAGGATCCAGGACAAAAAATAGCTTATACAACTTAAAGGGTTTTGTTTTGCATGTTTTGCATACACACCTCACCAAAGGTAGGGACCCACCTTTTTTCACTTTTTTCCTTGCTTCTACTGGCTTGGACCCTTCTCCCTTGCTTCACTTTTTCCTTCATTTTTTTACTTTGGGGAAAATTTTCCCATGGATCTGGGATGTTTCTGTGATTCCTAAGTGAATTGCCAAGGTTTCATTAAGTGTTTAGACATTACAAGAATTTCATTATGAGTCATTGTCTATGAGATTTTGTGTGTGGGTTTCCATCCACAGGTTTACATGTGTGGGTCACCATCCATGTGATTTCATGTGTAGGTCACTGTGAGTGGAATGTTGTTTTCTTACAGCACTAGACCCTTCGGCTTCTACATTCCAAATCTCCACATTTCAAAAGGGGGTGAAAACTTTAAGTTTCAACATCTAGGGCCCATAAAATGAATGTTTCCATAAGCCTAAAGAGGTTTGAGACAAATTTTCCAAGTGTTTAGATATCATGAGAATTTCATTGTCAGTCACTGTCTGTGAGATTCTGTGTGTAGGTTGTCATGTGTGGAATCCCATTTTTTTACAGCACTGGACCCTCTGGCTTCCACATCCCAAATTTCTACATTTTTAAAAATGAGTCAAATCTTAAGGAAATATGTCTAGACACTCTTTCTACCCCTTTTCCAACATGCTAAAATTGAAAAATCTCAAATTTACTAAGTTTTGTAACTTTGCGGGAATTTCATTGTGGGTCACCATCCACAAGATTTTGTGTGTGGGTTGTCGTTTGTAGGTTTTTCATGTATGGGTAGCCATCCACGGGTTGTCATCCATTGGTGTTCATGTGCAGGTTGTCATTTGTGGGATTTTGTGTGTGGGTCACCATTTGTGGGATTCCATGTGTGGGTCATCGTGTGTAGGATTTTATGTGCGAGTCGTTGTGTGTGGAATGTCATTTTCTTACAACACCAGACCCTGCAGCTTTTGCATTCCAAATTTCCACATTTCTTGAAAGGGGTAAAATCATTTGAGAAATAGGTCTAGGGACCCTTCTAATGCATCTTTCATGTACTTAATTTGAAAAAAATTAAAATTGCTAAGAATCGTGGCTTCATAGAAATTTTCATGCGGGAAGCCACCATGTAGATGCCATGGTCCCTAATGTCATTTTATGATGCAAAATTGTTCAGCTTCCCACTTCATGGTACCCACATCTTGTGGTTTCATGAGTCAAAGAATTGAGTCCCAAATACCAAAACCTTGGTCCAGGTACTTCGTGTGGGCCTGCCTATGCAGACTACTCCCTACGAGTGGCCATCATCTTAGGGCCATTCTGTAGTGTTACGACCAACATGCCTTTCCACTGTGCAGACTTTGAGGCCACCGATGGCATTGGCACTAGAATGCACAAGTTATAAGACTTGGGCTAAGCAACTTTGGTGGGTCCATCCATGCAGGTCACCATGGTTGGGACTTTGTCTACCCAATACCACTACCTAACAACCAAACCCTGATGCCTTTCCACCCCATAGCGCGCACACTCTTCACACTCGTATAAGCTGAAAAGACCAATCTGACAAAGTGAAAAATGTTGAAGATGCTTCCACCCAAAATTATGCACATGCCAAGTGACTTTGCATTGGGTTTACCTCACAATAGTCCCATGCAAAAATCTCCATATGGGTGGTTGTCTATGGACTACCCCTTTCCTTGTGTCGTTCCTTAACAACTTTCTTCATAACGACTTCTGTAGAGGTAAAAACCACATTGACAGGCCCAAATTCTTGCAAATTTCCAAAATGAGCTTCAAATGATAAAATAGAATGGATATTATGATCTTTTGAAGGTATATGGATGCATCTAACACTAAATTTATAGAACCTGCTGAGGGGCCATCAAAGAAGCCTGTAAGAGCTCCTGAAGGAAAAGAGGAAAATGATGTTTTCATAAACAATGAAGGATTGACAAACATATCAATGCATGCCAAATAAGTTAGTACCGAAGAATCAGGGAGTTGTCCACTAGAATCGAAAGCAGGAGAGAGTTGTTATATCCAAATGATGATGGTAAATAGTTGTCCACCAGGATCAGGAGCAACATATTTTCTTCTTAGAGACACAAATCTGCAACAAGATTCACTTGATTGGATGAAGAAACACTACAATCACATCAACAAAAAGGAATATTTCAACAATTTCTATCTATAGTAAAAGAGGTAGCTAAAAGAAAAAACAACTATAGTAACTAAAAGATGAAATAGACTAGAGGAAAAAAAAGAGAAGACAAAATTGTATATTTTTAAATTATGAAATATTGGAGGTAGGAGAAACCCTAAGCTGTAACAAATCTGGTCCATTCATTGTAATTAAATCCTAGCCATTCATTTCACTTTTGGGAAACTATAAATAGGGACTTACTCTTCATTTGTAGGGTATGATGAACTGTTGTAAAGGGAATTTTGCAGTAATAAAAGAAAGCATTACATCATTTTGGGTGTTTTTCTTTGAGCTTTCTCATTTTGCATGCATGATTCAACCTCCATGTTAGTTTTAGCTTGTTAGTTTCTTGAATGCATTTAATGGTGGTTGTTGTTACAGTATTGGATGCACTTCCAGTTCATGCTTTTTGTAGTTTATTGATGATGAATCACTTTGCAAAGCTAGTCTAAGCTAATTCATGTGCTACACTTTAGTTCAATTTTATGTTCATGAGGTGAATACACAAATTGAAAATCTATAGGCCTTAGAAGATTTCACTAGTTTTGTGTAGTTGTAGGTTTCTCTTGGTCAAACAAAACTCAGTTTTATGGGAGTTTATCTACCATAGCATCCTCCATTATTATTGTTCATTCATAGCTTAGAATTAGAATAGATTTCTTAACCCTTTCCTCTTTTTCCATTTCTTTTAACTCTTGGTTAAAGTAGGATTCCAAGCACCATCACAATGTCAAACTTGGTGATTGAACTGAGTTTCAACTTGTTGTTTTGAATGGGTGGCCACTGTTCATCCATATCTAGTACCTTGAAACTTCTCATGCTTTGTGAACCATAAAGGCCATCCTATGATTACCAACAAATCACATCAACCAATTAAACTATTCCAAGCATTATCATGACTTGACACCTGAGAGACCTTGGGGTGATTGTCTGAAACTTAGTTGCAAATTTTCACCTTTCAAGAGAGACATTGCACTTGTGCTTTGTCTGTGTTGAGGAGTGCAAAAACACCCATCAACAGAATTGGTGCTAGAAGGAGGGAATGGTTGAGCACAAGGCTACAAAGCTATAATTTGAATGCACTTTCAAGTAAAATATGAGATACATAGATCTCATTATATGTTGGAAATTTTTAAAATTAGAAAACTCAAAGATAAAGGAAACATTTAAGCTAAGATGGAGCAGCAAATTGAAATCAACATCACTCAGTTGTAGGAAGATCTATGTAAGAGATTGAAGAAACCATTTCAGCAATTTGCATTGACAAACAAATGTAGAATCCATGACACTCAAAGACATAATGAAATGGAATGTTTAACATTCTTGGGCATAATTGAAATGGTCTTGCAAGGAGAAATCCCCTTCTAGGAAATATATCAACCCTTAGCTCTTGAAGATTCAGAAGAATAATTTACTAAAATTGCAGCCAAAGCCTTCAAGGAGTTGATCCAAGAGCACTTGGGAATCAAGGATGAACTAAGACTAGAATAAGTGTTGATTTCTAGGTGGTGTAGGGTCCTTAATGCACCTAATTCCAAATTCACTTGCCCTTCATGTGCAGGAGTCATTTCCCAATCTAGGAGTTGTTTGAACAAGGTAGATCAGCCAACTCTTAATGAAGAGTAGTCATCCATTGAGGCAAGAGAGCAGTCAACATTTGGAGGACAAGACACTGAAGATGAATCAATAAATTTTGCACAAATAAGTGTTGGGACAACCAATGTGGATGTTGAAAACTAGAAGGAGAAGATTGAAACTCTTAGGGCAGCAGAGAATAATGTTGAAAGTTTAAGTGAAATAGGATGGGAGGACCTTTTCTTTATGGATCAAGGTAATCAAGATTTTGAAAGAGAAGATTTAGAGGAGTGGGAACAACCATAAGTAGAGGCAGTCCACCATCAAGCTTCCTCCCCAAGCGTTGATGAAGATTGAGTGGTGGAAATATATAATGAACTCTTCTTAAGACTCATGATGGACTGGTCAGAACTGAGATACCAAGTGAATCTAGAGGTGTTGTTGCTAGCAAGTTGGTGTAGGCTCCATGACTTTGCACATTTAGAGTTCACATGTGAGTTATGTTAAGAGGCCATCAAGCAGAGCAACCAAGCACACCACCTCCTGTTGTTGCTTCTAAGATTGATCCAGATGTCCAAGAACTGGAACCAAGTGACAACTTAGTTGAGGGAAGCTCACATAAAGATATTGGGACAACAATGGAAGGAGAGAAACATAGTCTTGAACCTCCAAATGATGAAGCATATCAATTGGAAGAGCTTTCAATCAACCATCAAGAGTCTGCTCCACTTCTAGAGAATTTATTCATGATTGATGGTAGGCTTTATGGAGGACTTTCAAAGGAAAATCAGATGTCATAATTTAGTCCCCTTGATAAGCCAATGTCCCTTGTTGATTTCTTCCAAATTGGAATTGTGCCATAGAGGTATAGTGACACTAAGGAGTACATTTTGGAAGTGGGTAGTGATGAAGATATATCACTCGAATGTCCAAATGGTGAAACATTAGAGCTCCCTAATTGGGAAAGGGACTCCATTTCCATCTATAGTGATGATGAACAAGAGGAAATGATTGAGCCTCTCGAGAAGCCACACAAATTGCAAGGGAAGGAGGACCAAGACAAGGATGTATTGGTGGCTGACCACAAAGATGATATACCTTTCCAACTATAGGCTACAACTAGGAGTCTTTATTCCTTGACCATTGTTGATCTTCCTGCACATTCCAGGGATTGTAATAGGATAGATTCATCCATATCATGTTTTTTATGACATGAACTATAAATGAATTGAGATCAACAGGACATCTTGATGCCTTTTGAGGACAACAATCAAGTAGACACCAGGTTCACATATGACCAACATGATAGTGTCTATCTCCTCGAAGAATAGCTAATGGAGGTTGCAGATCCCATTGGGAGTTTTGAAGGAAGGCTGGATCAATCACTTTCTCAGCCTTATAGAACTTCATAATCAAGTAAAAGGTTCTTTGAATTTGAGAGTTCTAATTTTTCATAGTATCTACCACCTAATCAATTTGATTGTGGTTTGTAGATTAGTGATGCAAGTGGGATGTTGCGCCACTATCTATGTCCTCTGGAGGTTTCTGATGCACGGTTTGATTAGGCCATGCCCACTTCAAATCATCAAGAATTGCTCCCATCACGTGACAACATCCAGGTTCTATCTTTCCTTGCTCCTATGAATACTCATAGCTATGTTTATCATTTTGATTATGAGAATGAGAGATGGAAAAATTATTTGTGGATTAACCATGGGTTTCATGAACAATTTCAACTGTTGATTCTTCTTGAATGTGTTATTGAATTTTAGTGCTACGATTTGAAGTTTTATATTTTTGAATATAGGGACAAGTTTGCACCACTTAGAACTGTAACGACACCCTATTGCTCATGCATGCATTTTGAGGTCTTATGAGCATGAGTATCAGTGTGCTTTTACTAAACTTGGTTTTTGTAGATATCTTTGTACATAGTTTGTTTTGATTAGTGTAGATTTTGTGTACATAGCCTCATTTTCCTACTTTCGTTAGATTAGTTGGTTTGTCGTAGATTGGTTTTCTTTAGAGTAATTTCCTTTCATTTTTCTCTTGCTTTCCCGCTTTGGTTATTATAGGTGTTTTCCTTAGGTTATTTTTCTTTCACTTTGCTTTTGCCTTCTTTTTTTTTCTTGGGGTCCCCTTGTTTCCTGTTGGGCATGTTTGTGAGAACAACAAAATTTTCATTACCTGGGGTGGTTCTAAGTATTTCAATCAAGTTTTCCGAGGGGATGATGAATGTTTTTTCGTTAGTGTCAAGTGACCTAGATGTTTGAATCAAAGAGGATAGGTCATTGGTTGATTTGATTCTGATGTATTCTAAAATATTATATCTCTTACACACTTTAAGAATCTTGAGGTTGTTGTAGGCTCCTTTGTGAGGTCTAGTTAAGTGAAAAATCTAAAATTTTGCTTCAGCGCCACTGTGATTCTCTACCCTAAGTGTGAGATTCACTGCTTGTGGGTTGAAATGAAAAGAAAGAAGAGAAAAGAAAAAAAATGAAAAGAAATGAAAAAAAGAGAAAAAGAAGAGAAAAACATTGAAAAAAAAGAAAGGAAAATAAACTTTCAGGGGGATCTGAATAACTCTATCGAGGCTATGGATGCCCGACTGACATTAGAGCAATGTTCAGGAGAATCACAATGACAACCTCATTGGGGCTATGGATGCCTGACTAGAAGCGAGGAAATTCCCATGTTGCTTTTGGAGTTAGAATCAATTATGTATCTTAACTTGATGAAGCTTAGGTTCCTGTAGCGACTTAAGGAGGGAATGAATACACTTGCACACACTTGCATTTTTAGTATACAGATGGTTGGGTTAACTAGTGGTTTTGATCCTTTGGTCAAATGTTTGGTTTGTTTGTCCTAGTGTGAAGGTCAGAACCAAAGACTCTGGGTTCATGATTCTAGTTTGTCATTGAAATACTCTGGAGCATTTCCCCTAGCGAGTCACCATTTGTTGTGCATGTTTTGCACACATACCTGCCGAAGGCAGTGGCCCCCCTTTTTTCACTTTTTTCCTTGCTCCAACTAGCTTGGCCCCTTCTCGCTTGCTTTGCTTTTTCCTTCATTTTTTGAATTAGGGGAAAAGTTGTCTATGGATTTGGGATGTTTCGTGATGTATAAGTGAACTTCCAAATTTTTGTTAAGTGTTTAGAAGTTGTGAGAATTTCACTATGGGTCGACATCTGCAGGATTCTGTGTGTGGGTCACCATGTTTGGAATGTTGTTTTCTTATGGTATTGGACCCTTTGGCTTCCACATTCCAAATCTATGCATTTCAAAAGGGGGTGCAAACTTCAAGTTTTCAAGATGTAGGGCCCATAAAATGAATGTGTCCATACGCTTAAAGAGGTTTGATCCAAATTCACCAACTGTTTAGATGTCACAAGAATTTCATTGTTGGTCGCTGTCTGTGGGATTCTATATGTAAAGTGTCATCTATGGGATTCCTTGTATAGGTCACCGTCTGTGAGTTTCCATGTGTGGGTCACCGTGTGTGGAATGTTGTTTTCTTATGGTGTTGGACCCTCTATCTTCCACATCTCAAATTCTGCATTTTTAAAAATGAGTCAAATCTTAAGGAAATATGTCTAGAAACTCTTTCTACCCCTTTTCCCATGTGCTAAAATTGAAAAATCTCAAAATTACTAAGTTTTGTGACTTTGTGGGAATTTCACTACGGGTGGTCATCCATGGGATTCCATGTGCAAGTCACCATCCGTAAGTTTCCATGTGAAGGTCACCGTCCATGGGATTCTGTGTGCAGGTCATCATCTATGGGATTCCTTTTGTGGGATTTGATGTGTGAGACACTTTTTGCGGGTTTCCGTGTGTGAGTTGTCATGTGTGGAATGTCATTTTCTTACAGCACAAAACCCCGCGACTTCCACATTCCAAATTTCCACATTTTTTAAAAGGGGTCAAATCATTTAGAAATATGTCTAGACACCCTTCTAATGCATCTTTCATGTGCTTAATTTGAAAAAACTCAAAATTGCTAAGAATTGTGGCTTCGCAGAACTTTTCATGTAGGAAGCAGCCTTGTAGATTCCATGGTCCCCAATGCCATTTTTACGGTGCAAAATATTTTGGCTTCCCACCTCATGGTACCTGCATCTCGTGCTTTCATGAGTCAAACACTTGAGTCCCAAATACCAAAATCCTAGTTCGAGTACCCCTTGTGGGTCCAGCTATGTGGATTGCTCCTACTGGTGGTTGTCACCTTAGGGCTATTCTCTAGTGGCACAACCAACATGCCTTTCCACCGTGTAGAATTCGAGGCCACCGACACCATCGACATTAAAATGTACAAGTCACAAGCCTTCGGCTGAGCCACTCTGGCAGGTCTACCCATGTGAGCCACCACATCTAGGACTCTGTCTACCAAATACTGGTACCTAATAGCCAAACCCCAGTGCCTTTCCACCCCATGACACCTACACTTTTCACACCCAAAAAAGCTGAAAAGACCAATCTAACAAAGGGAAAAAGGATAAAGATTCTTCCACCTAAAATTATGCACATGCCAAGTGACTTTTCATTTTTTTACCTCACAATAGTCCCATGAAGAAATCTCCATGTAGGTGGCTGCTTTCAGACTTCCCAGGTTTCCCTATGTCATTCCTTAACAAATTTCTTCATAACGAATTTTGCAGATGGGAAACCTGCACTACCAAGCACACATTCTTGCAAATCACTAAATGAACTTCAAATAATAAACTAGAATCGATATTATGATCTTTTGAAGGTATATGCATGCATGTAACATTGAATTCATGGGATTTAATTGGTGCTTAGCTTATTGATGCAATTATTGTATCTTTGGGTGTAGGACTTATGGAACCTACTAAGGGGCCATGGAAGAAGCCTACAAGATCCCTTGGAGGAAAAGAGGAAAAGGATGTCTACATAAAAAATGAAGGACTAACCAACATATGAATGCATGCCAAAGAATTCAGTATTGAAGAATTAGGGAGTTGTCCACCAAAATCGGAAGCAGGAGAGAGTTGTTCTATCCTAATGATGATGGTAAAGAGTTCTCCACCAAGATCAGGAGCAACATATCTACTTCTTAGTAACACAAATCTGCAACAAGATTCGCTTGATTGGATGAAGAAACACTACAAACATGTCAATAAAAAAAGAAGATTTCAATAGTTTCCAGCTACAGTGAAAGAGGCAGCTAAAAGACAAAACAACTACAGTAACTAAAAGATAAAACAAAATAAAGGAAAAAATATAGAAGAACACAAAATAGTATATTTTTAAATTGTGAAATATTGGGGGTAGGTGAAACCCTAAGCTATAACAAATCTAGGCCATTCATTGGAATTAAATTCTAGCCATTCACTTCACTTTTGGAAAACTATAAATAGGGACTTGCTCCTCATTTGTAGGATGTGGTAAATTGTTGTAAAGGGAATTTTACATCAATAAAAGGAAGCATTGCATCATTTTTCAGTGTTTTTCTTTGAGCTTTCTCATTTTTCATGCATGATTCAACCTCCAAGTTAGTTTCTTGAATTCCTTTAATGGTGGTTGTTGTTATAGTATTGGATGCACTTCTAGCTCATGCTTTTTTTGATTTATTGATGATGAATCACTTTGCAAAGCTATTTTGATCTAATTCATATGTTTCACTTTAGTTCAATTGTATGTTCATGAGGTGAATGCACAATCTAAAAATCTATAGGCCTTAGAATATTGCACTAGTTTTGTGTAGTTGTAGGTTTCTCTTGGTCAAACAAAAAATAGTTTTATGGGAGTCTATCTACTATAGCATCCTCCATTATTATTGGTCATTCATAGCTTAGAATTAGAATAGCTCTCTTAACCCTTTCCTCTTTTTCAATTTCTTTTAACTCTTGGTTAGAGTAGGATTCCAAGCACCATCACAATGTCGAACTTGGTGATTGAATTAAGTTTCAACTTGTTGTTTTAAATGGGAAACCATTGTTCATCCATCTCTAGCACCTTGAAACTCCATTTCCAAACAAAACTTCCCATTATTTGTCAACAATAAAGGCCACCCTATGATTACCAACAAATCACATCAACCAATTGAACTATTCCAAGCATTTTCATGACCTAACACCTGAGAGACCTTGGGGTGATTGTCTGAAACCTAGTTGCAACTTTTCACCTTTCAAGAGAGACATTGCACTTGTGCTTTGTCTGTGTTGAGAAGTGCAAAAACACCCATCAACAGGTTTCAATGGAAGAAGTTGTCTTCTAGGATAGACAAGTTAATGTTGGCTATGGCACAAGAGAATGCAACACATTAGCTTTGATAATATTGTGAAGATTGGCCCCATACAAGTAGTAAGAGATATTCCAAAGATTATCAAGCTTGCAAACACCTTATGTAAAGAATGTCAGATTGTGAAGAAAACAAGGGTAAGATTCAATACCAAGGAGTATTCTTCTACAAGGCCATTGAAACTAATTCATCTGATTTGTGTGGACCCACCATGACAAAGAGTCCCCAGGGTAAAAGGTATTTTATGTTCTTCATTGATGATTTCTCTAAGATGACATGGGTTACATTTTTAAAACAAAAATCAGATGCTCTGAGTAGATTTAATATTAATTCAATGGTTAAAAATGAAATGAATGCTAGAATCAAGTGTTTTAAGGTTTGATGGAGGTGGTGAGTTCACATCAGAAAAACATAGAATAAAGAGGCATCCATCTACTACTAGAACTCATTAGAAAAATGTAGTGGAAAGGAGGAATATAATAGTTAAGGAGATGAAAAAAAAATGTTGAGTGAAGCCAAGTTGCCTGATGTGTATTGGAAAGAAGTAGTCCATACTACTATCTATACTATTAATAGAGTAAAACTAAGATTGAATAACAACAATACCCCTTATGAATTATGGAATGGAAGAACAACAACTATCAAGTACTTCAAATTTTTGGAAGAAAATTCTACATCAAAAGAGATGAAGGTTTGGAAAAATTTAACTCAAGGTTTGATGAAGGAATATTTCTTGGACACTCAACTAGAATCAAAGCTTATAAGTGCTACAATAAAATACTAAGGAAGATAGTTGAAGTGTAAATGTGAGGGTTGATGAAGAGTCGCATTGAATCACACATGAGCAAGAAGATTGTTGGTCAGATAAACCTTCCTAATTTGAAGAAGAAGAAGAAGAAGAAAAGGAAGAAAAGGAAGAAATACAAGTGAAGATCACCAAGACTCCTATCAATTATTTCCACAAGAATCACTCAGAAGATCAAATAATTGGGGATAAGAATGAAGGAGTGTGAAATAGAAGAATATTTTCAAGACAAATGAATAGGTAAATTTTTCTTTACTATCAAGAATAGAAACTAAAATTTTTGTTGATTCTAGCAAGGTGAAGGATGGATACGAGCAATGGAAGAACTAAATAAAATAGAGAAGAATTAGAATTAGGAATTTGTGCTAATTCTTGTAAAAAAAATGTGATAGGAACAAATGGGTGTTCAAAAATAAATTGAATGAAGATGGAGAGGTGGTGAGAAACAAATCGAGGTTGGTGTGAAAATGTTATTCACAAGTGGAAGGAATTAACTTTGAGGATACATTTTCTCTAGTAGGAAGAATGGATGTAATCAAAATGTTTCTTTCATTTTCAATTCACAAGGACTTCAAGGTATATTAAATGGATGATAAATATTCTTTATATAATGGTGACTTAGAAGAAGAATTTTACATAAAGAAGCTTGATGGATTTTAGTTATTAGAAGAACCAAACATGGTATGCAAACTTAAGAAGGTGTTATATGGTCTCAAACAAGCCCCTAGGGATTGCATATGTGGTATAAACCAAGAGGTAATCAAGACCTATTTTACCTTGGAACAAAAATCCATATGATGCGCATTTCCAAACACCTATTACAATCATCTTAACATACCAGGTCATCCCAACAAACAATTAACCCTCCATGTGTCACCTCTAGACCAAGGGTGGTAATAAAGAGACTAAATAACATCATGTGGATAATTTTACAAGCATTATATGATATAAAAAAAAATTCACATACAGTCCTTTCACAACTTCATGCTACTTCATGTTGGCACAAACAAATAGATACTAAACTTAGCATTACTTTCAAACCCTAAAAACATAGTCTTGAAATAGAACATTGAAAACTAGACTTAAAATACACCTCAACACCTAAAACTTGAAATGAGAAAACATAAATACAATTTAAACTTATCCTCCAAGTTGCAAGATCATATCTTTAAATATGGAGAAATGTGAAGCATTTCTCTAACCCTTTCAATGACTGCAATAACACTATACTACTTTTCTTCACTCTACTGGCTCTGGAATCTTTTGCAGTAACTTCTATGATCTATGATCTAACATCCAAACCGCAAGGCCATTTCTTCGAATGTGGAAGAGTTTGGAGCATTCTCCCAAGCTACTTTAGTACAACTTCCTAATGCCTTTGATTTCTTGAAACCTTACATACTTTCTTTCATCAATGTTTTACATCAAGGGATAGATAATATGACATTCACAGTACCATAGACAATAATTACAACTCTTTTCATCAAGAGAAAGAAAAACCAAAACTTATTTAAATCAACACACAATTCAACTTGTCAAATTTTACCTAATCATGAACAAAAAGGATATGGTACAATCATATACAACATGCTCATAAAATTCATCACCATGTCCTCCTCATAAATATTTTCATCATCACTCCTTTACATCACTTTCAACCTCACACAATACCACTCTATTGACATCAATTACAACACATGCAACAATCTCCTCCTTTGGTATTTATGGAAACACTAACCTAATATGCAATTTCTCCTCCTTTGACATCAAGGGTAAAGGGATAGTGGTCTTCCTATGTGCCTGCAAAAACATACAAGATCCCATGCATGCACAACCTTCATCATCATTCTTATTCTCCTTCTACATGCACGCCCTGAGAGGTAGCCCCCATCAATCTAGGGAAAATATATGTCGTGAACTACTCCCCTTGGATAGAAGCACCATTTATGCATATAGTTAGGAGGGGAAACAACCCCTAACTTTTGTTTGAGATATTCAAATGTGTCTTTATAAAGTACTTGTGTGAAGACATCTACAACTTGATTCTTTTTAGATACATATTCCAATTTTGCTTCTTGATTTGCAACATTCTCTCTTAAAATGTGATACTTGATAGATATGTTCTTGGTTGTAGAATGCATCACTGGATTCTTTGAAATATTGATGGCACTTGGATTGTCACATATAATGTGAATTGTCTCATCATATATTACCTTGATATCCTTCAATGTTTGTTTCATCCACAACACTTGACTGTAACAAGATGATACAACTATATACTCTACCTTTGTTGTTGATAAGGACATTGAATCCTGCTTACTAAACCATGAGACCAATCTATCTCCTAAAATGAAATCTCCACCACTGGTACTTCGTCTAACATCAACATTGGTAGCCCAATTTGCATCAATATATGCACTCAAGAAAAAATTGTCACCTTTTTGATACCATAATTCATAATCTAAGTTCTCTTCAAATATTTGAAAATCCTCTTGACTACCTTCACATGATTTTCTCTTGGATTATTTTGAAACCTTGCAAATTTAGTGAAGCCATTTATCCTTATCACCTTGAAAGTTAAGTCAACCAAAGTGTATTTTTTTAATATCTTTCTAAAATCATCAAAAACCCTATCAAACTATCAAATAATGTGTTTTTTCCATGCCTAGATGCATTTGCTTCATCTTGAGGTATCTTTACAAAATCACTTTCATTTGAAGACTTTTGGCCTTCAATCCAATAGTTTGACCTTTGTAGACCTAAATGAGACCTAGGAAACTATATGTCTTGGAGCTAACTTCTTGTATCTGTTGCACTTTTTATGTTACATGTTTCATCTTGGATGACTAAGGATAATTTTTTTGAAGCTTACAGAGGATATAAATAAAATATCAAGTTTTTTTGCAAATGCTATGTGAGTGTGAGTATGTGAGGATGAATGTGTGAGTATATGTGTATGGAAGTGAGTTGCAGATAGCAGAGGTTGTTGAGAACAGATGTTGAAGATATATGTCAGTGTGAAGAGTGTTGTTATTGTGGTGGTGATTGAACAAAAAAAAATTTCATGTATTTTATAAAGAGTTTGTAGCCTCTTTCTGCAATTTTTAAAGTTTATAGGGATTTGTAGCTTCCTTTGGTTGAGGCCATAAAAACTGTGGTTTTTACCTTCTAGGGTTTTCCACATAAATATAGGGTTATGATTGTGTGGTCATGATTTGAATTGCATAGTTTGATTCTTTATATGTTCTAAGGCAATAGAAAGATTTGGTTTGTAAAGCTGAATTGGATTAACTTGTGGGATATAATGATTCACCACCATCTCAATATATTTGTTTGTTCTAACAAATCAAAGATAACATAATAACATAATCATTAATTCCCCACTTCATCCCATCAACCCAAAAAAAGATCAATAAAACATTTAATGTAGAAGATCTACAAGTCAAGAATTATGTGTTAACATACTTTGCTACTTGTAATTCAAGTGATAGTTGTTACAAAGAATGAAATATTGATCAAATAGAAAGTATACATGTTATAAATAAAATTAATCTGACAAAGACTCAATAATTTTTTCCTAGAAACTCTCCAAGAGAGAAAACTAGATTAAGTGGTAGTAGCATTGAAGCATCATCCTACCTTTATTAAGAATAGTTTTATCAAGTACAATAGGATGTTTGGATGCAAGATGCCCCTTGCTTCTTTAATGTCAATACTACTATCTCGATCTTGCTAAATAACTATGAATAGAGGGAACTTCCTTGATTTCTCTATCCAATTCCACCCATGATTTTTAAATCAATACAAGGCCCTATTTATATTTTCTCATGGTAGTAGATTTATTTTGAACCCAATAAGAATTTCTACAATCACCAAAAGCTAAACAAACACTTTTTTAGTCTAGATTAAATAAGTTGTATTTTGTGAACTATTGTTGGATGTGGCTACAAATATGGTATAGTCCAAGTCACTACCACAATCATGGTACAATAATTTTTTCCCTACCCTACATTAGTTTTTTTGGCACTTTTCCCTATATTTGTTTTCTAGATCCATTTTCTTATCCATATACATAATTTTTGTGTATGTTTTCTTATAGTATTTAAGAATCTAATTAGATCACACCTTTTCTAAAGAATATTTTAGTTCAACAAGGCTTAATAATTTTTGATAACAAAAAAAGATCCCCTACTCTTAAAAATTAATCCTAATTGCCCCTCTTTAATCCCTCCTTTTTAAACTCTTAGTTTTTCTCCACCATCATTTTTTTCTCAATCCTATGAATTTTCCTCTCTCTAGCTAAATATGGAATTAAACAATATTTTCAACTCATATCTATAGGAAAAATTTATAATGTGAACTGAAATGCAAATATTTTTCAATAGATATTCCCATGTAGCGTAATTTAATTGCAATTAATATCCTTGTTTTAGCTCTTTTTTTCTAGGCATGTTTGTTGAACATAGTCAGTTATTTTTTTCTAGTGAATGTAAGATATGTAAGAAGAGAAGAAAAAAATAGAACAGGAAGAAGATTGTTGTAGCAACTGTTGGAAACAAACAACACTGAGAGGGGGGTGAATTAGTGTTGTGCAAATTACAACAATTTTATCCTAATCTTTATTATACTTAATACACTTAACCAAAATTAATATGCTGGAATGGAAAAAAATAAACCACACAACCATATCACAAGGATTTTTACGTGGAAACCATGTAAGGGGAAAAACCATGGTGGATGGCCAATCCACAATAAATTGAGTATAGTCAAAAGAAGTATTACAAAATAAGAATGCACTTGCATTCAGGCTCACTTCCTAGAGCTCACTTCTTAGAAGATGGGGGATCACTACCCTTACAATAGTTTGGAATTGATCCAAAAGAAAATGAACTGAATAGATAACATCTACAAATGCTTGATTGCAGTTCCGGTTTAGCTCCGATGATGAACTTGTGTCCTGTTTCACTGATAATGAAATTCTGCTCTATTTTTCCCAAGTTTGCACATAAAATCTCTATGCGCAAGTGAAACTGTGCATGATATTGCTCAAATACACCTTAGAAATTCACATCACACACACACACAACTTCTTGTCTCTACTAAATGATGTGACTGTCCATCTAAATATATTCGTTTGCTAGGAATTAATTGCCACAGGTTGGCTCAACAAAACATAGTAACATTTGCAACTTGTCAGCCCCAAAACATAAATAATTTCAATGTGTATCCAAAGAGTTGGCTACACAAAAGCTAGGACCCATAATTGAACATCTAATTAAAATAATTCAACTTTGTACAACGGTTATATACCATTTACACTGAGTTGGCTCCAACAGGAAAACAAGTGTAAAATGTCCTACTGAACCTCCAAGACCATGAAGCCACAAGGATAGCAATACATGATTCAATGATAAGGTGTTTCACGTTCTTGATAAAAAATTTCAGTGATCCACAACACAAAGTGATGATCTCGTGAAGCTATTAGACCGGATACCCTAACCTACCAGAGAAACATAGTTTTCCACTTTAACTGTCAATGCAATTGAATGCATAACTGTGGACCAAAATGATGATTGTATTTTCCATCAATGACAACACAAAAAAACTATAACTACATCCACACAAGCCATATGCCAACAATCTGCCCCTTTGGAATTAATGGCAACACTTAGTGAAAATGACTAAGTGTCGAAGTTGATATACATTATGCCAAAATACAAAATTCTGCTTCGTTGCAAAATATTACTCCCCCTAAGAATATGTTTTCATTTTTCACATACACTCTCCCTCTTTGGCATCAATGAAAAAATTGGGGAAACCAAAATTGCAAAATTGTACAAGTATATCCAGAGACTTACAAAAATGTGAAGATGTCTGCAAAGACATTCTTTAGTCCTTCTAATTTTGGGTCCTAGATACTCTTGAAACTCTCCAGAATGGTAATATGACCATAGAGAAGATAAGTCATGGTTTCTGCAGCTTCCAAATATGTGGGATCAAGAGTGGTCACATCACTTTTTGCTTCTTTCAGAGTGTTTCCCATCATCTCAATTTCTAGACTTATCAGCTTCCTGAATTCACTTACTCTACTAATAACCCTTTCATTTTCAAGCTTAAGAGTCTTTAACTGGTCAAGAAAAGATATTACTTGACTATCTTGTTAACACATACTATTGGTGAAAGGATCAAAGGTGTTGGAAATAATAGCCAGTTGTTGCTCAATATCTTTGATCTTTTTCTCATTTCCCGTGGTAAATTTTGACAAGATTAGATAGGATTTGTACATATTTCCTCCTTTAGTTATAGCACTTTGGATATTTTGTATACATGTTGCTAGTAGATCCTTATCCTTGGCAATTAATTTGATTAAGCTTCCAATTCGTTCCTCCTTGAATTCCCTTTTTACTTGAATTTGAGTTGAAACTTTAAAAGACTTGAAATGAGAGTCTACAGAGTTTATCAATCTTTTTAACTCACTAGAGGGGGATCCAGATGGATCCATAACATGGGTAGGCATTAGTTTCTATAAAACATTAGATTCGAGTTTTAGCAGCTCACTTTCTTTGATATAAGATTTCAATATTTTCTCATTGGGTTTGTCTTGAGCTAATTTGGCATCTTTTAGCATCTAGATTAGAGACAATGTGGATAAGTTGATTGAGCTCTCATCAAACTCAAAGTCTAATTCTGCCTTCTGCTCCAATAGAGATTCCTTCACCTCTTCCAAACTAATCTCATGACTCTTTCCCTTGTCAATTTTAGATTGAGCTTCTGGAATGACCTTTGACATTTCTTTCTCATTACCGGACACTTCTTCCACATCAATTACCACTTCACTTTGGACCTTAGTCACAATAGGTGTTTCAGTGTTTATATCATTGGGGGAAGTTAGAACATCCTCAAATATTAGAGGATTAGATACATTAATGTTCACATCATTTTCATTTCCTCCTAACTTACTCACTTCCACATTCACTTCCTCATGACTTTGAGCCTATTCAATATTGACTTCTTCAATGTTTTCCTTTTCTTTTGACAAGAAATTTTCTAGAATTGACTTGGTATCACTTATAACATCATTAGTGTTACCAATCATGCATTTATTGACTCTTGAGTTGCTTCTGAATTCATTTTTAACTTTAAGGAGTGAATACAATTATTCAATTCCCATTTTTGGCCATAGGTCAACAAGGACTCTTTTCCTCATGTTTTCTTCCTCTGTCCTAGCATTCACCCTTCTTGATTCCAAAGCTTTGTATAGGCTTGTGGGTAAGCCATACATGATTTCAACAAGAGTTTTATTGAAAACATTCAAATGCTTGACAACAACTTCTTCAAGAGTTAACTTACCAAAATCATCAAAGAACTCATATAGGTCATAGAGTGGCTTGAGATTACTGTCAACCACTGCTGTATTTTTGACTTCTTCCAATGACATGCTGGATTTGACAGTTTTGCACTTCTTTTGAGTTCCTTCACTTTTTCTAGAAGGCTTTCTTTTATTCAGCTTGACAACATGACTCTCGGTTGCCTTCAATTCCCTCACTATTTCTTCTGAGTGTGTCTCTTCTTCTTCATCTGTGGATGCAACTTTATATTTCCTTGAACTTTTATTTGTCTTTCCTCTTCTAGAGGCTTCGACCTTATTTGGCTGAGATGCAGGAGAACTCCTAGTTGTTCTAGTGTTACAAGCAGATGTTCCCGGACTAGCTGTTGTTTCCTTTTTTTTCTCCTTTGTAGCTTTGGCTTCATCCCTTTGCCTTCTGATTTTTCTCAGCTTCTCAACTAGAAGACCCAGTTGCTCTGCAATGATTTCTATTTCCTTTCTTACCTTCCTAGTAGACTAAGGATTGCTCAGTTCTGAATGAAATTCAAGGCTCTTCTCTACATAGGTGTTGAATCTTCATTCATTTAGATCCAATGGAGATTCAGTAGATGATCTGCATACATCCTTAGTATATTTTCATCCACTTCATATCCCATAGGCATGATCTAAATAGTTCTTGAATCAACTGCTTCCATGTGACATTGATAAATGTCCACCATGAAGCATATATAATCCTTATATTGTTCCACTATAGCTTCAGGGATCCTCTCTTGGGCATGCATCTATTTTTGAAATATTTTGAAATAACCCCACAGGATTGAGTTGTGGGTCTACCAGTCACCAAGACTACATAGCATGTCCCAAATCTGTACTGCAATTGGAACATCATTTCTCCATTGAACTTTTCCAATGCCCAAAACATCACCAGAGAAGTAAAAGTACAAGAAGATCAACAAGTTTCCGAACTTGAACACATTCTTTTTGTCCTTCTTGATTTTCTTCAGATTCTCCAAGAGTTGCTCTTTGAGCACTTCACAAACCTAGTTATAATCCACATTTTGTTTGATCATCTCATATTTTGTGTAAATAGTAGTGTCGGATACAGAATTTTCTCGGCTCAAATGGTAAATCTTATACCCTATGATCGTGGATGCAAATCTCACATCGATTTCAGCAATATGACTTATAGTCATTGCCCTTCTATCCCAGTGCAAGCCAGTCACTTTAGTGACATCATCATTCTTTATCAACTTAAATATTGGAAGTCTATTGAAATAACTTAAGCCAATAACTATGCAAATAGCTTCCTTGGTAATCTTAAATGGGATATTTAGCCACATAAATTCATCATGCACTCTACTTAGAATATATCAAACCCACTATCCTCCTCAAATGTGGGAAACTTCACGAATTGTACAAATTTCTTGTCCACTAGGGTTTTGAATTTAGGTTTCACAGAGAAATCTTCTTGCACTATGTGATTAGAATATAATTCCAATAGTTGCACACTACCCAAATCTTCAATGTTTGCATGCACATAAGCCCTAATATCTTTGATGTGTAGAACACCATACGTCATGGAAGAAAATGATCCTAAGGGCTCAGTGTCTGGATTTATATGGATGCCATTTGAACTTAGGACACGGTCTATCCTTTAATTCAACTAGAAGAGGGGTAGACATAATTGCAAACACATAGATTTATAGACTTTGCTATAAATACCTTTCAGAGATGAAATGGAGGTTGATCGCAGATTCTCTTCTAAGCTTGAATAACTTCTTCGCTTTGGTAGGGATCACCTTTGAGTACTTCTAACTTCTTTCTCTTGAATTTAATGTGACAAATGAGAGTGGAGACAATTCATTTATTTACAGCGAACCTAACCCTTTACTTTTTGCAATAAATTCCCTTGCCCTAATTCTGCAGGCTTTCAAACTTTTTATATTCTAGGATAGACAATTTTTGTGCAGATCTTTAATATATTTCATTGGTACCTTAGATTCATTCCACAATAATTGTAGAATATCTGATTTCCTACTAGACTTATTCGAATTCTTGTACCAATCACTTGTAAAGGGGGTTTAGATGATTTTCTTGACAACTCCCCCTAATGTAGAGACCTACAATTAGTTTCTAGGGATATTACGAGAAGAGACTTCTAGTGCAGATCCATTTTCTTCTGTAGAGGGATTCTTCTTTACCCATTTCTTTTGCATCTACTTCTTGATCTCATCAGTATTTATCTTTCCTTTTCCCTTTACATCCAATTGCTTATTCTATTTTATTGGACCTCTTCTATTCCAACAAAATTTGGAAGTGTGGCCAAATTTGTTGTAGTTGTAGCAAACAACACTTCTTGCTTAGGAAAAATTTTCCACTGAATTTTTCTCAACTTGAATTGATTAGAAACATGTCCAAATCTATTGCATGCATAGCATTTGACATCTCTACGAGAGTTATGCATCATAGTTTTGCATTCACTTGACTTGTGACCATACTTGCAACAATTAAAGCATTGTACTGAGAATGACAGTCTACTTGTGTTCACCCTACTTCTACACTAAGAAGCCATATGACCAAATTTTTTGCAAGTATAAAAATAGCCATTAAATCTTTGAGCATTAGGTTGCCTTACTGGATTTCTATTAGGCTTACTCATCTAGTTGACTTGTCTAGGTTTTCCTTGTCTAGGATTCCTTTGAGCAGATCTAGAGCTTTCTCCTTCTTCATATCCAAGACCTTGTTTGTCACCATTAGTTATTTTTCCCTTGATTAACTCATCAAGTTTGGATGAGCTTGCTTTGAATTTTTCCTTGAACTCATTTGTTCTAGCAAGTTCATCCCTGAGATTATCAAGCCATTTTTCAAGCTCTTCTTCATTGTTCTTAGATTGCTCCAATTCATTTTCTAGTCGATTGCATTGTTCAGACTTTTCTTTCAAGATTGTGCAACCTTTTCTTCATTTATCTTTCTATCCTCTAACTCTTTAGTCATCTTCATCATGATGGATTATGTCTCACATTTCAAGGCAACATTTTCTTGAGAATTTTTTTCACATTCTTCTATTTTTTCCTTCAGGACTTGATTGAGTTGTTCATCTTCACTAATTTTGTTCTTTTGCTTGAGCTGACCACATAATTTTTTTTTCTCCTTTGATTCATCAATCTTTTCTTTTGATGACTGGATGAATTTTTCTGCATTTGCAAGATTTTCTTACAGTTCCTAGATCTCAGATTTGACTGGTCAAGATCATCTAAGGCCACCATGAGTTGTTGTTGAATACTGCTTGTATCCATGACTTTCCAAGATCTCCCCAAGCTATTATAATTCTTTAGGGGAACTAGCTCTGATACCAATTGTTGGAAACAAGCAAGACTGAGAGGGGAGGTGAATAAGTTTTGTGCAAATTACAACAATTTTATCTTGATCTTTATTCCACTTAATACACTTAACCAAAATTAATATGCTGAAACAAAAAACAATAAACCACACAACCATAACACAAGAATTTTTATGTGGAAACCTTATAAGGGGAAAAACCATAGTGGATGGCCAATCCACAATAAGTTCTGAGTATACTCAAAAGAAGTATTACAAAATAAGAATGCACTTGCATTCAAGCTCAATTCCTAGAGCTCATTGCTCAGAAGATGGGGGATCACTGCCCTTATAATAGTTTGGAATTGATCCAAAATAAAATGAACTAAGTAGATAGCATTTAAAAATGATTGATATGAACTTGTGTCCTGTTTGACCGATAATGAAATTTTGCTCTGTTCTGTCCAAGTTCACACACAAAATCTCTATGTGTAAGTGAAACTGTGCATGATATCACTCAAATACACCTTATAAATTCATAGCACATGCATTCTCAACTTCTTCTCTCTACTAAATGATGTCACCAGTCATCTAAATATATCCATTCACCATGAATTAATTGCCATAGGTTGGCTCAACAAAACTTAATAAAATTTGCAACTTGTCAGCCCAAAAGCATAAATAATTTCAATATGTATCCAAAGAGTCAGCTACATAAAATCTAGGACCCATAATTGAACATCTAATTAAAATAATTCAACTTTATACAATGGTTATATACCATTTACACTGAGTTGGCTCCAATAGGAAAATAAGCTAAAAATGTCCTACCAGACCTCCAAAACCATGTAGGCACAAGGATAGCAATACAAGATTCAATGATAAGGTGTTTCACGTGCTTGATAAATAATTTCAATGATCCACAACATGAAGTGATGATCTAGTGAAGCTATTAGATCAGATACCCCGACCTACCAAAGACACACAGTTTTCCACTTTAATTGTTGGTACAATTGAATGTATAACTGTGGACCAAAATGATGACTATAGTTGCCATCAATGACAACACATAAAACTGAAAACTACATCCGCATGATCCATATGCCAAGAACAACAACTTGAACAAACACAAAATAGGGGAGTTTGATTTTCTAAATGTGTGAAAAGAGCAACAACTCTCTTTTATGATATGTAAAAAGGATGAAGTTTGTAAATTTTGAAATAGTTGAAATATAATTTATTTTTTTAGCTTATCCTCAGTTTCATCTTTGTGTTTTTTTCTCTTTTTTTTCTATCTTTTTTTTTTCTATTTTATTTTATATTACACTAATCTTCCTCTTCCTTCATGTGGTATCAAAGCCTAAGGTTCTCAGACCTGAAGTTTTTCAAAGTTGAGTATGTAGACAAAGCTTAACAATCAATAATGGCAGCCCAAACCGTAAGCTTGACAAACCCACAAATTCCTCAATTCAATAGAAAGAACTATAATTACTGGTCAATCACAATGAATGCCTTATTCTATTCTCAAGAAATTTATGATCTTGCTGAAAATGGTTAGGTCCAAAACCAACAGATATAATAGGATACAATGCTCTTAATCAAGCAAAGAAGGATTTACTAAGTTTAGGATAATAAAAAGGACTATAAAGCTCTCTTTTATATTTTATAAGCAATTCCTGAGAGAATATTTCCAAGAGTTGTAGTGAAAAACAAATCAAAACAAGCATGGGATCATATTCTACAAACAACATATTAAGGAATGGCCAAGGTGAAAACAACCAAATTGTAAGTATTGAGAAGAGAATTTGAGACATTATTCATGGAGTTTGAATTAGTAGATTCATTTTTTACACAAATTATCTAATTAGTAAATAAAATAAAGTCTCATGGTGAGATACTTAAAGAAGTGGTTGAAAATATTTTTAGAAGTCTACCTACAATGTTTGAGTCTATATTTGTGTCCATATCAGAGACAAATAATCTCTCTTAGTTTTCAGTGGATGTATTACATGCATCTCTCATTTCTCATGAGCATAGGCTAAGTAGTCTAGTAAACTCAAATTTGGAGCATTCTTTCAAGGTACAAGCTTCAATTAACCATGGTAGAGGCAAAGGAAGATCAAATTCAAGAGGAAGAGGAAGAGATTCATATAGAGGTGGATGAAATAGCCCATCAAAATAAATTGGAAATTCAAAATTTCTAGTCAAAATCAACCCCAAGGGAAAAGGTATGATGAATAAAAAGTGCAATATCATTATTACAAAAAGGAAGGTCATTACTCAAATGAATGCAAAAAGAAACAATATGACACTAGGCAAAAAAATACAAACTTTACCAAAGAAAATAAAAACCAAGGGATTATGTTTTTAGCTTGCAATGTTGCACAAGAATATTAAAAGAATGTGTGGCTTCTAGATTCAAGATGTAACTGATAGGGAACATAGAAATTTATTTTCTAGTTTACATGAAAATATAAAAATCAGATGTCACATTGGGAAATGACAACAAAGTTTCAATTATGGGGAAAGGAAATATCAACATTCTAACCAAGAAGGGGGAGAGAAAGTTTATCTCTGATGTATATTTTGTCCTTGGCTTAAAACATAATTTGATGAGCATTGGAAAACTCGTTCAAAAATGGTATAGGGTATTCTTCAAAAATAGAAAATGTAGTCTTAGATAAATATCCAAGTAATTCGCTTATTGCAAAAGTGAAAATAATAAATAGTAGAATGTTTCCCTTAAGAAGGATACAACTAGATTTTAGACTATAATTTCATCAAACAAATCCACTTGTGGATGAAGGAAAAGATGTAGTAATCACACAAACAATCTTTCAAGAAAAAAATACAAATGAAAATTGGTAATGGAATCTATGATATGGACACCTAAACTTTCATTTTCTAAACCTAGATTGTATAGGAAAAACATGGTAAGGGGATTTTCACTCATAGAGAAACCAATAAGAGAATGTGAAGGATGAATTTTAGGCAAATAGCATAGAGAATAATTTCTAGTAGGAAAGTCAATAAGGGAAAAAATACTGTTAGAAATTGTCCTTTTAGATTTGTGTGATCCTATGCAAACACCCCCAATTGGTGGAAGATATTAGTTCATGAAATTCATTGATGATTACACGGGAAAAACACGGGTTTACTTCCTAATGCATACAAATGAAGCATTTGAGTTCTTTCCTCAATTCAAAGCTCATGGGGAGAAGCAAAGTTACCACTACATTAAAGCATTAAGAACAAATATATGTGGTGAGTATATCTCAAATAACTTAGTAAGGTTTTGCAAAGATCAAGGTATTCAAAAACAATCCACTACTAGGTACATAGTTCAACAAAATGGTGTAGCTAAAAGGAAAAATAGAATAATTATGGAAATGTCTAGGAGCATGCTAAAAGAAAAAAATTTGTCAAATGAATATTGGGTTGAAGTTGTAGCATGTGCAATCTATATAATGAATAGATGTCCAACCAAAATTTTAAAGAATATTATTTTGAAAGAAGCATGGAGTGAAAAAAAACATATAAAGTTGCTCACAAGAGACTATTTAACTATGTGGCATATGCACATGTCTCAAATGAATCAAGAAATAAATTAAATAGAAAGTGAGAAAAATGCATGTTTGTGAGAGATAGTGATGAATCAAAGGTATAAAAGTTATACAATCCAATAAATAAAAAGGTTATAATAAAAAAGATGTGTAATTCATAGAAGAGGAAGCATGGGATGGAAACTTGGAGAAAAATTTGAATGAAATAGCAAGCTTTCCACATGAAGATAGATAAGAAATAATAGCAATAGGCATACCTTCAATTGTAACTCCTCCCAATCCCATTCAAGCTCAAAAAGGTGGTCCTCAAGGAACACCTTTAATAAGAAAAAGGACAACCCCACACATTCAAGAAAGTACTCCTTTAAGTGGAAAACAAACACCATCAACAATAGGTACTCATGGTGTAGGCCCATCAATTCAACATTCTACAAGTTCAATCTCAAGTGACATGTCAAATCCAGCCTTGGAAAGATTGAGAAGATAAAAATTCAAAAGTATGAGACATATTTATGAGAAAAATAGAAGTGAGAATAGTGCATGTCTAAATTCTCCTTTTTCTTTATATTAACATGTTAATGATCCTGTAGACACTTAAAAATGACCTAGGCCTGGAAGCTCTATTTTACCACTTTCGTCCTAGCATAATTATGACATTTAATTATGTCCTTGGTCCACATTTGAATATTAATCAAATAATTTATAATTGTTTAATTAATTCATGTCCTTTTATTCTTCATGATTATTAAATAAATAAATTTTATTTATTTATTCAATATGCCACTAATTTCCATAATTAAATGAATTTATGAATTTATTTAAATATTGGTCATAATCCTCTAAAATTAAATAATTATCTTTAACTATTTAATTACTCAATTTAACATTTCCATCATTTTAAATCGATTTATTATTTAAAATGATTTTGTTTTATTAACTGTCAGTTCTTTTTAGTCAATAATCTGAAAAAAGATTATTTATTATCTCACAAAATCCATATTTTGAGTTGATTTAATTCAAATTTTTAGCTTTCTTCCAAAAATCAAATAAAGTGAGCAGATTCTTGATTTTTCAAATTTTCTTTTCAGTCCACCTCTTATCTTCTTGATTTTTCAAATCTCACAAGTCAAGCAGTCTTTATCTTCTTGATTTTGTGAAAATCTTTATTTTTCTAATTAATTATCTCATCTTTTCTCCACTGCCAATTGGATTCTCTCATATGACATCTTGACCACTCTTCTAAGGATTTGGTCCTAACCCTAATTAGGGATTGTCAAATTAAATCTCGTCCTCTGATTTTAGGTTTCTGTCAAGAGTCGATCTCGTCCATCCATTCAAAATTATGTTTTCTATAAAATGTCAATCTTGCTCATAATTTAAGGACCACTTCATTATTATAGGCTTTTTAGTCATTTATCGTTTGTTATAGTCATTTATCATTGGCATAGGCATAGGCATAATTTTATTTAAATCCCTCAAAACTTGCATAAGACAATGTCATAATCAAACGCTCACACACTCGATCTGAGGGCATCAATCATACATTGCAAGCTAGGAGGTGCTATGGAGGTGAATCATGGAAGCTTCAACGAATATCTAGTATAATCATTCTAGTTATTTGCTTTCTTTGTGCTTCATAACTTCTTTGGGTTTATATTATTGATCTAATCATTGCTAACCTTAATCCCAAAATTTACCCATTGATACATTTGGTGAAATGTAGACACCCAAAAATGTCCTCTTACAACACATGTCTCGACATTACATCATTTAGGCATTTTGTGGCATGTTTTTCCCTAGGTACCCATGTCATCATCTAATTAGTTAAATAAATCTTATTTATCTGACTAATTTCAATTATTCCCTTCCTATGCATAATCCATCCATTCCTCTAATGTTAATTAAATAATTTATATTATTTAAATAATTAAATTATTTCTATTCATTATTCTAATGTTAATTAAATAATTTATATTATTTAATTAATAAAATCCTAGAAAGATCTTCTTGCTTTCTTTCCAAAATTAAAACTCGTGTATCTAATTAATTTATTTAATTAGATAATTCATCAATTATCCTTCTCATCTTTTTCAAGATTTATTTCCTTTAAAATAGGAAATGAAATATTTCTCTTTTTTTGACATCTTATCTCATCTCGTTGTATTTCCTCTTTTGTAAAAAATCAAATCCTTGTTGAATCTTGTCAAATCTTATCTTCGTCAACATCATGGCTCTATAAATACGACCTCTCACAATCCATTTAGGAGTTGATTCATCAAGCATCTAAACTCTATCAAAATTAGTCTTCCATCTCTATCTATCATTCTCTCCATTTGTCATTTTCATCGTCATGTCATTATGTTGTAGGAATGAGCATCCAACATTCCTCCACTATCAACCCTTCAAAATCTCACATTCTTATGTAGGTGGAGAAGAGCAATGGAGATAAATCAAGTTAGCGCGGAGATTGGTTTGCATTTGTGCTTCTTATTGTGATTTTCTTATTGTTTTGTACTCTATTGTGCTTGATAGGATTTAATTAGTTTATTGTTTTCAACGCATTAAACCTGATTGAATTTCCCTATCTACAACTGGTGAACCCGACGTGAACACGACTCTATTTTTTGTTATTATTTTTGTATGGTTTTTGTGTGTTCTCTATCGTTTTTGCAAGTATAGGTACAAATCGACACATTCTTTTTTTTTAAATCATGATGCATCTGATGCGTCACGATGCACTCGCAAACCCAAATACCGCAATCGCTCTGATGTGCTGCAATCGAAGTCTAGAGAGCTGCATTTGAACTCCCGAGCCACATTTGCAACATAGAGTGACACATTCGCTCTGTTGTGACACAATTGCCTAGTAATGTTTTCTTCTCATTTGCATTCAGGTTTTTGATGTTTTTCTGTTCATTTTTTTTCTTTAGCATTCTGGTTTTATTTTTTTGCATTCTGCCTAGTATAGATTTTTGTGTTACTAATCGTAGTTCACAGCATGTGGCAGTTACATTTTGTGGGTCCAAGATTGGTGCATGAAACTACTAACTTGTGGTTTTGCAGCTCCGTTAGTCAAAGAATCATTTCTTAAACAACATGTTTGTGATTTCTAGTATAGAAAACACTTTCTTTGGTGCATTAAAATGAACGTGTGCTTGACTCTGTCTAACTGTGCTTGAAGGTGGTAGGTGATTATGCTCTCACTTTGTGAAAACTAGGTGATCTAAAAACCAGAACCACCTTATTTTTTTTGTCACCCTCATGACTTAGTAATTGAAGTATCCTCTCCCCTTGCGCTTTCAGGTGATCTTGGGTGTAAGGGAAACGGTTACTAACTATAGAAATTAGGCCTATTTTGGTGGGAAAAAGTACTCACCCCAGGATGACTCAGACTAGTAGCACCTGACACCAAGGGACTTCCAACTGATATATAAAAGTGGATTCTTGGGGAAAGCCCAAGAATCACGTGTATGGTTCTAACGAGATGGATCTGAAAGGGGACTCTCACTGCATGGATCATGCCCTATGAATGAAATTTTTGTATTAAACACCTCTTGTTTTAGAATCCAACCATTCTTTGGTAGTTGCTTGATATAGTGCAGGGTACAGTATCATGCTTGAAGACACTCACTACTAATCCCCTTGAGTAGAGATAGCAATTCTTGGGAATTCATTACCTAAGAATTTGAATTTGGTGTGCTCAAATGACGTTAATGAGCCGTGGAGGGGAGCCAATGCCACCAAAATTCTAAGCTATCCGCTCTCAAGAAGGAAAGGTGTTTATCATCAATCCAGAGTATATCGGTGGGCTATATCAAGTATACAAACCCTTGTCCTATTGGAATTTTAGGATTGTACTTGTCTTATGTGTGCTTTCTTACATCCAAAACATTGTGCTTGTCAAGTGCTCATTGGATTTTTGAAACATTATTCATTTTTGGACAAAACACTCACCATTAGATAGATCAAATTTTCTCACAATATGTCAAGAAAATAAACTGTCGCATCTGTTGAACCGCATTCGAGTTTTTGAGATGCAATTGCTCTATTAAAACGCATTTGACACTTCAAACACCGCATTTGTATGCATCATGATGCATCTGAACCTTACAGAGTTGCATCCGCAATACTCAGTCACATGTGTTAGTCCTAGAGCCGCATTCGCTAAAACCAAATGGCATTCGCAATACCGAGACACATATGATGTCTCAAACGATGCATTTTCCTGAAAAAACAAAATCTTCATCCAAAGTCCAAACTGAGTCTAAACTTTGTAAATCTCTGGTCAAACATTGTTTCCAAAGGAATTTTGTCATAAACCAACTTTGAAATTGCTCAAAAATTTTGACCATTATTTTGCATTCTTGACTATAGGCTTCATCTTTCAAATTTTAGTTGCATACATTAGGCATTAGCTTGTCCCTAGGTTTTAATTCTTGTGTACTTTGGATTACGAAAACCTCAACACAATTTCCAAACCTCATTGCTTTCAAAACTAGGTTATCTTAGACTTAATCATCATTCCCTTTTTTGGTCATTTGTCACTTTGGTGAGATCTTCCAACTCAATAGTCTAGTTTGGAAAACTCACTAGTCATTTCGACCTTGTCATCTTTTCATTTTCAACAAGTCCTTTAGTAACCGAGATCGAAAACAAAAATTGATCTTAGAAGTGCTTAGGTATTCTTTTCCCAAATTGCATTCTAGGTTATACCTTGCATACTTTATTCCCAAAAATCCAAAAATATTATTCATTCTAGTCATCATTTTGAACTTAGATCCTGCATAGTGTCATCCTTGCATGCAATTGTCATATTCATTTTGAGCAATCTCATTTTATGGTGAAAACTAGACTCTAAAAAAAGAAACAACAAATGGAAAACTTTCGACAAGACCCCACTTCCACTGTCAACAGTCCCACGTATGACCCAAATTGGACTTTTGATGATCCATTTTCCAACACAAACAATCAACCTCTCACGATAATACCATCCTCATCAAATAGTCCCTTTGAACCATTCTTACGTAAGGATGTATACAAACAAATACTTGAGGAAAAAATAGACGTAGCAGCACAAGACCCAGAGGCCTCTCAATTCGTGGAACAAATGGTCCTATATGAGAGAGACAGATATTTGGCCATACTCTTAATTCAAGGAGCCAAATTACCTCAAGGATTTGACATTAACTCATTGAGATCAACATCTCCAGACCCTAATGTCAACATTGCACATAACATGTCAAATAGTGGTCAACCTCCAAATACTATGAGCAATACTTTCTTTGACACTATAACAATAGTGCATGCTACCTCCAACATGCCAAACACCTCCAACTCAATAAACGCTACATCCATTGGAGGATCACAATCTATCACAGTGCCCACAATATTTACAACATCGTCACAATCAATGGGAACCACCTTCGGCTCCTCGGAAGTGTAGGAAAGTCACTCTAATCCTCTTTTTACCACTATGGTACATGCCATGGGGGCATCATCAAGTCATACCAATCCCCCTTTAATAGCTACATCGAGTACCATGAGTACACCTTCGACATATCCTCTCATTGGTATCTCCCCAAATCCTTTGGGTGGGGGTAAACGACATATATTTATTCAAGGACAACAACAAAATGTGAACAAGTCAACACTATCCAATATTGTCAAATCCCAAGACAAAATTTGACCATTCCTCTTGTCCAAACCCAACAATTTGGACAAGGTAGTCAAAACACACAACCCATGGCATCATTAGCACATCGCAATGTTCATGGTCACCATATTCCCCAAATATCGACACAAATGGCTGGGGGACACATCCCAACCTACTCATCCCATATTCATACTCACCAACATACCCCCAATCAAACCTTCAATACCAACAACACACCAATCCGGACACATCATACATATCACAACAACCCATCCCTCAACAACATGCCAACATTCACTCACAAAAAATGGGGACCTATGGCATACCAATCAATCTTATGCATGGGACCACAAATGATCCTATAATAGATGCCTTACAAGCAAAAATGATGGGTCTAGAGAAAACTATCCAAAACATACAAATAATAGGCAAGAAATCAGAAGTGTCATATGATCTAAACGTCTACGCATTTGACATGAGCTTATACATGCCACCATTTCCTCTGGGACATGTGTCACCCAATATTACAAAATACAGATATAAGACAAACCCCATCAAACATGTTCGCAAATTTGCAACCAATTGTATGGACGTCACCTATGAACAAACATACTTGATGAGAATTTTCTCTAAAATTCTTGCAAGTCCTGCCCTTGAATGGTTTTCCACTCAAAAGGATATCCAAACATGGGATGAGCTTAAACAAAAATTCATAAAAAATTATGCGTACAAAATTAACATGGACACCTCCATTACTAGCTTGTGCAATCTCATGCAAGAGGATGCCGGTGAAACATTCATCTGATTCTTTCAAAAATGGAGGATTCTAGCTAGTCGGTGTCACATTGACATACCCAAAAGGGAAAAGGTGGACATGTTCGTTCAAACACTTCTAGGCCCCCTAAAATATGCATTTCAAGTGCATTGTTGCACAACCTTCACGGACCTATTCGAAAAAGGTGTCCAGATTGAGAAAGTCCTTATCGCAAAGGGAGAGCTAAGATATGGTCCCAAAAACATAAATGCAAATCCCCCTGCTGACAAAAATAAATACTGGGTCAAAAATAAACATGTTACAAATGATAGTGTTGTTGACGCCAAGGCTACAAACACTATGGGTTCTGTACTGGCTCTAAAAGGGGTTCAACTGCAAAACAAACCAACAACGATATTGACACCCCCTACCAATGACAACCAAAGTGTCCAAAATAATCAAGGACAATATCGCCAAATGAGACAATTCCCTAGGGGTCACACATACGCTCCCTTTGGTGAACCCATTGAGGAAGTCCTCAAGAAATGCCTTTAGAATGGTGTCAACACACTTCAAGAACCAAAACCATATGACCCAAGACAATTCAAACCAGCATGGTGGGGCGATAATGCATTTTGCGATTATCATCATGCAAAAGGACATAAAACTTCTACCTATGGACAACTGAAAAACCTAATTCAAGACCTTATCGAGGGTCGTATCATTAAGGTAGGTGGATCACAATTTTCCTCCAATTTAGATCATACTATTCATAAGAACCCATTGCAAGAGCATGGTCCTAATAATGCTTCCACGTCAGGTCCACGAATAAACAATAATCAAGCTAATTTTTCCCACACCAAGTATGACTATTTTGGCAGACTTGTTATAAATAATGTCTAAACTAACAAAAAATACATCAATACCATCATGATCAAGAGAGCACCCCAATGCAATGCTACTACTCAAAGTGGAAAGGTCACCATAGCTAGTCTGCCTCCCGCTAGGTAACCCAAAATCACCATAGCTAGCCCATTTCCTGAATAGTCAAAACCTTCCTTGACCACAAAGCAATGGAAACCCAAGAGCTAGTTTAACCTTATCGACTAGTTTGGTAAAACTCCAATGCAAATTTCCATACTTGAGCTGCTTTGCATATCTCCCACGCATAAGGCTATACTAGATAAAACCTTGCAAGAGTCATCAGTCCCTAAGGATATTGATGTCAATCAGTTTCAGACCATGGTGGGATACCTCACTACGCCTCACCATGTCACCTTTTCTAATCAAGACTGCTCATCACCTAAGCCTAACCACAATGATGCATTACACATTGAAACTTTCATCCACAAGCATGAGGTCAGAAGAGTTTTAGTAGATGGTGGAGCAGGATTGAACATATGCTCCTTGAAACTAGTTAAGGCTCTAGGATTTTCTGATGCATGTGTAGACCCTACAAAGAGCATAGTGATAAAAGCATATGATGACAAAGAACACTCTTCACAAGGCGTTATTTCTCTTCCTATCAGAGTGTGGCCAATCATTGTGGATACAACTTTCTAGGTCCTGGATTTGGAATTACCTTACAACATCTTGCTCGGACGCCCGTGGATTCATGCCCTAAAAGTCATTCCCTCCACGTATCACCAATGCTTAAAGTTCCCTTTTGACAGCACAAAAATCACTATATATGGAGACCCTGACCCTTTTCAATATTGCACCAACCTAAGGGGTATTTCTGAAAATTGAGTGCCCATCAACCAAGAAGCTCCTGGCCCCTCTTCTTCTAAGTACATTGACTCATCCACACTCACACCATCTTCCACATCCACTCCATTCACGTCTTCCACCACGCCACCATCTTCCACACTTCCTAAGGATGAATCCAATGTCAAGATCCAGGACCTAGGCTGTGGAGAATTTAAACTACATACGACATATAGCATCACAATAATACTCAAGTCTCCAAAAGTCTATGGTCAACCATGTTTTAAAAAATAACCCAAGGAAATCTTCAAAGTTCCACCAAAAATAGTTTTCATAAAATGGGGCGACATGAGTAACGAGGACCTTGTTGATATTACAGGATGCATTTATAAGGAAATGGCTAACCTACCCCCATTACCAGCTAAGAAATATGGCAAGGGATATGACATGATGAAAGCTAAGGGCTATGATGGAACTAGTGGCCTAAGCAGAAATAAAACTAGATGAAGGGAGCCCATAAAATTTGTTAAAAAACTAAAGTATCTTGGACTAGGATATGGATTTCCTGACAATAACAACTGACATACCAATGGGATTTTGAGTAAGCGAGTGCATGCTTTGGAAAGTGTCGAGACCGCTAAGGAAACCTTCACCAAAACTGACTCCCAATAGTGGGAATTTGGCTTTGAAAGATCCTTAAGTGACTGTTGCCTTGATGATTTCTTTGTCGAAAAGGGGGAACTCACCTCTGAACAAAATTTTTGGAAAAAATTTAAAATTGATCAAGCACCCAATAGTCAAAATACCATTACATTTCCCCATGAAATATAAGACCCACCATCTGAATCCCATCATTCCAACCCATCTGAATTACCAAATGACACTGACAATGCCAATTTTGAGTCCTTCACCCCTTATTTTGACAATGAATATGAAACAAGTGAAGGAGAATATTGGATAGAGCCCAATGTGGAATTAGATGATAATTTCATCTACAATATCTCTGAATCTATCTGCATGCTTTCCACATCCTCCCCTCAATTCACCAACACTGACGATGGAATTTCCCTAGTTTATCCTCAACTAGTCGATTGGGACCAACAAGGCCCACCAGTCCTAGATACCTTTCAGAATGATGAGGAAATTGTAGATTTTATGGGATTACGTGAGGGAATACCCAGTGGTGATCACAAGTTAGGACTCTCCATTGATCTAGATTGTGTGGCTTACTTTGGCGAGACTGCTTTTTCCTCTAGTTGCAAAATTAAAAATAAAAATAACTAAAAAATGAAACGTCTTTAGGTGAAAACTGAAAGGCACCTTCTGACGACAAAAAAGTAAAAACAAAGGATGTATCTATGGGTGAAAACCTCTCTGAGGAACCCAAAGATGGAGGACTGGACTTTCTTCCCATGCAACAAGAGAAATCAACTATGCCTATAGAAGACACCATAGAAGACAACATATCAACTGCAGAAGATCCCAAAATGGTCCTCTTTGTTGCATCATTGACTGAGGAAGAGAGACCAGAATTTCATAAATTCTTTGTAGAACATAAAGTCAACTTCACATGGTCCTATGCTAACATGCCAGGATTAGACCCAGAACTGGTTCTGTACCATTTTCCTTTGTTGCCTAATGCCAAACCAATTAAACAAAAGTTACGCAAAATGCATCCTCAGGTTGCTCTATTGGTCAAGGCTGAGTTGAAGAAACTTCTAGATGTTGGATTCATATGGTCTATTGATTATGTCGAATGGATGTCTAACCTCATGCTAGTAACAAAGCCAAATGGGATGATCCACGTCTGTACAAATTTTAGAGATCTAAATAAGGGATGCCAAAAAGATGACTTTCCTTTACAAAATATTGATATCATAGTTGACCTCACAGTAGGATATGAGATGATGTCCCTCATGGATGGTTTTTTTGGCTATAATTAGATTCACATTGCCCTAGAAGACCAGCACAAAATGGTATTCACTTTCCCGTGGGGTACATACTATTGGAATGTCATGCCATTCGGTCTCAAAAATGAAGGTGCCACATATCAGAGGGCTATGACCACAATCTTTCATGACATGATGCATAAAATAATGGAAGATTATGTAGATGACATATTGGCTAAATCAGCAACAAGGAAGGACCATCTCAAGGTGTTAGACACAATTTTCAAGAGACTAGAAGAATACAAAGTACGGCTAAATCCTAAGAAATGTGTCTTCCGGGTAACATTAGGTAAACTCTTGGGATACATAGTTTCTCAAAGAGGCATTGAGGTTGATCCAGTAAAATTCAAAGCCATCATATACATGCCTCTACCCAGAGGAATCAATGAAATTAGAACTCTACAAGGCAGGGTACAATCTATTCGGTGCTTCATAGCCCAATTGGCTAACAAGTGTCACCCATTCCAATATCTATTGGGCAAAGGTATCCCCTTTGTGTGGATAGATAAATGCCAAGAATCCTTTCAACAAATAAAAGAGTACCTATTGTCATCACTAGTCCTCATGCCTCCCTTTCAGGGAAAACCATTGATCCTATACATCTCCACCACTAATTCCGCACTGGGGGCATTACTAGCATAGAACGACCAAGAAGAAAAAGAAAGAGCTATGTATTACATCAGTCGAACATTGGTTGGGTATGAACTAAACTACAAATTAATTGAACGGGCTTGTCTAGCCATAGTCTTTGTAGCACAGGAGCTAAGACATTATATGTTAAGCCATCAAACAAAACTAGTAGCAAAGATCGACCACCTTAAATATTTGTTAAGTAGAGTAGCGTTAATAGGACATGTGGAAAAATGGGTCATGATTCTGAGCGAATATGACATTCAATATGTAGAACGAAAGGAAATAAAAGGACAAGTCATAGCAGATGAGCTAGCAGATGTGCCTTTACAAAGTGATCACCCGTTAGTGGCAGATTTTCCAGATGATTCGATATTCCATATAGAACCTAAGACACCTTGGCGACTCTACTTTGATGGATCCCACACAAATCATGGCTTGGGAGCAGGAATCTTGTTCATCACCCCTAAGGGAGACTCCATTCCCTAAGTCTTTCCGCATTGCCTTCCCATGTACAAACAATGTGGTCGAATATGAGGCATTAGTTACAGGACTTAGAATGGCAATAAAGTGGAAAATCAAAGCATTACATGTCTATGGTGATTCTCAGTTAGTCATCAACTAGGTTAATGATGACTATGACACAAAAGATGAGAATTTGATGCCCTAAAAATGGATGGTTGACAGTTTCCAAACATACTTTCATTTGGTAACTTTTGAACAAGTTCCAAGAGCACAAAAAAAGCGGCAGGTGCAATGGCTACAATAGGCTCTCCCCTCGACATTCCAAGCAATATGCCTTAGCTAGAATTCCTAATAGAGCAATTGTTGGTCCCCGCCTATAACATTCTGGAGTCAAAAATGGTTTGTGAACTTGTGGGTCTTGACTCTCCCTGGTACCAAGATATTTGTGACTACCTTCAGTCTCAAACCCTTCCACCTAATCTGTCTAATAACCAGAGGAAGTCCTTTATCTGAAAAGCCACAAGGTATGCCATCATCAGTGACACCCTTTACCACCATAGCTTTGACAACACCCTCCTTAGATGTCTCAACACCAACGAAGCATGTACAACCTTACGCAAAGTACATGATGGTATATGTGGGTCTCATTCGAGTGCTCCTACTCTAGCCAAGAAAGTAACAAGACTTGGGTACTATTGGCCAACCATTGAAAAGGATGCACTAGAATATGTGAATACTTCTCACAAATGCTAGATTCATAGTGATTTGATCCACGTTGCAGTGCAGGAACTTTAGCCAATCACTTCTTCTTGGCCCTTCCCTTAATGGGGACTCAACCTTGTGGGTAAGATCCATCCTACCTCATCCAATGACCACAAATTCATCATCACCACCACTAAATATTTTACGAAGTGGATTGAAGCCATCCCACTGACATATATAACCGGCAAACAAATATCCAAGTTCATTGTTAGCTACATCATTTTTCAGTATGGCCTTCCGCAATCTATCACCATTGACAACAGATGTCTGTTTAAAAACCAAGACATTCGTGAGTTATGTGAGCGATTTCATATCCAACACCATTTTTCATCTTCGTATTACTTGCAAGGAAATGGTCAAGCTGAGGCATCAAATAAAACCATTGTTAAAATCCTCAAAAATACTGTCAATGACACTGGTTGTGACTGGCACATACAACTCAACCCTTCTCTATGGGCTTACCGCACTAGCATGTGTATGCCTACAGGTGCCACTCCTTTCATCCTGGTCTTTGGAGCCAAGGCTATCTTGCCCATTCAAGTTGAAATTCCTTTGTTATGAGGCTCCTTGAAGAGTTTAACTGATGAGGAGGAGTATAGACAGTCATGCTTGCATGAGCTGGAGATGCTAGAGGAAAGAAGGAAAAATTCCCTAAACCATCTACAAGTGTATCAAAACCATCTTTGTCGTAGTTACAATAAGAGAGTCATGGTCAGGAAATTTGACATTGGTGACTTAGTCCTCATGCAAAACCCTAAGAACCAGGCTGATAGAGAAAAGTCAGGAAAGTTTGAACGAAATTGGTTGGGTCCTTATGTTATCATATCTTCTTTTGGTTCTAAAGCCCATCAGCTGGCGACTATAGATGGAGAACAACTGATAGAGCCTATCAATAGTTTACATCTCCAAAAGTTCTACGCATAGCATTAGGAGATCGAGCTGAAAACTACAAAATACAAAAAAATTGAAAAATGGGAAGAGAATCATTGCCTTGATGAAAACCTGGAAAACAAGCATCTTGGCATCACCAAAAAAATAAGAAAAATGACAAAAATAGTAAAGAAAAATGATTTGTCCAACAGTGAAAACCTGGCAAACAAACACCATGTGTAATCAATCATCGCTCTACCATCTATTGTTACTTTGTCTTCCTTGGCCTAGGATGAAATACATTTCCCACCATTATTACACCAATCGCCACGACATCATAACCTTCCTCTCATGGTTGATAAACTGTTGACATCAAGTCCTCTTTAATGTCCATCTGGTACCACAGACACACCCCTTTCACATCCTTTCAATTTGGCTAAGACTTGGACATGACTGGGGGAAATTTTTTTACCATGTCACTGTAGAGGATGTCACACATGGTTTTGGAAATTGCTAAAAGTCCTGAAAAAATACCAAAAACATTACAAAATGTCTTGAAAAAAGACAAAAAAAATTATAAAATGTCTTGAAAAAAAGACAAAAACATTGCAAAATGTCCTAAAAGGAGACCAAAAAACATCGCAAAATGTCCTAAAGAAAGACCTAAAAATAAAAAAAATGTCCTGAAGAAAACCACAAAAAATGTCAAACTGCTCGAAAACACACAATAAAAAGAGTCATTCCTTGTCAATTCAATCAGTCAGCCTTTGTCATTTTTCTAAACTATGTTGTCTCTGGACATTTGCTACGTAGGCAGGGCTCATTTTCAAGTCCCCGAGACATCAGGTCAGTCCTTTTAGGTTTTTCAAAATAAAATCATGGCACAATCTTCGGTCATCAAGACAAACTCATTGGTCATGTCGAACTATGAGATCTCTGAGTGTATGATGTAGGCAAGGCCATTTGTCGATGAGCCCCTGAGGCCACACTAGGTCAGTCCATTAGGGTTCATGGCACTAAACTGGCACACATGCCAAAATGTCTTCAATTCAAAGCAAATCATTCCCAAATGGATAAAACTCCTTAAACAAATTATGGCAATCATTAATGTCAATATGACAATCTCAATAGCACGTCAATCATATCACCAAGACAAATATAGGAATATGGTCAACACAAGTCAAGCTCAGCCCAAAACGTTGGTCAAAACTTGGTCAAAGGAAGTTTCATTATCATAACCAGTCAAAAAGTCAACTCTTGGTTACCTTATAGATGTGTCCTTCTGCAAGATAACCTCTATCACTCATGCCTTAGGATGTGTCCATCCTAGGCATCGTCACTGTCATTCGACATTTTGAGGGATCCTCTTGACATCTAAGGATCACTCCTCTTGACATCAGTATTCTTCAGATGTGTCCTTCTGAAGAATCAACTCTATCATTTATGCCTTAGGATGTGTCCTTCCTAGGCAACATCATCATTTCAAAGGACCCCTTTCGACATTTAGGGATCAATCCTCTTGAAATTAACATCATTCAGGATGTGTCCTTCCTGAATTCAGAAATTTTTGACATTTGTCATCTGGGCATCATCAAAACTTTGACATGCTGGCATCTCATCATCATCAAACCTGAAATCTTGACATCAAGAAAAATGGATATCCAGACGCACTTGGTAAACACTTGGCACTTGTCTTTTGTCTTTTTATCATGTTATTAGTTTTTCAGTGAGATCCCAATAACAAGATTTAGAGAAGTAATGACGTATCATGATGATTGACACGCATGATTACTAGTTTCTTAGTGAGGTCCTGATTCTGGGATTTAGAAAATGATGATGTATCATGATAAGGGCTTTATTTCTATATTTTTTCAATCATGCTACTAGTTTCTCAAGGATGTCCTAAGAATAGGATTTAGAGAAGCAACGATGTTTCATGAATTGTCCTTCTTGTCTTTTTTTTATAGTTTTGGTTGATTATGATAAAAGACTAGGGCAATCACACTCATAGTTTGAGTCATGATCATCCTTGTCTGTGACTACTTGTCTTATGTTATGGTACGACCTTTCACACCTTGATCTATGTCATATCATGGTGTTTGTTGGCCATTACAACAATTTTCCTAATAATGATTAAGAGCAATAAATATTAAAGTCGTATGGTAAAGTTTTGAAGGATTTGGTCTAGGAACTAACATGCATCTCCTTCGGTTTGGTCATCTTCTCTTGTCCATCTCACGATGATATCCTGTGACATACAAAAACATAAGTGCATACATGATCATATAAACATTGTATTAGGTCCATACATACATCATCCATAGCATTAAATCATATACATGTCATTGCATATTGCATTCATATTATCATAAACATGACATCCATTCAAATAAATATATTATGCATATCATTATCACCATCATCATGGCATCATATCATAAGAAAACATCATAGAACATACAATAATACAATCATCCATCATAAATCAACATCATGCATAAGGCATCACATCACATATATCATAATGCATAAATCAAATAACAACACATAACACACATGTAGGCCACATCAAAACTGCATCATCATATAATATCATCTCAAAAAATGTACAATGTCACAGGATAAAGTCAAGAGATATCCCAAAAATGGAGCTCACAGGATCAATAATAAATACATAATGTGTCATAACATGAAAACAAATATGGAAAACATGTCGCTAGGGTAGACTCTAATCATCCCCTCGTGGTGAAGAGTGTGGTGGCTAGAGCTCTGCGACTGGCACTGAAATGATGGGTGGACCTGTAGTAGCATCTACCTATGCAACCAATGGAACTGACATTGATGGCATCATCACCGTGGTAATAGACACCTGTGACCTCATTTTAGCCGGACTCTGTGATTGTGATGGATTTGCCACTAGTGGCTGCCATTACACTAAACCAGTAGACCCATGATTGTGGCTCGAGTGATGACTCAAGGTATGCCTATGAGAGTGGTGGGAACTGTGCTCTGATGTGTGCCCTAACGAGGTAGACCCTCCTGCACTCGTGTGACTCCTACTAATGCTCCCACTCCTTGATCGGTGGCCACTGCCTGTCTTCATCTGTGACCATTGCAATGTAGGATCTCGTTGCTTAGGAGGCACCTCCTGTTTGTATAAAGTCCCATACTATCCCAACCATATCCTCACCCTAGCCAACTCACGAGCAATATCCCCAGAAGGCCCTGTGCATAATGCTGCAAACTCAATGCACCACTGAGCTGAGTCCTATTGATGGATCACCGCCTGATCCCGCTCTACTTGAGCCACCTCTAGCTCTAACTACAATGCTCAAACCTATGTAAAACTCTCATCCAATCTCCTCTGAAGGTTTGCCACCCTCTGGTCTATTATGGAATCATGGGGCAGTGTCAAGGTGGATGGTATCTCCTCATCTCCTCCACCATCCTAAATCTAAGAAGTCTCTTAGCCTCGTCAATGGCATCATCATCATCATCATCATGCTCTGTCGCATCCTCTCCACCGACTCCCACATCCACATCTACATCCTCCTCTTGTATGGCCTCCTCCTCCTGCCTCGACTGCTCCTCCTATCTCTACTCCTCCTATCTCTCCTCCCCTACCACATCCTCCTCTTGTCTCTCCACCTCCACCTCTACCTCGCCCACATCCTCATCCTGTCTCTCCTCCTCTCCCACCTGTTGTGGTTGCTCCTCCTCCTCTCTCTCTCCCTCCTTGGACACCTTTGGGATAGAGTCAGTGCTACCCTCTCCACACGTGGGTGCACCCTCTGGCCCTGTCTTTGACCATCTCCCCTCCATCTATGGCCATCTCCTCCATCATCCCCATCATCTCCATCATCTCCACCCCGGCCTCCGTCTCTGCCCCCATCCCTACCTCTGTCCCAGCCTCCATCTCTTCCCCTACCTCTATCCCTACCTCCATCCCTACCTCCATCCCTCCCCTGGCCTCTGCCCCTATCATCGTCCCTTCCTCCTCGCGTGGCTCTTGGCACCTGAGGTATCACTGACCGTCTATCCACAGGTGCTAGCCCATCAGGATCTGTCAGTGGCACTGGTCTATATTCCTACCACCATAGGTCATAATCTGTTGTGGTCCCAAGATCTGCAATCCCACCTCTCCATCCCCATGGCTAGGCTCCTAGCCCATCAATCTACTACTTTGCAAAGGTTACTGGAATGGCTGACCCCCAAGCATACTCTTAGGAAGATCGAGCGTACTCGACTTTCCCTATAGGAACACCCTGCTGCTCTCCAAACTATCTGAGGACATGCTATGAAAGATACATCTTTATGATCAGTTGGCTCTACACTATCCTGCCAATCAAGTATCGATACTATTTGCATAGAATGAGATCGTCCACCTCTTCATCCCACCGTTGGTAGTCTCTGTATGACCTCCAAATAAACAACACCACAGTATCAATCATGTGATGCCACCAACCCGTCTCTCCCATCCGTGTCTATTGTAAGACACCAACATAATAATAGGCATAGGGCATCCCCTCGGCCAGCTGTGGTCTCTGAATGTGTGGTCAAAATATAGATTTGTGCTCCCAAGCCCAAATCATCATCAGGGTGGTCCCGCAAGAGATACTCTCTTCCCTCTGATAAACAACCTCGTGTAGCTGGTGGTAGCATGTGCTGAATAAACATGGGCCCCAGGCATGAACTGTCTTGTCCCGTCTCATCCCAATGAGGACGTCTCCCCAGCCAATAGGGAACCCATGTCTCTGATGGTCAGGAATCAAAATACTGCCAATAAGAGTCACTAGGAATGCATTAAAATGAGCATAGTGCTCCACCATGAACTCCCATCAGATCTCGTAACCCTGGATGCCGAGCCCTACAACCTCATCTTGATAATATGCTCTGAAATTCTGCTCACCATGGTGAGGGTTGTAAACAATCCGCTCTCCTCGGATCGACACTCATAAAATGCGGTAGACATCCTCCAATGTAATGTCGCCTCTCCCATCGGCAGGTGGAAGGAACATGTCTCAGAATGCCAACGCTCACACAACGTAGTCAGTAGTCCCCTATTTTCCTGAATAGTGGGCATATAAGTGACATAGAACAGACCTAGCCGCATCAGTCATTGTCACTCCCACGGAGTTAGTTGGTCAGCAAACCGGAATGTCGTCAGTCTACTGTCTCGCATGTAAATAGGGGCAAGCTGCCTCTGTACAAAGCCAAAAAATGTGTTAGTACCTTCTAGGCCACTGTCAGTATCATCAAAAGCATTTCAAATTGGAAAAGTATCAAAATCAGCCCTAGTTAAAGCAAAAGTAAAATGTGTCACGATGACTACAATTGCGTCGCAAAACATCGAATGCATTGTTTCGTACTTCCAATTCGTCACAACTTGAAAATTGCATCACTCGGTTGCTCAAATGTGTCGCATCAAAGCACTTGCATCATTATATAGATGATTGCGTCATTCCATTCAAATGTGTCACTAAAACAGATGATTGCATCACAACATGACAATTGCAGAATTCTAAATGTCAATTGCAGCTCAAAAAGGTGAATGCGTCACAGCTTTTGTCAAATGTGTTGGAAACCCTCAGCCTACCCTATTCTACCCTTGCACTTGTGTCGCGACGCATCAAAAGTATCGAATGCAAAGTCGAATGTGGCTTACGCGCACATGTGTGTGTTGCGGCACATATTTTTCCCCCTAAAACCTAACTTTTGGCATGCAAAACAAAAAAATTACTAAGGGAGTTAGGGGTACATACCATTGGCTCTGAGCCCTTTGGCCACCTGAAAGTCCACACGATCTCGCCACGATGCTCTGCCACTGGAATCACCATCCTTGGTGCACTCCTTTTCGCTTTGCGCTATCAAAATTTGCAATGTAAATAGTAAGAATCAATTGACTTTTACCCCTTTGTCAACATATTTATAAAGTCAAAATGGAATCTGTCAACTAGGTTATTACTGAAGGCTCATTTGACCAACTTTGACCACCCCGTTGGCTGCCTTAAACATGTCAGAACTCAAAACTGTCTGCGCCATTGTTTTTCTAGTCATCAAATTTACTTATCAGGACCTTTCCAAATTTTTCTGCTGTTGATCCAAAATTTGAAAATTTTCCCAAGGGGGCATTGATACTCTGTACCTTTATTGGGGCATATTGTTGACTTATTTTCTTTGTCACAACGCGACAAGTGACATTATGACAAAGAGGGGCAAATTTTAGACACTTAAAAATAGCCTAGGCCTGCAGGCTCTATTTTACCACTTTCATCCTAGCATAATTATGACATTTAATTATGTCCTTGGTCCACATTCGACTATTAATCAAATAGTTTATAATTGTTTAATTAATTCATGTCCTTTTATTCTTCATGATTATTAAATAAATAAATTTTATTTATTTATTCAATATGTCACTAATTTCCATAATTAAATGAATTTATGAATTTATTTAATTATTGGTCATAATCCTCTAAAATTAAATAATTATCTTTAATTATTTAATTACTCAATTTAACATTTCCATCATTTTAAATCGATTTATTATTTAAAATGATTTCATTTTATTAACTGTCAGTTGATTTTAGTAAATAATCAAAAAAAGATTATTTATTATCTCACAAAATCCATATTTTGAGTTGATTTAATTCAAATTGGTAGCTTTCTTCCAAAAATCAAATAAAGCGAGCAGATTCTTGATTTTTCAAATTTGCTTTTTAGTCCACCTCTTATCTTCTTGATTTTTCAAATCTCACAAATCAAGCAGTCTTTATCTTCTTGATTTTTTGAAAATCTTTATTTGTCTAATTAATTATCTCATCTTTTCTCCACCACTGATTGGATTCTCTCATATGACATCTTGACCACTCGTCTAAGGATTTGTCCCTAACCCTAATTAGGGATTGTCAGATTAAATCTCGTCCTCTTATTTTAGGTTTCTTTCAAGAGTCAATCTCGTCTGTCCATTCAAAATTATGTTTTCTATAAAATGTCAATCTTGCTCATAATTTAAGGACCACTTCATTATTATAGACATTATAGTCATTTATCATTTGCATAGGCATAGGCATAATTTTACTTAAATCCTTCAAAACTTGAATAGGACAATGTCATAATCAAACACTCACACACTCGATCTGAGGGCATCAATCATACACTGCAAGCTAGGAGGTGCTATGGAGGTGAATCATGGAAGCTTCAATGAATATCTGCTATAAACGTTCTTGTTATTTTATTTTTTTGTGCTTCATAACTTCTTTGGGTTTATATTATAGATCTAATCATTTCTAACCTTAATCCCAAAATTTAAGCATTGATACAGATCCCATTCACTTTTAATCTATGTAATTAAAGATGAAAAATGGATAAATGCAATAGATGAATAAATAGATAATATAGAAAAGAATGAAATATGGGAATTAGTGAGTTTTCCACAAGGAAAATATGTGATAGGTGTAAAATGGGTCTATAAGACAAAAAGAAATGTTGAAGGAAGTATTGAAAGACATAAAGCAAGGTTAGTTGTCAAGGGATACAAACAACAACCCAAAAGATACTATGATGAAATATATGCTCCATTTGCAAGAATGGTATCCCTGAGGGGAGTCTTAGCAATAGTAGTCTGACACCAATGGAAGGTATATCAAATGGATGTGAAGTTATCCTTCTTAAATGGAGCATTGAAAGAGGAAGTGTATGTGGAGCATCCTCCTAGATATGTGGTACTAGGGAAAGAAGAAAATTTTTATATGTTGAAAAAGACACTTTATGGTTTGAAGCAAGCACCACAGGCATGGTACAAGAGAATTGACATATTTTTTGAGCAATGGATTTAGCAAAAGTGATGGTGATCCTATTCTCTACATCTAGGAAGATGATGGTAAGATATTAATTTTTGTTTTGTATGTGTATAGGAGTGAATTAGTACCCCATGTATAAATTTCCCCTTTTTCCCTCTTTCACTTTAGAAAACCAAGTTCTAAGGCTTAATTCCACCTAAGCCCACTACTTGCATCCCACTTGGCACTATTTTGAGCATCAGTGTAGGCATTTCTATTAGGGAGGCCCATGCAACGTAGACATCTGCGCAGTGTGCTTACATCCCTGGAAGAGTCTTGTGGTTGAACCTACAGAGGCATTACACTTCTCATTAGGAGCCAAGTTGAATGTCCCCTTCTGCCAATTGACCTGAATATGGTCATTTCTTTCATTCCTTCTTCAAATTCATCCCTTTAACATGCATTTCAACTTTGACACAATCATCTTAGTATTCATTCTAGATTCTACACAACTTCAAGCACTCATTCTATCACTTCACAAGCTCACTTTCACTCACTCCAAGAATTCAAGCTCTTTATTATAGAAAACACAACACTCCATCTCTAGTAGAACAAGTTGGGAACAAAACACCATTGCAGTAGAGGATCTAGTACTCTCATTTTCTCCCCCATGAAGCCTTGAGTACTCTTGGTGGAGGTGGTAAGCTTCCCTTTCTTTCCTTCTATCACTTGGTTGAGTTAGCACTTTACTATTTTGTAGTGCTTTTGTGGTTTTCACTACATTATTCTCTTTATCTCATTTCTTTGGTTGTTCGTGGAGGTGGAAACACCTAAATAAGCATCTAACTAATGCAGGCCCTTAAACATCCACCTCAAATTTTCCTATCTTTTTGTGTGTAGGTGGACATGATTTTGAGGAGCTAGCTGGAGAACGAGTTCTTTTGTGAGATTCTTCTCATCACCCTTACTCTTGCAATTTTACTTTACGATATTAGAGAAAATTTCATTTACTTAATCTTGTTATTTTGGCTCTTTAGTAATAGTTAGCTAGGCCGTTAGCCTATTTTGCTAGGTTTGACCTTGTCTCTATTGTTGTTTGGCCTTATGGATGCTAGCGCACTTTGGAGACACCAGCACACCGCGTTTTCATCCAAGGACCACACTTTTATCCAAAGGTAGAGAGCTCCTTGAGGTGTAGTGTTGAACTTGAAAAATGGCTCTCCTAGCCCCACTTTGAAATTAGAGATTGTAGAGTGGTTGCAAGACTCTATAGTCCTCATCATTCTCATCCTCATATCCTAAACATCCCATTTAGTTGAGGTAAGTTAGGGCAGATTTCCACATCTTGGCCCTCGATGACCCGGGGCCTTGCATGTGGAGGTCTCGCTACCTTACATTTTGGTGAACCTGACGTGAACCATTTTGGTTCCATTTTCACAATACTAACAGTTCCTTTCCTTGTACTCTATGAGTGTTGTAGGTGTGAGTGTTGTAAGGTTGTTTCCTTACAACCCAACCTGCGACCCCTAGTTGGCATAGTTGGAAGGCTCCAAAGGTATTGCATGATGAAACCTTAGTTGGGTCATTGTCTTATCCTCATACCTTTAGGGACTATGTGGAATTATTTCTAGTGTGTGTTATGGCCTCCTTCATGCATCAACCTATCCCCTTTGTGCAAACTATGGATAGTGGTACTAGCATAACCTTTACTTCACAGGACCTGCCAATGGGTTTTAATAGAGAGCCATCTCCTCTTTATATTCCTGTGTGAATCAATGGGAACATCATATTGGGTGTTCTTGTTGATCCGATGTCATAAGTAAACATAATCATTGAGTAGATTATGTTGATCAATTTTTTATATAAAGATGGGTATGATGCACCTGTGAGTACTATCTACATAGATGACAAGGTTTTCTTGCCCCCTTTAGGCAGTATTGTCTAGTTGGTCTTGGTGGGACCTAAATATATGAACCTCTTGTTTGAAATCATCCCTGGGTCTGAGCTCTTTAGGGAAAAATTAGGTATCCCTTGGTTGGTGGCAATGAATGTGGTACCCTCCATCGTACATAAATGTCTAAAATTTATCCATGGGGGCTCCATACATGTAATCCAAGACACTAGTTATAGACCACTAGTTGCACGTGGTAGCTACTCTTTGGACAATTCTTGGCCTATGACTATTGGTCCTCTCCTGCCTAGGAAAAACCTTCTACACCAAACATATCAGAACTATAAGAAAGGGCGTCTAAGGCTGAGAGTTAGATACCCTCCCTCACCTAATGCTATTTCACATAGGGCTTGCTTAAAGACTGACAACAATGTCACTAAGGATCAAAAGAAGGAAGAAGAGAAGCAGTTCCATGATCCTCCATCTTCCTCTTCCACTGGTCATTCTGACACTTCTTCTCACTCTTCTATGGTACCATTAGGTTTTGATCCTTGTTTGTAGGGGAATCTTATGGTACCCACTTGGCAAAAGCCTAAGTGTCCTACATTCAAGCTTCCTATTCTACTAACAGAGCCTAGACCCATTCAGTATGATAGGAAGGTCTCCTATGGAGATTCATCCTTGTCTCAACCTCCGCAGCCTCCCCGCCTCTTCTCCCAATGCAGTGAGTGGGAAGATGCTCACTACTAAGGCCCTTGAATTGACTCCTCCCACTGTCCTATAGCCCATTTTTCCTGCTCCCATTTAGGAATATGTTCCTCTGCCAGAAATAGTCATAGTGGATATTCCTATGATTCAGCAGGATTCCTCTGGCCTCCATCTCCAAGAGCTGAAGAAACTGCCTTGCACACAAGCACAAGCATTGGTGAAAGGCCATCTTAGCTAAGTAGGCTACCTCGCGAAGGAAAGAGGAAGAGACAATTGGCCCTTCCTTAGGACCTCCTATAGTGTCACCCTCTTCCCTCCCTTCTACTTCACTCTAGTTTGGTCTTGTGCTATTTCCAACTTCTATTGTGAGTGAAAATGTACCTGACCCCAAGTGGGTATAGGTGTTCATCGCTCCTTTAGTGGAGTCGCCTTTGCTGATGTCTATTATGGATATTCAACCTTTTCCAAAACCCATGGATATGGTTAATACCTCTGTCATATCTACTGCGGTACTTTCCTCCTATTCCTCCGCACCTCTAGATTCATTTGTGGGGAGTTCATCTCCTTCAATGAAGAAAGAGGTGGGGAGTGGTCCTTTCAGAAATAAAGGGTGTAAGAGGAGCCCACCTTCTTTGCAAGGTGGTACTGTGCTGACTTGTTCTATCCTAGTGATAGAACCAACCCCAGGTTCCCCTGAGTTCGTCACTGCTCTCGAGTCATTCGGTGAGCCCAATGGTTAATCTAAGGCTCAACCTAACCCATCTATTGAAGTTAGATATGACACTCCTATGGGGTGCATTTTTAACTCTGTGGATGAATTTCTAGCCTTATCAGCAATCTTCACAAATTTTTTGACCTTGACACCACAAGAGCTTGGTGGAGAGGACCTCGAGGGTCCCTCTTCCTTAGCCCTTGTTGCAGGAGGCCCAAACGCCCCTCCTCTTAACATTGCTCCAATATAGGCTCATCCTCCTCCCCCCTATGATGATCTAGAGTGAGAAGAAAATGACCTCTTGGTTGATCAATGTTAGGAGGAGGCTTCCTCTTGATCTTTTGTGTGTGTGTGTGTTTTGTGATGTGTTCCCCCGTGATCGTGCTATGTGTGCCTAGATGACCCTTGCCACCCCTGTTGGTGCTTAGATATAGGTGTGGTTTCTATGTCATAAAAATTATTCTATTTGTATCATCATTCTTCCATGTTTGTGCTTTATTTTTGATAAATTAGGGATGATGCAAAGTGTTGGGGGCATTTAGCCTTCCATTCCATGTTGACCCAATTTCTTATTTTTACTTTGTCTTCTTGTGCATTCTTCACATGGCTTGATATAGTAGGGGGTTGATGACAGTTCATTTATATACTATTACTATACATATATATTTTTATGAGTAGTTCTAACCTTGAAATATTAGGCTATTCCTATGCCATTTGTTTAGGTTTTCTTTCTTTTTGCTTCCTCTTTATCTTTCTCTCTTCTTTGCTTGAGTTGTCCCCCTTATGTGTGACAACTTTCTTTCTTGAGCATTTTTATTTTTAAAAGATTCATTCATGGCCAACAAATCTTTTCTTGAAAATCATCACAAACCTTTGTTCAGAATTGTATTCTCAACTTAGAACCCTAACAGAATGTGTTTCCTTCATCATGGGTTCATAAAAAAAGGACTTAAACCTTCCTCCAAAGCAAGAAAAAATTTAATCTTCCCCTTGTGTGGGGGAATATTCTTCCTTTTGAATTTACTGATGAAGTGAACATCTTTCAAAAGGATTCCTTGATGAAGAATCAATTCGAGAGAAATAACATCTACTTCTGAACTACATGTCCCTTGAGTGGACCCTCTCTTCACGATGGGTTCCCAAGGGACCCCTTCAAAAGCTTTCAAAACTATCGACAATCTATGCAATTGTCTACTCACTTGCCTACATGGCCGCTTTTTGATTCTATGTAGTCCACTTTCCTTTGAGCTTCCTCCATGCGAGAGATCTTGGGGGTGGATCCCTTGTAGGACTAAGACCCTGTAGGGAAATTTCTTGTGTTTCCTCCATGCAACAGATCTTGGGGGTTACCTTCCCTATGGGATTGAGAGCCTATGGGGTGCTTCCTTGGGTGTTCTTCATGCTTGAGTTCATGGAGAATAACTTCCCTATGGGACTAAGAGCCTGTAGGGCACTTCCTTGGGTGTTATTCATGCTTGAGTTCATGAAGAATACCTTCCCTACAGGAATAAGATCCTATAGGGCACTTCCTTTGGGTCTCCTCCATGCTAGAGGACACCTTCCTTATAGGACCGATAACTTGTAAGGTGCTTCCTCTTTTCAACTTCATAGTTCTGAGCAGCTATGGGGTCCTTTACTTGTCTTGCACCTTCAAGTACACCTGACCAAGCTTTGCTTCCTCGACTGTTTATGTATACATTTATAACCTTACACTCTCCTTGATCTACTTTACTGAGCACTCATCAGTATCTATGCTTGCTAAATTGGGGGAAAAATGTATATGAGTGAATTTTCACCCCATGTGTAAATTTCCCCATTTTCCCTCTTCCACTTTAGAAAACCAAGTTCAAAGGCTTAATTCCACCTAAGCCCGCTACTTGCATCCCACTTGGCACCTATTTTGAGCGTCGATGGAGGTGTTTCTTTTGGGGATGCCCACGCAGTGTGCAGACATCTGTGCAATGTGCTTACATCCCTGGTAGATTCATGCGGTTGAACCTACAAAGGTGTTACACATCTCATTGGGAGTCAAGTTGTAATGCCCCCTTTCACCGACTTACCCAAATATGGTTATTTCTTTCATTCCTTCTTCAAATTCATCCCTTCAACATGCATTCCAGCTTCTACAAAATCCTCTTAGTATTCATTCTAGCTTCTACACAACTTCAAGAACTCATTCTATCACTTCACAAGCTCACTCTCACTCACTCCAAGCATTCAAGCTCTTCATTGCAATAAAAAAAATACTCCATCTTTGGTAGAAAAATTTGGGAACAAAACACCATTGTAGCAGAGGCTTGAGTACTCTCATTTTCTCCCCTAGGTAGCCTTGAGTGCTTGGTGGAGGTGGTAAGATTCCCTTTCTTTCCTTCTATCACTTGGTTGAGTTAGCACTTTATTGTTTTGTAGTGCTTTTTTTCTTTTCACTACATTATTATCTTTATCTCATTTCTTTGGTTGTCCATGGAGGTGGAAACACCTAAATAGGGGTTGGATTGAGGCAAGCCCATATACAACCACCCAACATTTTCCTCTCTTTCTGTGTGTAGGTGGATGTGCTTTTGAGGAACTAGCTGGCGAACAATTTCTTTTGTGAGATTCTTCTTGTCACCCTTACTCTTGCATTTTTGCTTTACCATATTAGATAAAATTTGATTTACTTAATCACATTATTTTGGCCCTTTAGTAATAGTTAGTTGGGTCATTAGCTTGTTTTGATAGGTTTGACCTTGTCTCTATTGTTGTTTGGTCGTAGGGACGCCAGTGCAATTTAGAGACACCAGTGCACCATGATGTTGTCCAAGGATCATGCTTCCATCATCTAGTAGAGACCCCGCTGACACATAGTGTTGAACTTGAAAGCTAGCTCGCCTACCCCCACTTCAAAATTTGGGATTATAGAGTGGTTGTAGGACTCTATAGTCCTCATTATTCTCATCCTCATACCCTAAACATCCCATTTAGTTGAGGTAAGTTAGGGAAGCTTTCCACATCTTGTCCCTTTGTGACTTGGGGCCTTGCACATGGAGGTCCCCCTACCTTACAGTATGCATATGACTTAATCTTCATAGGAATGATGATAGCCAAATTTTTTATTTCAAAGAGATTATGAAAAATGAGTTTGAGATAACAAATTTAGAGTTGTTAAGATATTTTCTAAGCATAGAAGTGTAGCAAATGAAAAATGGAATTTTTATTTTTTAATCAAATTACGCAATAGAAATCTTGAAGAGGTTTAAAATACGAAAAAATTCTAATCCAACACAAATAACCATAGGTTTGAAATTGAGTAAAGATGATTATAGCAACAACGTAAATCCAACTCTATATAAAAGCATGGTTTGAAGTTTGATGTATTGAACTGTAACTAGTCCGAATATAATGTATGCAGTGAGTTTGATTTCAAGATTCATGGAGACTCCAAAGGAGACACATTGACTAACAACTAAAATAATTATGAGATATGAATGGAACAAAGGGATATGGTATTTTTTATACCACAACAAATGAATTTAAGCTAGTTGGATACACAAATAGTGATTGGGTAGTAAGTGTAGATGATAGAAAGTGCACATAAAGGTATGCATTTAATTTGGGTTTGGGAGTAATCTTATAGGCTTTAAAGAAACAACCCATTGTTTCTCTTTCCATAGTTGAAGTTCAAGATGTAGCAGCAATAGGGGTAGCATGTCAAGCAATTTAGATGACAAGAGTTTTAAGAGAATTAAGGCATGACCAAGAAGGAGCAACTCAAATCTATTGTGACAACAACTCTATAATTTATCTATCCAAGAACTCATATTTTCATAAAAGAAGCAAACACATTGACATAAGTTATCATTACATTAGAGAATCAATGATGGTGAAATTTTTTTGGAACATTGCAGGTCTGAGGAATAGTATGCATATATCTTCACCAAGCCATTAGGAAAGGAAAGTGTTTTCCTCAAAGAGATAGCTTGGGAATCATGGATTTCAACAATTGTGATTAAGGGGGAGTTTTTGAAATTAATCCCAATTACCCCTCTTTAATTCCCCCTCCAAAAGCTATTATTTTCTCTCCACTGTTAGTTTTGCTCAAGCATGTGAAGTTTCCTCTCTCCAACTAAATTTGGAAATAAATAATATTTTCACCTCATAGTTATAGGAAAAATTTTAAATGTGAACTTAAATGCAATTTTTTTTTAATATATATTCCCATGTAGTAGAATTAATTGTAATTAATATCCTTGTTTTGGCTCCTTTTTGTTGGGAATGTTCATTGAACTTAGTCAGTCATTTTTTTTAGTCAATGTAAGATATGTAAGAAGAGAAGAAGAAAAAATAGCATAAAGTAGATTGTTGTAGCAACAACTTGGACAAACAAAATATAGGGGAATTTGATTTTCTAAATGTTTGAAAAGAGTAGACGAGTTCTCTTTTATGATCTATGAAAAGAATGAAGTTTTTAAATTTTGAAATATTTGAAATATAAATCTTTTTTTGCTTATCCTCTATTTCATCTTTGTGTTTTTCTGTCTTTGTTTTGCTTTGTTATATTTTATATTATAGTCCTCTACCTCTTCCTTCACCCACCTCTTCCTCTTATAGTTAAACAAGGTAAAGTATTAAAAATAAAAGATTCTCAAAGACTGCACAAATTTAAAATTTTAGTATACAATCATTTGATTAACACATTCAAGTATAAATCAACAAAACATAAGATTTGGAACATATGGCACTAAATGTACATGGAGAAACCCTCTTAGAACAAAAACCCATTAGTAGAAAGAGCAGAATTCTATATTAATCTTTGAATCAATAATTTATAACCAACAAACTTCTCCCTTCAATTAGGTGACATTACTGTAACACATGTACTTGTAAATAACCCATTAAACCTTTGTCCAATGCATAAAATTTATAGAGAAGAGTTAAGAGGAAATCACAAGTCAAAGCTTGAAATAACAACCTAAACTATGGTATGACAGAAACTACATACCCCATGTGACTAATCAATGGATTCATGAATAGAAACCATTTTTTTAGTGGAATATTTATTCAATTATATAGGCACCACTCCCAAGTATTAAACTCTAAAATGATAACACTATCTCAAGTGAGACACACAAATCATAAGAAAATTGTTCCACTTTGTCCTCTAGTGCTTAGAATAAGGAAAGTGGTATAATTACATTCAAATCAATTTGTAACTACCACCATTATTCTTCACATTATTTATAAATTTCATAATAATAATATTAAAGTCAATTTATAGAATTAATAAAATAATAATAGCTCTCAACAACATACATGAGGATCTCTAATTACTCATTCCAAGATATTTCAAGGTAAAATATTATACATTAGGATCACAATTAAATATCACACTATCCTGACATTCTCCCACATGATGTATATTGTAATTACATTATGAAAATCATAAATAAATAAAGTACAATATGTAAGGCCCACAAAATTATTGCTCCAAGAGAACTTATCTATTCTCACTAGTTTCATAAGTTAATATGCATTATTTTCTGAAGTGCCACCCTCTTGAAATTTTTACTTACTATTCTCCACCATCTCATGAACAAAGTAATGATATAAATCAACATACTTACCATATTATCATGGTACATAAGATTCTTATCCAAAAAATAACACTCTAACCATTATATCTTGTGACTAACAATGTAGTATAGGTCAACTACGCTTGATCCATGAGGATTCAAAGTGTATTTAAGCCACTATGCATCAGTACCAATAAGATCATGTTCAATGTAAAATAAGATAAGAAGACATTAAAACTAACATATTATTAAAATATGAAAGCTTCACAAACATTTATTCTAAGCCATTGAAACTTATCCTATTGAGGAGTGGTGCCATATTGATGTGGAATGGCGACCCTTTTCCAATCCCTTGGATAATGAGCTTGTTTCAATCAATTCTATTAAATAGAATCGATGAAACTAATGAGAGATGTGTGATAAAATGTGATGAAAGCTATTTTAACATGATCAATTCTAAGATGATTGATATGGGTGTATGCAAAGCTATTCTAAATATATACAAGATTCAAAAGATTAAAACCCTAATTTCAAAATATACTAAATGGATGCAACTAAGTTACTGTGGAAGTCATTAATAGATGCTCTAAGATAATAATGCAATATTTAAACTAAAATTTCTTTTAAAACAAAAAATATGGATGCAAGATGAGAGTGATTTTAACAACACAAGTTTACTATTAGAAAATGGATCCCTATTCAATAGATGCAAGCTCTATTTATAGAATAGGAAAAATGAAACTGATGGCCAAGATCAAAAGGATCAATCAATGATTAGAATGAAGGATGATGGAGGCATGGATCATGGATTCCCATCAAGGGTTGAGGATGCAAGATGATAGTTAATCAAGGACTTACATTCATCTAAATAAACACACTTTCAAAACTTTCACAAGAAGTCTTGTTGAAAGTTTGTTTCAAAAATGAATATTCCCTTTTTCAAATGAGTGCAAAAGGAAAGAATGTTCCATGGGAATATTCTCCTTTTGGAGGAAAATTAATCATTTAGCTAATTAAAACCAAATTTTAATGTGCAAAGGGGAAAGAATATTCATTTTTGGAGGAATGTGCAAAGGAGGAATATTCTAGGCTTGCAAGTGGGAGGATTAGATTAATTAGTAATTTGATAATTAAAAAAAAGTTTGAATTATGAAAATTAGGGGAATTTAAATGATAGTCATTAAATAAATGATTTAATGAAAAAGGAAGGTGTGATATGATATTTAATTAAATATATTTAGGGTTATTTAATTAAATAAGAGTATTGAGGGATTAAATTAGATAATTTGATTTATCCAATTTAACAGGATAAAGGTTAGTGCAAAAGGGGGTGAATTAACCTAATTAGGCCAATTAGATAAATAGATGAAGATGTTGAAATTAATTAAATAGTTATGATAATTTAATCAAATAAGAAAAAGGAGGATGGGTTTTGGGATGAAACGGTGTTAGCATATCAAATTCGAGTGCATGATATCATTCAAGAAATTTTTAAGTGTCTACAATTTTACCCTTCTTTCAAGCAAGGTACTTGCTACATTGGTTCAAATACTTGACACTTTTTTGGATAAAAACTAATCAAATAAAAAAATTAATATCTTTTTTTATTTTTTCGATGCTCCAATGTTGCCCTAGTGGAAGGAATAAGCTGATTCCTTGCCCCCTTAAGAAATCAAGTGGAAATTTTGAATTTTTGGGTTACTTTCTTGAAAAATGTTAAATATATGTTCATGTGCTAAAATAGGCCTCAGGATGCCAAAAATGGCCTCATAAATGCAAAAAGTGGCTCAAAATAGGTTGTGTAGGGTGGAAATAGGTAAAACAAGCAAAAACCCTTTCTTCTGGTTCATAATAGGGCAAAAAAAATTAATTTTTTGGCTTAAATAGGTGAGCAGGGCTACACTTCCAATTCATTTGTGCATTCAACCCTTAGAGATTTTTGTATTTGGAGCTCTGACACCTTTTAGAGTGGGTTCGAGAGTACCAGCATCGAACAGATGTAAGACCCTGGGTATGTGAATTGAAACTTGCCTTGATTTTTGTATTTAGGTGCATTTAATAGCACATAAAAAAACTAGGTTTTTTGGAGTGTCACTATATAGCGATGCATAAGAGGTGTCAGAAGCATCGCTATTGATATTTTAGTAACACACCTTCTATTTAGCGGTGCACCACCATTTTTTCTCTGGTAATGCTTTTTTATTTGGGTGTCGCGAGTTTAATATAGTGACACATAAGATTTTTAGGTTGAGTGATGCTAAAAAGTAGTGGGTGACGTACAAAGCATATGGTGATGCACCCAAGGATTTAGCTATAGTGACACATACCAATGTTGATTCACTAGTGACACATACCAATGTTGATTCTCTGGTAATGCTTTTTTATTTGGGTGTCGCGAGTTTACTATAGTGACACATAAGATTTTTAGGTTGAGTGATGCTAAAAAGTAGTGGGTGACGTACAAAGCATATGGTGATGCACCCAAGTTTTTAGCTATAGTGACACATACCAATGTTGATTCACTAGTAGCGATGCGCATCGCCAAATTAGCAATGCACCTCGCAAATTGATACAATGACACACACCAAAATAGTGATACTATTGATTTTAGAAATGCTTTTGATTTTTCTGGATGCAAAGTCTCATATTTTGATGATTTTCTTGTCTTTTTGGCAAATTAACATTGTGTGTGCAATGCGTGTAGGAGGATCCTCCACTATTGATATCATGAGAGCATCATTTCAAAATTTTGGCAGTAGCTAGAGACTTTTATGACTTAGAGGTGGAGTGACTAGGGATGTTGGGACTAGGTTTCATCACATTCATGCTAGAGGTCTGAACCCACCTTGCCATGATGATAGTGTTGATTGAGAGGTGGCATAGTGAGACATCTTTGTTTCACTTTACCACTGGCAAGGAAACCATCACACTTGAGGACATGTGGTGCATACTACAAATTTTTATTCATGGAGAGCGTATCATTTATGACATGAATTCCTAGAGAGACACATGCCAGATTATCTTGGTGAGCTCGTAGATAGATATCGATCTATATCATGGGCGGGCGCCCATTTTCAAATTGTTTGTAGCTACACTCATTTCTGGAGTGATTACCCTCGGCCGATGGGGTAGAGGTTTCAATCCTAGCTGGGTAGTAGCATGGGATGGAATGATTAAGAGGACCACTATGTATGCATGGGGTTTGTTGATGGGTGTTTTGTACACTTTCTCAACAAAGGAAATGCGTAGGTGCACTACCTCTCTTGAAAGGTAGAAATTTGCAAACAAATTACCAATCGCTACCCCAAGGTATCTTGGGTGTCAGGTCATGCCATGCATGGAATTTCTCAGTTGATGTTTGATGTGATTTTTTTGGTAATCACAGGGTGGCTTAAGTAGTTTGGTTGGGGATGAGGTGAATCTTGAAAAAGAGTTCCTAAGATGGGAAGTTAGAGTGTAGTATGCTACAGGTTCGAACAACAATCATAAAATCATGTTTTATCTTAAGATTTGGATTTACAATGTGAAATTAACCTTAACATAGGCTACTTATTAAAACAAGGAAAAGGGGAAGGGAAGAGAAGAGGTTCCTCAATCTGAAACTATGACTAAATAGTGATCATGGAGGGTTCCACTATGGACAATTTCCTTAAAATAGAATTTCACTTAACCATATTGACTCATAGTATCATGAAACTTGTGCAAGCTTCTAAGGAATGCAAATTTTCAACCATTCATTCACCATAAATATTCATGAATAAAATATAAAAGTTTGGAGCAACTTTAGCTTATGCCCGGACTAACTTTACACAATTATTTATCATCAACAAACAAGAATAAGTATGGAAAAGAAAGGCATCAACACAACAAAAATCTTCGCAAGCATTGAAAAACATTAACTAATCTATCAAAGTAATCTAAAACCATGAAGAAAAAAATATAAAAGTTTGGAGCAAATTTTCAACCATTCATTCACCATAAATATTCATGAATAAAATATAAAAGTTTGGAGCAACTTTAGCTTATGCCCGGACTAACTTTACACAATTATTTATCATCAACAAACAAGAAAAAGTATGGAAAAGAAAGGCATCAACACAACAAAAATCTTTGCAAGCATTGAAAAACATTAACTAATCTATCAAAGTAATCTAAAACCATGAAGAACAAAAAACAAAATCTATTTAAATCAACTAGCTATGGGAGATTAACCATGTAACATACAAAATAAACTCAAGAGTCCACCAAAATCCAATGAACTTCTATTAAAATTCCTGCAGCATGCCTTTACAACAACTCAACTCTCTCTTGAAAATGAGAGGAGACCCCCTATTTATATTATTTTAAATGAAAAATGAATGGCCAAGATTTATTTGCATTGTGTGGCCAAGATTCACTACAAACTAGGGTTTCACCTACCCCCAAATATATTACAATTTAAAATTACATCTTTGTCTTCTTCCCTATTTTGTCCTTATATGGTAGCATTGTAGCACTTTGTCTTCTAGATGATTTCCTTTACTACAACTATTATGTAAGGAGCTTGTCATCAATGATTGGGTTTCCTTCTTGATTCTTCAAAGTGGAATACTCCATAAGCTTGTTGATTAATTCTTGGAGTTTATCGACCTCCATTATTTTAGATTGGAGCACCTAGTAGTTCCACTGCTTGGATCATTCTATGAGTGATCCCAATTTCCATAAATTAGGAAGCATTGTCCCTGACCTATTCAGATTGCATGAAATCCTGAGCAACATAGCTCATGAAATCTGTACTGAGCTCACTCGACATTCATTCTTCCATCTTCTTTTGGAAATATGGCTTTATCTTTTCTAAATCAATCTCGATAGTGGGCATGTCATAATCAGTCATTAACTTCAAATACTAAACACAATAATTCATAATGTCCTTTTCCCAATCAATTCCAAGGTCCACCTTGCAGAGCACTTTCTCTAGTATCTCCCTTCTTTGGTCGAAGTCCATCTTCCACATATCCACTAGCCAGTGATCATCCTTTGCGAATGCAAGCTCCTTTTCCCATGTTTTCTGAGGAAGCTTGAGGATGACCTCAATTTTAGGATAAGCGGACCCATATATCCCAAGGAAGTTAGTGTAGAACTTCCTCATGCCTTCCAGGTTCCTTTGTACTTCCAAAAACTTATTTGTTGTCCCAAAACATGATTGATGCTCATCTTTCCAACATACAGGACTTGTCAAAACCAATCCTTTGTGGTTTTAGTCCAGTTCTTCATTTTCTCAAGCTTATCAATTTTCTCTTTAGATAACAACTATGGTAGGGTTGAGGATGTTGAGGTTAGTTCCTTTGTGGATGACCATTGTTGGATATAGGCTATCAAATCAGTCACTTGTGCCTTAAGTTCTTCCTTGAAGATCTTATCCTTCTATATCAAATGCACCACTGTGGCAAAAGACTCTTGGAGATGATCTATTTTCTTCTCTCTAGAAGTTGTCCCCAATTTGATGGTGGAGATGTTGTAGCTTATTCCTTCCTCTCCCACCACTGGTGTGGCCACTTGCATGGTTCTAGATCTAGAAGTATCCATTGTTAGCTTGGATGTAATTTTAGGCTTCTTTTCTTTCTTGGTGTTGATCTGAGCTTGGGCCAAGATGGCCTCCAATCTTGCTTTTGGATCCTTTGAAGTAGGGGTATTCTTCTCTAGTTTCTTTTCTAGCCACTTAGGCATCTGAGATCCTTCTTTGGGTGATTCATTAACACCTTCCTCTTCATTCCTCCTGACTTTAATCTTTATGTCACCTAAAGCTTCTTGCTCTATTCTCGTGTCTTCTGATTCTTCTTCATTAGTCTCAAATGAACACTATGTCCTTGATTAGAGACTTGGAGGGTGTCTACTTCTTGGGGTTGTCCTCTTCTTTGTAGGTCTTTTCCTCCTCTTCAGCCTCATGCTTATATTTTGTAGGATGTTCTTCTTCTCCGTGAGACTCTATCTCAGGCTTACCCATCTCAGACTCTTCTTCAAGTTTATCTTCTTCTTTACTTTCTTCTTCCTCGTGTTGGGGTGGCGTATCTTATTCTTTCTTTTTTGGTTCTTCTTGTTCTACTAAGAGAGGCATTCTTTCATTGGGCTTGGAGCTTTCTTCTTGTTCCCTAGTCAGAAGTTTAGAATCTTCTTCCATTTTATCACTTGGCTCCCTTTCTTCCTCAGGAGGTGGCCTTTCTACTTCCTCTCTAGCATCTTTCAATTGTTGAGCCAACTCCTCCTCATGGTCTACATCAAAACTTTCCACAATGTATTTGGTACTGACATCTTCTTCATCATCACTCTCGAAAGACTCTATTTCTTCTCCTTCATGGACCACCTTATCAATTTGAAAATGTTGGTGCTCTAGATGTTCATGATAATCATCTGCTTCCTCCTCCATTACTCTTGTTGTTTCCTTTTCTTGCCTCTCTAATTCCTCAGAGATTTTCATCTTGGATTTCATCTTTGGCAATTCATTTGGAGGAGTTGAGGCATGAATGTTAGCTAGAACATGGTCCAGGGCAGCTTCAATGGTTGGATTCATCAAAACTTCAAAAATCTCCATGGGAACATTTTGCATATGCCGTGAGAAGGCATTTGGAAGTGAGAGTCTAGGAATTGGCATTGTTGTTATCACTAATGAGAGAGATGCGGTTGGGGACATGGAAGTAGAAGAGAGTGGAGAGATGGTGGCAGAAGAGGAGTCGATCATTACAACCTGCCTAGTAGGTGGGGAAGAGGCAAGGTGGATCGAGATGTCCACCGTAGGCGAGGAAGTAGCCACCATTGCCTAAGAAGTAGGGAGAGGGGCAAAAATAGTGGAGGCAACAAGTGGAGATTTTAGTTGCTCAACCTCCATTTCCTCTCCCTCATGGAGTAGATCCTCTTAAATAGTAGGCATCTCTGTGAAACTGCCTAATATTTTGTGTTTCTTGGAAAGTTCACCTTCCAAGGCCTTTCTGGCATATACCTTGGGATTGGGTTGTTGCTCATCAGTCTCTTTTCTTTTCCTTGACTTGGTAACTAGAGGGGATTTCAAATTTTTTGCTGATGGGGAAGAAACTGTCCAACTGTCAGTTTCACTTGCTGGCTCATTGTCCAACCCCTCATAGGTCAAAATGACCACTTTTTGCTTCAATTGGGAAATTCACCTATCAATCCATTCTTTTGTTTGAGCCTCGATGGGCTTGGTTAAAATGTCAAGGTTGTCGACTTCCTATTCATCCCAGTCAATCATTTGCAATGGGAGATTGGTGATTGCATTGTACCAAGGATCCATGATTGTGCTTTCATCCTCTTCCACCTGATCTGGTATGGGGAATAGATTGACTCTTTTCATGAAATATGCAGTCATTTTCATATAGTACATCATGCACACTTCATTACCATTTTTTAAATTAGCCCAAAAGTCCTCGGCGCTATGTAGATGGGCATATTCAAGTCCAGGTGCCTTTTTGATATGGCCATAGGGATCCATCTATGGTTGAGTAGTATGGAGTCTTAAATGGTATTTGGCCAATTCCTTCTTTGAATTGTTGGCACATTGAGAGGTATGGAGTTCATATAGACCTTGACCTAAGGAAAGGGGATAAGGAATCCCTTCGCTATGTGTGCCACTTAAAATTGCATGCACATGCCATAGCTACCGAGAGAGCTCTAATAGTATTATGTAGTCATTGGGATACCAGGGTAGCTTGTAGGGTCTTTCTGAAAATCCTTTTGCATGAATATATGTGAACTTTAGATACTGGATGAATAAGAAGGAAAACTGCTTTAGAAATGCATTGGCACTATGGGAGAATCTCCTCTCAAAGTCACCTCTGAGCAATCTAATGATATGACCTATGAAAGTTTCATTGACCCTACAGTAATCCCTCTTGAAGTTTCTAAATTGTAATTAAAGGTATTTGTCATAAAGTTTCATCTCCCTGCTTGGTTCCTCATTTGGAGCTCTTAACAAAACTCTTTATTGTACGTGTTTGGCCAATGAATAGACTAAGTAGGATCTCATGTAAAACCTGGAGGTTTTCTTTATGGCCATAAATTGCTCATGGAAGGTATCAACGATTATCCCATCCAAGTAAAACTTGGTTTCTCCATGGAGAATCTCTTCAATGAAGTATAACATCCACTCTTGGAAGTAGGCCACAGTTTGAAGGCCCATTACTCGATTTAGTAGGGTCACCAAATCATGGTAGTCTTCATAAAAGTCATTGCGAAAGAGTTCCTGGGGAACCTTTGCAGCACTACCCCTCTTTTCCTTTAGCCAATATTGATTAATAAACCTTTTACATTTAAGGGGATCTTCGTCCCACATAGCTTTGCAATCACTCATGGTTTGTAGCTCCATCTCCCCAAAGGTAGGGATATGGAAAGTATTTGTTATTGCATTATCGAGCATGTCAGCTAAAACATTTCCATCCCTATCTACTATAGTTTTGGTTTCCTCTTAATAGGCCTCCCTATATGCCATCACCAATTGAGGGGCAACAATGACAGGAGGAAAGCCCATAGCCTTAGCTATTCCACTTCCCCTGATGTTTCATCAATTCTCTATTTTAGGGCTGATTCAAACTCTCTGCTTGAATTTGTTGATGTCTATATGTCTGATGTTTGTGTTAGTGACCTCCTTCCAAGTTGAGGTGACTTTGGATTTCAAGGGTTCCCCCTAGAACTGATACTTAATTTGGTCCTTGTCTTCTTTCCCATGAGGTTCCTTAGTTTTCCTTCCTTTGTATTTCTCTGTGACTACCCCCGAAGGTCCTGGACCTAATTCCATTTATCCTATGGGAAAAAAGGGAGGTGAGCATATTCAAGCATGAAAACATTGAAACGTTAGTCGAATCCCTACAAATAGAGTTAGATTGGATAATTCAGCAATGAGAAATCTAACATATAATCTAGATTGATATTAGTAGTTATAAGAGGGAGTTTGGATGATTCAGGCCCTAGGGGTAGGACTTCCCTGGTCGAATGGCTATTTTAGAGTTATTGTAGGAGGGATGACAATTAGGGCATGATGACCCACCTGTCCTGGCCCACCTTCATATTTTACCACTTTGAGGAGTCCACTAAGGGGAGTACCTTATTTTAACATGTGGGTTGAAGTCTATTTGTTGATTAGAGGGAATTTGAATCACCTTTTGAATGATCGAAATCAGAGAGGAGCTATGTCATTTAAGGTTTTCCATTTGAGACAGCTCAGGTGAGACAACATTTTGTGGGCAAAGTTCTGCCTGGCAGGATGCATGACTCTATAGGGCAGTCGACATCATATCTTAGTGTTTGGGAATTTTTTGGTGAGACGGGGTGGAAAGCTGCGAGGAGATATCATTGGAATGATGAAAGACATGCAAAGGTTCGATGAGGGAAATCTAAGGGATTAGGTCCAAATGGGGATGCAACCATCACATTTACTTTTTTGATCATTGAAATTTTATCGGTTGCGGTGAAGTTGGGATCTAGAAGCTGGGAGGATGAAGGAAATTTTCTCTTTGGTAATGGTTGGCACAGGAAGTAATCCTACTCATAGATCCTGACACCAAGGGTCTGAGGGGATTTTAATTTCAGATGGAAATTAGATGAGTGGAACTTGAAGGGAAGAAGGTCTCTACTAGAAAGTTGTAGGGGATGGCAATGTGCTCGCGGAGTCCCAATGACAAAAACCTTAGGAAAATGACCCACTTGAGTTCATCACCTCATGATTATGAGATTAGGTTTTGAGATTCAGAATGCTGGAATTCGATGGCCATAAAGGGATGGCAGGTTTGGCAGGGCGGCCCACAGACAGAAGTCTACGGGGCGAGGCCTGGAGGATACTAAGCACCCAGTCGTTTGTTCATGCAATCATCTAGCGAGGAAGGAGTCAGGGACCGTAGCATCGGAAAGCTGGATTTAAAATTCCATTTAAAATAATGGCTCACAAGTAGTACCCCAGGGATGGAGTCCCACAGGCACAGACTTGGGAAGCTTGGATGGACTCCTCTTAGTTTGTGAGGACCAAGTTTAAATGGTGAAAAGACAAAATCCTCCTGTAATGGTGAACTTGATAGAGAGGTTCGCCATTTGGATGTTATGTTTGTTTTCAAGTGTTGGCGACGATGATGAGGAGGCCTGGGCCTATAAAGCATGGACACTTTGGCTAAAAAATGGTGCCAAGAGGACAAGGTTCCATGAGCAATGTTTGGGTTAATTTTTGAAGTTTTCAAAGTTTCATCACATGGGTTTTGGGTGCCTTATTTTTCTCTAGCTAGGGAATGTGTTTTTTCCCCTTTTAATTTATCATTTTTCTAGAAATTAAAGGAAAACATGACACAGGGTGAGGACGGAAAACTAGCCTCAAGAACCCAGTGGAGGAGGTGCCTGAATCAACTATCAAGCATGTTGGATCGGCGGTGGCACTCGTCAGGCTCAAAGGTGACATTGGAAAAAGGTGTTGAATTTCTCTAACCTCTCTTTGATCAACTACCAAAGTGACAATGATAAATTGGATCCACCTATTTATAAAATTGAGTGCATTTAATGACTCTATTCAATGCAAGTATGATGACCACTAGGTTGGTAAGTGGCAATTTCAAAAATGACTATGGGATCTTCGGGGTTTGAGGGTCAAACGACTATCGACAGATCGCTATTTGATTTCTTGGTGATGATGAGATGACGATGAAGTGTCTATATTTTTACTAGCAAACATCGTTGGATGAAGGATGCTTGAAAGCATGGCAATAATGGATAGCACCAGGGTGATTGGGCCTCAACAGGTAGAATGATGCCAAAGAAAGGTTGTTGGGACACCAGTGATAACGAACAACATAAGGAGCCTCAAAACCTATTGGGTAGGTAGTAGCATGCTGACGACCATCAAAAAGCTAGGCAATGGACCGACGACGAAGAAAATTATGGGGCCTGAAGGGTGGAAATCCATTAGGGAACAACTGTTGGGAGATGGTAAAGATGTGACGGAAGTCTGGGTGAGGTGACCTGGTAAACTGGGCCTGGTGAGCCCAGTGGAGGGTAGTCTTAAAATACTAAAGCAAACAATGACTAGGGACCCATCTAGACTAAGGACTCAAAAAATTTTGAGGGGGAAAAACATGGTCAACTTAAGATGACATCCCTAAGAGCTTTTTGACCATTTGAACACTAAAATAGGGGCATGCAAAACAAGATGACAACAAAATGACCTGGCAAGGAAAAAGAAAGGGAGGTTCCCCATTTGAAACAAGGTGTGTGTGCTGAGGGCACAACAAATGGAGACTCTACTAGAGAATTCTCTTGAATGATCTGAGGATAAGTATTCATTATGAACCCAGAATCTTTGGTTTCGCACACTAGGGGTTGACTTCCAAAAGTGAACTAGAAGAACGAGGTCCTTAGTTGAGTCAACCTATGAAACATCTTAGAGGTGTGTGTTTAGTGAATTCATTCCTTTCCTTAGAAACTATGACAGAAAATGATCAATCAAACTAAGCAAGCTACATGAATCGTCCAACACCAAAAGTAACCTGGACATTGCCCCGCTGCCAGTCAAACATCCATAGCCTTGGTGGAGTTGTCGTTATGACCCCATAGATGTTGCTCTATTTCTAGCCAGACATCCATAGACCCAGTAGAGTTACCCGCACACCCATACAGCTGCTTGATTTCATCGTTTTCATTTCTTTTCTTTCTTTTGATACTTTTTTTAATACTTTCTTCTTCTCTTTCTCAACCATGTAAGCATTGAAGCTTACTATTGGCTTGGGAACCACAAGGTTTAGTGGAGCATACTTAATATTTTTCACTTACTAAGCCATCATAATTGATGTTGTATAACCCTTCAAAAATAATTAATATGTGTCTTGGTGTAGGATGTGAGATGAATGTAAATGGATTCAACCAAGGGTCGATTAGGGACCAATGGTTGAGAGTGAATATTTAATCAAGGAACACTAAAGACATACAATAGAGTGAACCATTCATTGAATGAGCATATCCACCACAACAAAAATGAACACCTTCATCAAGACAAAATGACCAGGAAACAAGTAAAAAATAAAGTGAAGCAACGCAAAGCAGTGAAACAAAAGTAAACTGAGAGCAACCTAAATTAACCTATGTACAAGTATTTAAAAGAACAACTCTAAAAGAGATCAAGCTTGGACATAATGCTTTAGGTGTTTCCCATTGATAGGCAATGGGATGTCCTCACTAGTTAGGGTCTTTAGGAAAAAATAATTATCTCCAAGGATTTCAGCTATCTGAAAGGGGTCAAGCCAAATCTTGTCGAATTTGTTATGCCCCCCTTTCTTTTCATGGGCCTTGTCCCAACATAGGACTAGATCTGCAATTCTAAAGGCCTTGACTTTGGCTTGATGATCGAACCATCTCTCGACTATGCCCTAATGTTTGGAATTTTTTTCTATTGCATGATCATGTACTTCCTCTATATGTAACAACTCAGCCAAGCGAGCTTCTCTAAAATCCCCTCCTTTGTAAAAGCCATTGATAAAATAGAGGGTGGGAATCTTCAAGTGGATTGGGAATATAGGTTCTAGACTGTAAACAATATGGAATGGGGAATCACCAAGAACAACCTTATGGCATGTGTGATCTGCCCAAAGGGAAAAATGGAGCTGGGTGTGCCAGTCCTTGGGATTCCTATCAAGTTGTTTTTTTATTACATTGATCAGGTTCTTGTTGGTGGATTTAGCTAGGCCATTTCCCTGGTGGTAATAATTGGACGAGAATTTGAGGGAAATTCCATAGTCAAAGGCCCAACTGGAAAACTTAAGCAAGGAAAATGCAGGGCCATTGTCACACACTAAAGCATAGGGGCAACTAAAATGATTTAAAATGAAACTGTATATGCATAAAAATGGTCATGTCTATAATCCTAACAATTAATTAAATATTTATTATTTAATTGAATTTTCTAAAGTCCTCTACATATGATTAAATTTAATTAATTTAATTATATTGTTCATTCATCTTATTTCTCTTCCATAATTAAATAAATTTATTTTATTTAATTATTTTCATATGTCCACTTAATTATTTAAATAAATACATTCTATTTATTTAAATTAATTATCACTGTTTGAATTTAAATTAAATCTTTTGATTTAATTAAATTTAAATATCTTTTTCTTCTATTTTAATTTCTTCTTCTAATTAATTAAATGTTTCATTTAATTAATTTCATAAAAGTGATTTAATTAAATAAATCTTATTTAATTAAAAATATCTTATACTTTCTTTCTAAATCAAAATTAGGTATTTTACCTGATTATGAAATCTTCTCATATCATTTTATTTAATTATGAGATATTATGCTTTTTTCAATAAAACTTGATTAAAGCTCTCTTCTTATCACAAGCTTTCTTCTGCTTTTAAAAGCTTAATTAAATATTTTATTTAATTAAGAAAAGCTGAATGTCATCCACAAATAAATAATTGATTTTTTTTTAATTAATTATTTATCAGCTTTAAATATTTCTTTTGTTCTTTTAAAGAAAGATGATTTCTTATCTTCTTATTTTTTTCCTCTTTCATAAAAATGGAAAAATCTTGTTTCTAGGTTTTTTCTATTTTCTCTTCAGTTTCATCTTTCTTCAGCCATTCGATCTGTTAGGAATTATCACAACCGTCAATCATATCAGCCAATCAAAATCATTCAAAAAACTCTATAAATACCTGTGTGAATCCAAGCATTGGTAATAGGCAATTAATTAGAGTTCATGCATTTAGTTCATTAGCACTTTAATCTCATAGCATCATGTTTATTTCAAGTTTCTTAGCTCAAATCATCATCATAGTTTAATCATGCATCTACATCATAGCAAAATCTCATTTTTTAGGAAGACAGTTTGTTGAGCCTAGCCTACAATCTGAGAACACAAAGCTAGAATCGACAAAAACACTAAAGATAGAGGACAATAGGACGACAATGGAAGCAAAATACTGAGTTTTCACTTCTTTACTTTTTATATTCTTTTTTGATATAATGTTCTATTGGTGTGTTTGAACAGTTATTTTTAATTCATTTAAACATCATATTTTCATACACATTAATTGGTGTGTTTGAGGTCATTACAAGGGCGACTTCAGTCCATCAGAAGATTCATTGCACAATTGGCTGACAAAAGTCTACCATTCACACATCTCCTACATAAGAATGTTCCTTTTAGATGGGATGACAAATGTGAAATGGCATTTCAACAAATCAAGCAGTACCTGATGAACCCACTAGTTCTAGTACCACCAAATCCAGACAAACCATTGATCCTATATATTGCTGCAACCGAGACATCCTTGGGGGCATTATTAGCACAAGAAGACCATGAAGGGAAAGAACGTGCAATCTATTACATTAGCAGAACACTGACAAGTCACGAGCTTAACTACACTTTTATTGAGAAGGCTTGTTTAGCAGTAGTCTTTGCTTCACAGAAATTCTGACATTACATGCTAACTCATACAATCAATCTGGTTTCAAAAATTGATCCACTCAAATACCTACTAAGTAAAGCATCACTAACAGGAAGGTTAGCAAAATGGGTCATGATTTTGAGTGAGTTTGACATCCACTATTTTGATCGCAAAGCAATCAAAGGACAAGTTATTGCGGATCAACTCGCAGACGCTCCTCTACAAAAAAAATCAAATATCCAACAAAAATCCAAGCAATAAAATCATTTCAATCACATCAATTCTTCTATCCAATCATGCAACCATTCAACCAAATCAATCATCTTCATCAAAACCATTACAACCAATCCACTCAATCACAATTATTCCAATCAAATCAATTCTTCAATTCAATCAATCGATTATCTAATCAAATCACTTCAACCTAAATCATTCCAATCACATCAATTCTTCTATTCAATTCATCACATCCTATCACCCAATCAATCATCATATCCTTACAAACAGTTTCTTCAAATCAATCAAATCATCTTCAAACATTCCAAGAAAATATCCAAATGCAAATCAATCCTTAATCCATACCAATCAAGTCAATCAATCTTGTCAAATTATCCAATCAGATCCTTTGGTCTTGATCCTAATCTTGTCGTAAACCAAATCAACCAACCAATCAATCAATTATCATCATCCTTGTGTTGATCTAGGGACATGCCGCTCCTCACAATGACAACACTATCATCATCATCAATCAATCAATCAATCAATGGTTTACAACTTGACAGGGACAATACCTTGTTTGTTTTTGTATCATTTGTGCATGCTTACTTGCTTGCTTGTGTGTGTTATCATTTTATCTTGCATTTGTATCAAATCCATATCATTCCAGCTAATATTCATATCTTGTGTGTGTTGGAATATCTTTTTGCATTATCCTTTGCATCTAAGTTCACATAATACATTTTGTGCATTAGGACTTTAATGCTCTAAACCTCTTTCCTCATACGTCTAGACAAGGTTGTATTACATTGGGGCATGAGACACATCGTCACCTTGGTCCTTATACCTTGGTGCATAACGTCTAGTGCTATATCAAACATCATGGTTGCTCACTTTCATTGCAGCATAACGCATCCTTTCATCTCCTTCATCCACATTCTCTCTTGCATCATTCAACTTATCCCTCCTTTATCATTTCATTTTATTTCGAGAGGATACCTGTGTTTGTCCAACCCAACTATCCTCTCGAGGGGGCATCATCGACATCAAAAATCATAAACATATCAGGGGCAAAATTTTTCTTTTTCTTTGAAGCAATGCGTTTCACACATCACTTCAAAGAGGGGCAAAATGTATACGCATAAAAATGGTCATGTCTATAATCCTGACAATTAATTAAATATTTATTATTTAATTAATTTTTCTAAAGTCCTCTACATATGATTAAATTTAATTAATTTAATTATATTGTTCATTCATCTTATTTCTCTTCCATAATTAAATAAATTTATTTTATTTAATTATTTTCATATGTCCACTTAATTATTTTAAATAAATACATTCTATTTATTTAAATTAATTATCACTGTTTGAATTTAAATTAAATCTTTTGATTTAATTAAATTTAAATATCCTTTTCTTCTATTTTAATTTCTTCTTCTAATTAATTAAATGTTTCATTTAATTAATTTCATAAAAGTGATTTAATTAAATAAATCTTATTTAATTAAAAATATCTTATACTTTCTTTCTAAATCAAAATTAGGTATTTTACCTGATTATGAAATCTTCTCATATCATAATTAAATATTTTATTTAATTATGAGATATTATGCTTTTTTCAATAAAACCTGATTAAAGCTCTTTCTTATCACAAGCTTTCTTCTGCTTTTAAAAGCTTAATTAAATATTTTATTTAATTAAAAAAGCTGAATGTCATCCACAAATAAATAATTGATTTTTTTTAATTAATTATTTATCAGCTTTAAATCTTTCTTTTGTTCTTTTAAAGAAAGATGATTTCTTATCTTCTTATTTTTTTCCTCTTTCATAAAAATGGAAAAATCTTGTTTCTAGGTTTTTTCTATTTTCTCTTCAATTTCATCTTTCTTCAGCCATTCAATCTGCTAGGAATTATCACAACCGTCAATCATATCAGCCAATCAGAATCATTCTGAAAACTCTATAAATACAACGTCTCACAATTCATTTAGGGGGGTTGATTCTTAAGTATCCTCACTCTGTGAAAATCATTCTGGAATCTTCCATCTTTCATCCATCATTCTCCTTTTTCGAATCTTCACTATATCATTATGCTGCCAAAGTGAGCAACCAACATTCCTCCATTATCAACCTTCAAAATCTTGCATTCTTAGTATAGTATACATTTCATTTATATCTCGTTCTTTAGTAACCTACTTTGTTGAGCTTGGCATTCCAGATCTGAAAGCAACTTGAGCAAAGACGAAATGTTGGAGATAGAGGACAATAAGACGACTTCGAAGAAACTGCCATTAACAGTTTGCTTATTTTTGTTTTTCTTTTGGTTTCTTTGATTTAATGTTTTATTGATTGTGTTGTTATTGATTTAAATTGATCATATTTTCACACACATTAATTGGCGCCCACCGTGGGGCCTATGCCCCTATTTTAGACTTCTTTCTTGAAGGTTTTCTTGCAGGTTTTTCCTCACAGGTTTTCGGGCATTTGGCAGCGCATCTGGAAGATCCAATTTTTTTTTATTTTGCAGGTATTTCGGCGCATCTAAAGACTGTTTCGGCACATCTGGGCATTTTTGCGGTGCATATGGGAAACAGAGTGGCGCATACGTGCATTTCTGCAGAGCATTTAGGATTTTAGTTAGCGCATATAGGACTTTCTTTAGCACATTTAAAATGTTTCAAAAAAATTAAAAAAAAAAAATTGCATTTAGAATAGCGCATATAGGTTCTGTTTTCGCGCATCTGGGTAATAGAGCGGCGCATTTGTATTATGTTTTAGCACATTTGGGTAACAGAGTTGCGCATCTGGCCTCTGTTTCTGCGCATTTGGGGGACAGAGTTTCACATCTAAATTGTAACTGAGATTCTGAGTCTGATGCCTTCTGCAGATAGAATTTCTTTTTCTTCTTTCTTGTTGGATTTAAAATGAATCAATCTAGGGTAGCCACCACACCATTATCACGCAGTTAAAATGAACCCCATGTCTGTTGTGAAGCAAAATCTTCACTTAGAATAAATCACTTTTAATTTTGGTGCATTTAAAATGAACTTGTCTACTCTTCTTGACTGTGCTTGAAAGTGGTAGGTGATTATGCTCTCACCCTGTGCAAACTAGGTGATCAGAAAACTAGACCCACTTTTCCCTGTGTAACCCTAATTTGATAATCAAAGTATCCTCTCCCCTTGCACACTTGTGCGATCCTGGGTGCAAGAGAAATGGTTATTGACTCTAGAAATTGGGCCTGCCTTAAGGGAAAAAGTACTCACCTTAAGGGACGACTCAAACCGGCAACGGAGCTAAGGCCAAGCTAGCCTCAACCAGTATATAAATGTAAATCTTAAGGGAAAACCTAAGGTTGCTTGTGTGGATGTGTCATACAGACAGAGTTGTACTCCCTTAAACCCTGTTGAGCTTAACCTCTTCAGGCTGGAGTGCCTCTTTAATGGTGATTAATCTCTTGCCCCATGTATGGCCACTCGAATGGGGGTCACGAACTAAAAACCATTGTTTAGAAAGCCAAAAACCTTCTATCTGCTAGTCCATCACCGGTCGGTGTGAAGCCTTCCACACTTTCGCAGTCCATAGTAGAGGTGATCAGCTCACCATGGGAGTTTCATGGGGGTTGGAAGCTTGGTTGGCCTGAGAAGAGAGTGCACTGTAAGGGGGAGCCCGTGCAGCCAAGCTTTTGAATTCACACGCTATTGATATGCGGTTGGGGAAACCCACGTGGAGTTTAGCAGATATTGTCTTGGCCTAACCTAGGTTGTGCTTGTCTTATTTTGTGCTTAGTTACGAATCAACTTAAATCAGATTGTTTGTTGTGCTTTCAAAAACATTAATTCAGATAAAGGATCATCCAAAAACCAACATGATAAATTTCAGCTGAAAACTGGTCAAAAACTGTCCTTAGAAAAACTGTTTTAGCACATCTAGGAGAAACTGCAGCACATTTAAACTCTATTCTAACACATCTGTGTTATGTTTCAGCACATTTGACTCTTTCTCTAGCGCATTTACCTTTTTTTGCAGCGCATTTAGGCAACAGAATAGCGTTTTCAGGATTCTGCAAAATTTATACACAGACCCAAATCTCTGAGATTTTACTCCCATGTTGAGAAAGTGGAAATCAACCAAGTTCACCAAGAAATCAGTTTTCAATAGGATCAAGAAGCCCAAAACAAACTTAAGTTACAAAAATACTTTAGATCGCAGAGAATTCCTGTATAAGAGTCGAGACGTCCTGCTCCATTATCGCAGATTCCTCCATAGATACCAAGACTACATTAGGGGATTCACCGACGATTATACTGTAGAACCTTTGGCTACCCAAGCTTATTATCAAAGATTAGCATTGTCTCAACGTCACAATCTTAATCAACCTCTTGAGTTTGAGAATATACCACAACCTTCAATTGAATATTCAACGTGTCCTAATCAAATCCTTCAGTAACTTTTGATCATATCTGAAGATTTCTTACATATGCCTATTTTTACAAGATCTCAACACAACCAACTAGGAGAAACATCTCAACAAGAAACTCCCACCCACAACATTCAAGAAGAAGGTGAATGTGATAGTCCTCTTTTTAGTGTTAATCACAATCCCCTTTTCAGTGACAACAATATGGCTGATAGAGAGGAAAATCTGTTTCATAAGAACAAAAACATGAATAAAACTCCCGTAGATAGTGATGATGAGCAAGAGGAAGCACTTCAACTTAGAGAGGCAGAACAAAACCCCAAGTTTCTTAAGATCCTTGAACAGATTATAGAACGTGACAAAGAAAAGTACTTTCTTTTCTTGGAAGATCAAGGAGCTAAATTGCCTAAGGACTTTGATACTGAGAAATTAAAAAGCAAGGAAGAAGAACCATCCCTATCTGATTTCGTTTTCTTTAAAAAAGAGTTTAAAGAAATGCAGGGAACAATTAAAGAATTACGAGGGGGAACCACAACCAAGAAATACACTTTGGATGACATATGTCCTTATCCTTTTGATAGAAGTCTCAACATGATTCCATTTCCTAAACACTGTGAAATTCTCAAATTTGATCGTTATAATGGGAAATCAGACCCAATTGACCACGTTAGAGACTTTCGAAACATGACATTGGAATTTTCCCACGAGGATACATATTTATTGCAATTATTTCCTTGAAGCCTTGGAGTCAATTCTATGGAATGGTTATCTAAGATTACACCTCTTGTTCGAACATTTGAGGAATTGATCAATTTGTTCATAACACAATACTCCTACAACATTCAACACCAAATCACCATGATTGATCTTTGCAAAGTTGCGCAAAAACCTGGGAATCTTTCACTACCTTTCTTCAAAGATGGAGGAGAATGTTCGCTAGGTACCCCCGTCCTGTCCCTGAAAAGGAGAAAATGGTTACTTTCATCAATAGTCTCAATTCAGAAATGAGCTATCATTTAAATTTACATTGTCCACCTTCCTTTGAGAAATTGATTGAGGATACCATCACCATCGAAAGTGCTTTGGTTAAAAAAGGGACAATAAAACTTGATAGGGACAACCCTAGCTCATCTAACCATTACAACAATCAAGACAAGTCTAAATTTTGGACCCGCAACAAGAACGTTGTAAACGATGGTGTTGTAGATGCAAATCATATCATGACTAGGCCATTTGTCTTGAGCACTCTTCGTAACAATAATTACAACAATGTCAATTCAGTCGCGAATCTAGGAAACAATCATCCCCCTTCAACGAACAACAATCAGGGGACTGCCAACAACCAAAACTACCGGGGAAACAACAACAACACTTTAGGGAATACCTCAAACACGAAACCACAACACTTTCCATTCTTCTCCAATAGAAGAACTTTCACTCCACTAGGACAATCCTTAGAATCTGCTTTCAAAGAGGTTATGGAAAAGAATGTCCTTATGTTACCACCACAACGCAATTATGAACCTAGTGTAAAACCTCCATCATGGAATGAGGCCTATTTTTGTGACTACCATAGGTGCAGAGGTCATCATACAAACAACTGTCAAGGTTTGAAACATGCTATTCAAGATCTAATTGACAAGGGCATTATCATAGTAGAAGGACAACAGAAATCCAATGAACATCACCAAGCATTTCAAAATTCTCTACCAAATTATCAAAAGGGAGAGTCTTCTGACAAAAATGTGAATCAAATTGATGACAATGTAATCCATCACCTCTATACAGACGATGAGCGAGTCAATGTTATAAAAATCAAAGAGAAAGTAGACAATGGACAAGTGAATGTCACAACGAGAGCCCAAGCTAAAGTTATCTTAAAGGGTACCTCTTCAAAATCCACTGAGACCTTCCCTCAACATCAATATGACTTAGTTAACCAACTTCGAAAAACTCCGGCTCAAATCTCCATTTTAGAACTCCTGAAGATTTCCCCTGCACACAAGGAAATTTTAGAAAAAGCCCTTTTTGAGATGACCGTATCCACGGATTTGGATGTGAACCGATTTCAAGCCATGGTAGGACATTTTTCCTCACCTACGTGTCTCTCATTTTCAAACAAAGACGAGGTTTCCATGACTCATCCCCACAATTCATCTTTATACTTAGAGGTTATGATCCATAAATTCCGTGTTAAACGTGTTCTAATAGATGGAGGGGCTAGTCTAAATACATGTACCTTGAAGGTAGTTCAAGCATTAGGATTTGTAGAAGACTCCATTGATCCTAGAAGGAAGATTACTATAAAAGCCTATGATGATGAGGAGAGAACATCTAAAGGTCTAATCATGCTACCAATCAGAGTGGGACCTGTTATCAAAAATACCTTTTGTCAAGTTTTAGATCGAGATCTTGCATACAATATCTTGTTGGGTCATCCTTGGATCCATGAAATGCAAGCTGTTCCGTCCACTTACCATCAATGTCTCAAGTTTCCATATGATGGATAGGAAATCACTATACTAGCTGATAATTCAAACACCCAAACTTGTACCAATGTCAAAGCTCATCAGGATACTTTGGTTCCAAATAATCGACAAGCACTTGCTGATACTTCTCCTAAGCATAATACACAAATCAGTCAATTAGCCAAAAGCTTTGACAAGAAACTGCAGTTCAAGGAAAGTGGAGTTGGGGAATATTCCCTTTGTCTTGCTAATCTACCTACATCTCCTCACATCATAATTAAATATTTTATTTAATTATGAGATCTTTTACTTTTTTTTAATAAAACATGATTAAAGCTCTCTTCTTATTACAAGCCTTCTTCTTCTTTTAAACACTTAATTAAATATTTTCTTTAATTAAGAAAAGCTGAATGTCCTCCACAAATAAATAATTGATTTTTTTAATTAATTATTTATCAGCTTTTAATCTTTCTTTTATTCTTATCTTCTTATCTTTTCCTCTTCCATAATAAAATAGAAAAATCTTGTTTTTAGGGTTCTTCTATTTTCTTCTTCAATTTCATCTTTCTTCAACCGTTTGATCTGCCAGGAATTATCACAACCGTCAATCAAGACAGCCAATAAAATCATTCGAAAAACTCTATAAATACCTTGTGAATCCAAGCATTGGTAATAGGAAATTAATTAGAGTTCATGCATTTAGTTCATTAGCACTTTAATCTCATAGCATCATGTTTATTTCAAGTTTCTCAGCTCAAATCATCATCATAGTTTAATCATGCATCTACATCATAGAAAAATCTCATTCTTTAGGAAGACAGTTTGTTGAGCCTAGCCTACAATCTGAGAACACAAAGTTGGAATCGACAAAAACACTAAAGATAGAGGACAATAGGACGACAATGGAAGCAGAATACTGAGTTTGCACTTCTTTACTTTTTATATTATGTTTTGATATAATGTTCTATTGGTGTGTTTCAACAATTATTTTTAATTAAATAAAAATAGAATATAAAAAATAAAGAAGTGCAAACTCAGTATTCTGCTTCCATTGTCGTCCTATTGTCCTCTATATTTAGTGTTTTTGTCGATTCCAACTTTGTGTTCTCAGATTGTAGGCTAGGCTCAACAAACTGTCTTCCTAAAGAACAAGATTTTGCTATGATGTAGATGCATGATTAAACTATGATGATGATTTGAGCTAAGAAACTTGAAATAAACATGATGCTATGAGATTAAAGTGCTAATGAACTAAATGCATGAAATCTAATTAATTGCCTATTACCAATGCTTGGATTCACATAGGTATTTATAGAGTTTTTTGAATGATTTTGATTGGCTGATATGATTGACGGTTGTGATAATTCCTAGCAGATCGAATGGCTGAAGAAAGATGAAACTAAAGAGAAAATAGAAAAAACCTAGAAACAAGATTTTTCCATTTTTATGAAAGAGGAAAAAAATAAGAAGATAAGAAATCATCTTTCTTTAAAAGAACAAAAGAAAGATTTAAAGCTGATAAATAATTAATTAAAAAAAAATCAATTATTTATGGATGACATTCAGCTTTCTTAATTAAATAAAATATTTAATTAAGCTTTAAGCTTGTGATAAGAAGATAGCTTTAATCAGGTTTTATTGAAAAAAGCAGAATATCTCATAATTAAATAAAATATTTAATTATGATATGATTTCATAATTAAAATACCTAATTTTGATTTAGAAAGAAAGTATAAGATATTTTTAATTAAATAAGATTTATTTAATTAAATCACTTTTATGAAATTAATTAAATGAAATATTTAATTAATTAGAAGAAGAAATTAAAATAGAAGAAAAGGATATTTAAATTTAATTAAATCAAAAGATTTAATTTAAATTCAAACAGTGATAATTAATTTAAATAAATAGAATGTATTTATTTAAATAATTAAGTGGACATATGAAAATAATTAAATAAAATAAATTTATTTAATTATGGAAGAGAAATAAGATGAATGAACAATATAATTAAATTAATTAAATTTAATCATATGTAGAGGACTTTAGAAAAATTAATTAAATAATAAATATTTAATTAATTGTCAGGATTATAGACATGACCATTTTTATGCGTATACAGAAACTTTCAAGAAAATTCGTAACTACCTCAGTTGTGCATTGCTTGCATGCAATGGCTTCTATCCATCTAGTGCAATAATTGGAAGTAGTTAGAATGTACCTGTGTCCTATAGATGACAATGGGCTTATTAGACCAATAAAGCCAAGCCCCCATTGCGCTAACAGTCTCACTTCCAAGATTGGTTGCAACAAGATAGCAATGTTCTTCTCTTTGGTCACAGTGGTCTGACATATGTGGCATGTGTGGACATGGTTGTGAGCATCCTTGAAGACTGTTGGCCAATAGTAACTAGCCTGTAAGATTTGATGTGTGATGGAAGGACTCGATCCATGACTAGTGCCATACTAGTCATGAAACTCTTTCAGAACTCGGTTAACTTCTTCTTTGCCAAGCCATCTTAGATAGATACCTTCATGATTCCTATTGTATAGTATGGATACTTGTAGAATGTAGCTACTACTTTTCAGATTAAGAGCATTCTTTTGAACTCCTCACAAATGAGGTGGGCACTTGTGGTTCAACAAAATGTAGATTATGTCATTGTACCACTCCCCTGGGGAAACCTCCTCAAGCTGGTACTACTGCATTGTAAGTTCAGGTCCTGCATCAACTGCTACCTCAGCTATCATTCAAGCGAGTGCTTGTCCTCTAACCAACTTCATTGGTTGAATTTCCATATCATATTCTTGTAGCAGTGTGACCCACTTATCCCTTCATTCTCCCAACTCATTTTGCATGAGCAACATCTTCATCTTTGGGTCAAGAACAATCGAAAACACCTTGTTGCACAAGATGTAGTGTCTGAACTTCTTAACTCATCATACAAGGGTGTATGCTTTCTTTTCCATACTGTGGTATCTTAGTTCAACATTTTTCAAGGGAAAAATCATAAAGGCGATCAGGTGCTCATTCCTTTCATTGTCCTTTTGGTTTAAAATGATGGCACATGAGTGATCTAAAGCAAAGGAATAAATATAAAATGGCTTCAGGTAATCTGGGCTGACTAGCACTGGTGCCTCAACAATTGCCTGCTTAATTTATTCAAAGGCTTTCTTTGATTCGGGAGTCTATTCGATTTTAGTATCTTGTTTCAGCATAGCATTCATCGGCTTGACGATTTTAGCAAAGACTATAATAAAATTTCTTATGAAATTGATCTTTTTGAAGAAAAAATTGAGTTCTTTCTTTTTGCTTGGTAGCTGAATCCTCAACAAGGACTTGATGCATTTAGGGTCTATGGAGATTCCCCGCTCTAAAATGATGTGCCCGAGCAGTTTCCCTTCTGTAACTCCAAATATGCATTTCTTCGGATTGAGAGAAACTCTAAATTATCAACATCTCTAAAAAACCTTACATAAGTCAGAGACGTGATCACTCTACTTCTTTGGGAACAAAGTCAAATCATCCATGTAGATGATTATGCACTTTCCAACTAGGTTTTTAAAGGCAATTTCCATGGAACGTTGAAAGGCTGTGTCAATGTTGATGAGCCCAAATGACATTCATTTGAAGGAAAAGGTCCCACATTTGGTGGTGAATGCTGTCTTATGGCAGTCTTCATACTACACCATCACTTGATTGTATCCAAAAATATCTGTCGAGAAAAAAAATCATTTGTGAACCATTGACGATTTGTAGTACCTCATCTAGTGAAGGCACTAGATATTTTTCCTTCTCCGAAGCTTTGTTTAGATTGCGAAAATCCACACACAATCTGATTTCTCCATTCTTTTTCCTAACCAAGACCAAGTTGGCCACCCATGTGGAGTGCCTTATTGGGAAGATAATCCTTGCTGAAAGTAGTTTTTGCACCTCTTTGTAGATGATGGGCTCCAATAAGGCATTGATAGGACATTGTCTCTGTCAGAAGGGCCACACATTGGGCTTGAGAGGGATGGTATGTGTGATCATGGAATTTCCATAAGTCTTCAAGTATTCATAACTCCATGCCACTACATCATGATACTTTTTGGTGTATGTTAATACCCAAGGTTGCTTGCACCACTCCGAGAAGACCTTCCACTCTGTCTCCTTCCTGGAACCTGACTCCTATGGGTTACTCTTGAGCTTGTAGGTTGACCAAACCTTGTTCCAAATCCTCACAAAGAGTTCTTACCTTGTTCTTTACCCTGGGTAGTTCAACACCCTCTTGCAACTTGATCAATTTTGCTTGGACTTAGAAGAGTGTAAGTGACAACTTCTTCAACCTGAGGGAACTGCTTGCAGGGGAATTGAGGATACTATCTACATGCTTTTTGCATCCAAATGAATGCATCTTGCTTGGTGTTTAAACCTTAAACCACCCAATTTCATGAAACTGCCTAGGTGAGGCCTAAATCCTACTAGCCCTTACCAGTCCGTTTTTGGCCTTTTACTCTCAAACTTGCCACACAACCTATCAAACAAAATGCACTTTCAGACACCCTTTTCAGGGTTTTAAATCTTGCAATAGTTTTCTGACCTTCTTCTGTTCCATATAGTGGATTCCAACACCCTTGGAGAAGAGGCCTAATTGCCCTATCTTCTAGGGTTTCCCTATTCTTTGTTAGAAATCTTCATCCAAAGGAATGTTTGAATCTTTAACTCTTTTAACCTATCAAAATGTGGCGAAAATCCTCCTGACACCATACAGATTCCGTACACAAACCCCTTCCCCTGCCTATGTTCTTTACTTCCTTATTCTCAAACTCCTAACCATGCATTCCTAGCTCGCCTAGGGTTTGAGATTTTGCATTGCTGTTGCACTCCCTACCCTACCTATCATTAAATATTTACAAAAGTGAGGCTTCCCTTCCATAATCTACTAGACTTAGGAAAATCCCGTGGGCAGAGTTTAGAAGGGAGCCATTCTTTTATCTACACTGCTCAAAACAAAAGTTATCACCCTACACTTTAGTCTATAACCTAGAAACAACAAATCTACTCCAAGAACACTGAATACAAATGGAGTAATATTCTACACTATTCTATGACATGAACACAATGTTAATTCATCAAATACAATGTCCAAAAGATCACTGTTTCTCACAATGCACGGGTAGATACAGAAAATATAGATTTTACCCTTTGTTTGCAATCAAAAACTTAACTACAATGCATGGAATCTTACTCAATGAAATATCTACAGGATCTAAATACTAAAACAAGCTAAGTGAGCTCTGTTTCAACGCCCAAAACTATGCATTAACACAAAAATTAAAGTTCTGAAAACACACGGAGTTTTTAGAAAATATAGAAAAATATAGAAATTGCTAACCGCGCCTATTCATTTACAACAGAAATATTTTTTACAATGTTCTAACTACTCTTTTTTGAGCCACACATTCCACTTTGATGCCTTTGCCACGATTCAAGGGCAGTTTGTTTGGCATTCTTCCTGATTCCAAGGGAAACCAACAATTAAGTTGCATGTAATTTGGCATTATCTTTTCAACTTCGCCACCACCCTATATTTTAGGATCTCCAACATCTTGATTCCGAATCAAATACCTTCCTAACCATCCACTGGAATCTTTTAACAAGGATATGAATAGCACACATTTACTGCCCCATATTGCACATAGGTTGTCCAAAGCTTAGGAAAGCCAAATTTAACAACATCTACCAACATTGATAAACTAAGATGGTTTAGTCATAATGACTAACTCATCCACACTAACAAGACCTCTAAGATAAAAAAAAACCAAGAAATGCTGATTTGGCCAAGATCAGGTACAAGCCAAAATTATGCAAACTAAATTTGGGTTTGACCTAGGTGCTCCTGCACCATCCTTCCCAAAGCAGAAAAATTCAATCCACCCTTGGATTGAGTAAGTTAGGATCAATTCCTAACTTCTTGAACTCTGCCTCCTTGATCCATATTGCATCTGTATCAGGTTGTCCATGCCTTTTTATCAGGTGTTCTTTATATTCCTTGTTCCTAGTCTTCTGGTAGACCCTTGTATCCAAGATTTGATCAGCTTGTTTGACTATGACAGGGGGCAGTTTGAGGTCTTCAACATCTCGATTGACTTCATGGAGTGTCTGATCCAAATCTTGGGTGGTCCTTTGTAATGCATTCGATCTGTAACATTAAAAATAGGGGATAGTCCACTGTCATCTAGTAATTTCACTTTGACTGCATTGCTGCCATACTTTTCCAAGATTGGATAGGGACTTATCCTCTTCATTTGCAACTTATGAGGAACTCCTTTCTGAAATCTAGCCTTGTTCAAATGGACCATCACTAAGTCTCCCACATTGAATTGGACTTCTCTTCCATGCTCATCCACCTTAACCTTATGCTTCATGGTATTTTCTACCAAGTTTTTTCTGACTGTCTCATGAATCTCCTGCATTGCACAAGCAAAGTCATCCGCATAGCCACTTCCCTTGACTCCATCCTTCAATTCTCTCAGTTCATAAACACCTCTAGGGTGCAGTCCATAAACAATCTCAAAGGGACTCTTCCCTGTTGACCTATTTACTATATCATTATATGCATATTCAGCTTACCCAATAATCTAATCCCATTGTTGACCATACTCCTTGGTCAAGCATCTAAGAAGGTTTCCAAGTGTCCTATTCACAACTTCGGTCTGACCATCAGTTTGGGGATGATATGCAGATCCAAAGGATAGATTAGTACCCATTCTCTGCCAAAGAGTCTTCCAAAAATGACTCATAAACTTGGTATCTCTATCCGATACAATGCTGATTGGTAAGCCATGAATTCTGACTATTTCTTTGAAGAAAAGAGAGGCTATTTGACTAGCATCATTGGTTGTTTTGCAGGGTACAAAGTGAGCCATTTTGCTGAATCTATCAACAACAACATAAACACTATCCATACCTTACCTTGTCTTGGGTAAACCAACTACAAAGTCCATGCTCAAGCATTCCCATGGCCTAGAAGGGATTGGCAGTGGCTGGTATAGGCCTGCATTTGAGGAAGTGCCTTTGGCCTTTTGACACACCACACAGCTCTCTACATATTTCCTGACATCTAGGTTCATCTTAGGCCAAAAATAAAACCTTTGGACAAGCTCTTGAGTTTTGGTGATTCCAAAATGACCAATCAATGCACCATTATGCTTTTATTGAATTAAGTTCTCCCTAATAGAACCTCTAGGAACACAAAGCTAATTCCCTTTAAACAATAAATCACTTTGCAAGGTGTATTCAACATACTTTCTATGGAAATGGTTCTTAAACTCAAGGCATACCTTATAAATTTCTGCAAAGTATTCATCATCTGCATATAGATCTTTGAAGTGATCTATTCCCATGCTCTTCAACTAGATTTCTTGAATGGTAAGAACTCTTCTGCTCAATGCATCAGCAAATTTGTTGAGAGCTCCTTTCTTGTGCTTGATGTTGAAGGTGTAGGCTTGCAAGTACTCCACCCATTTCATGTGCCTATGACTCAACTTCTCTTGTGAATTCAGGAAACTGAGTGCTTGATTGTCTGAGTACACAATGAATTCCTTGGGAAGCAAGTAGTTCCTCCACTTCCTTAGTGCTTGGACCAATGCATACATTTCAAGGTCATAAGAAGAGTTCTTATTCTTGGCTTCACTTAGCTTCTCTGAATGAAAAGCCACCGGTCTGCCCTCTTGGCTGAGAATAGCTCCAATTGCTACATTGCTTGCATCACATTCAATGGTGAATAGCTTCTCAAAGCTTGGAAACACCAAGACAGGTTGGGTAGCTATCTTTTCCTTCTGCAACTCAAAACTCTTGTTAGCTTGCTCATTCCACACAAACTTAGTTTTCATTCCTCCTTTAATGGTATCCAACATAGGAGCACAAATTGCACTAAACTGTTTGATGAATTTCCTATAATACTGAGCAAGACCATGGAAGCTTCTTACCTTTGTTGCTGTCTTTGGAGTAGGCCAATTAAGAATGGCTTCTACCTTGCTGTTTTCCATCTTCAAGTTGCCATGTGATAGCACAAAACCAAGATACACCAGCTCTATTTTGATGAACTCACACTTTTCTAGATTGATCTTCAATTTCTCCTCCTACAACTTCTTGAAAATCAGCTCAATGTGTTGGAGGTGCTCTTCTCTTGTTCTGCTATAGATTAGTATATCATCAAGATACACAACTACAAACTTGCCAATGTAGTCTTTGAGGATTTCATTCATAAGTCTCATGAATGTGGAGGGGAATTAGACAAGCTAAATGGCATTACTAGCCACTCATAGAGACCCTCATTGGTTTTGAAGGCTGTTTTCCACTCATTGCTCTCATGTATCCTAATTTGGTGATAACCACTCTTTAAATCTATCTTGGTATAGTACCTAGCCTCACCTAGACAATCCATGAGATCTTCAATCCTAGGGATAGGAAACATATACCTAATGGTTATCTTGTTTATTTCCCTGGAATCAATGCAAAGCCTCCATTCTCCTCTTTTCTTTGGTGCTAAGATAGTGGGTATTGCACAAGGACTGATGCTTTTCCTAATAAGACCTTGGCAAGTAGTTCTTGAATCTGCTTAGCTATTTCCTCATTCTATTGAGGTGTCATTTTATAAGCTGCCTTGTTTGGAAGGGTGGGTCCTGGTATCAAGTCTATCCTATGACTTATGGCTCTTTTAGGAGGTAAGGTTGCTGGTTGACCACTACTTACAATGCTTTCATAGGTCTGCAACAAGTCTTGAATCTCCTTGGGTAACTCTTTCTTTTCAGCTGCCTTCTCTTTGCTTACCTCTCTTAGCTTGATCATTAATGCATAGCCAACTCCTCCTTCTTCTAAGGCCTTTAAGAACTCTTTTTCACCAGTTATAAGCAGCATAGAACCTGCTGTCTACACCTCAGTGTCTTCCAACAAAGATTGAATCTTGTAAGTTACCTTGTCCTTCTTGAAGGTGTATGAATTCTTAGCTCCATCATGCACTGCTTGACAGTCAAATTTCCATGGCCTACCTAGGAGCAAGTGGCATGCATCCATAGGTAATACATCACACAAAACTTTGTCTTTGTACTTTCCAATTGAAAACTCCACCCATGCTTGTTCATTCACCAAGACATGCTGACCCTTATTGAGCCATGTGACCTTGTAAGGGTTATTGTGAGGTATTCTTGCTAATTTCAATTTGCTGACTGCCTCCTCTAACACAATATTGTTAGTTGAACCTGAGTCTATTATGACCTTACACACTTTCCCCATCATCTTGCATTTTATCCTAAACAAGGACCTTCTTTGGCTTGGCTCTTCCTTGACTGGTTCTTTGATCAAATTCCTCCTCATCATAAGATTCTCACCTTCCTCTGAATTCAAAGGTACCTTTGATTGTTTATTTGCTGCAACTGTCTCTTCTTGAATTAGATTGGTTCTCTTATCTCCTCCATGAGAAGTGCTACCTTTCTCAGGACATCTATAGGCTGGGTGTCCCAACTAGTTGCAATGGTAACATTTCATGTTGGTGAAGTAACTACCTCTTCCTTGTCCACCACTTCTTCCTCTGGAGCTGAAACCTCTTCCTCTACCACCCCTACTAGAACTTCCTTCTTACTATTCAGAAAATCTGACTTCTCCTTGGGCTCTTGGTTCTGAGCTTCTTCCACTATAGCTTCCTCTTTGTCCTCTGCTGTCTTTCCCTTTACCTCTGCTTTTGGGATTTTGTTCTTGTTTCTTTTTTCCTTTCTCTTCTATCTTCAAAGCCATTTGATAGCATTGGCAGATTGTTTTGAAGTTCACCAAACTCATATCTTCTTGGATAGACCACTTGAGTCCATTTAGGTACCTTGCTAACCTGATACTATCATCTTTAACCACTTTTGATCTAAGGCACAATTTTTGGAACTCCTCTGTATATGTTTGAACATCCATATCTTTTTTCCTCATATTGTGTCTTCTCCTATGCAACTGGACTTCATAATCATCAGGGAGATAAGTCTTCCTTATCTTGGTTACCATCCCTTTCCAGGAAACTATGGGATCTTTGCCTTCTTTCTCTCTTTCAGATTGCACAAATTTCCACCATGTGAGAGCTATTCCTCTTAACCTTGACTTGGCCACCTTCAGCTTTTGGGCCTCTGTTATGCCATCACACTCAAAGTGATTCTCAATGCTCTCAATCTAGTCCACAACTGAATCAGGGTCCATTTGTCCACTGAAAAGTGGTACACCATCCAATGCTTTACCACTCAAGGCCTGCAATGCCTTCAAGAATGGTTCCTCTGCAAGAATAGGATCAGGCTTTGGAGCTTCCTCCTCCAATTCCACTTCTTTTTCCTTGGCTTCCTGCTCTTCCTTCTTCTTAATCTTGTCCTTCACAGTATCTGCTATTTCTTGGACTTCATCCAGGAGTCTCTCCATCTGAGATATCCTTTCTCTGAGCAACCGATTATCTTCCTCTTGCTCTTCTACCTTCTTTGCTAGCTCTACATTTGTCACCATGGCTTCTTCGTCTGGTGTATTCTCTCCTACTGACTCAGTGGATTGGCTCATTATTCACAAGCCTCGAATCTAACTCAATGCTCTGATACCAATATGGTGTATGTTAATACCCAAGGTTGCTTGCACCACTCCGAGAAGACCTTCCAATCTGTCTCCTTCCTGGAACCTGACTCCTATGGGTTCCTCTTGAGCTTGTAGGTTGACCAAACCATGTTCCAACTCCTCACAAAGAGTTCTTACCTTGTGCTTTACCCTGGGTAGTTCAACACCCTCTTGCAACTTGATCAATTTTGCTTGGACTTAGAAGAGTGTAAGTGCCAACTTCTTCAACTTGAGGGAACTGCTTGTAGGGGAATTGAGGATACTTTCTACATGCTTTTTTAATCCAAATGAATGCATCTTGCTTGGTGTTTAAACCTTAAACCACCCAATTTCATGAAACTGCCTAGGTGAGGCCTAAATCCTACTAGCCCTTACCAGTCCGTTTTTGGCCTTTTACTCTCAAACTTGCCACATAGCCTATCAAACAAAATGCACTTTCAGAGACCCTTTTCAGGGTTTTAAATCTTGCAATAGTTTTTTGACCTTCTTCTATTCCGTACAGTGGATTCCAACACTCTTGGAGAAGAGGCCTAATTGCCCTATCTTCTAGGGTTTCCCTATTCTTTGTTAGAAATCTTCATCCAAAGGAATGTTTGAAGCTTCAACTCTTTTAGCCTGTCAAAATGTGGCCAAAATCCTCCTGACACCGTATAGATTCCGTACAAAAACCCCTTCCCCTACCTATGTTCTTTACTTCCCTATTCTCAAACTCCTAACCATGCATTCCTAGCTCACCTAGGGTTTGAGATTTTGAATTGTTGTTGCACTCCCTACCCTACCTATCATTAAATATTTACAAAAGTGAGGCTTCCCTTCCATAATCTACTAGACTCAGGAAAATCCCGTGGGTAGAGTTTAGAAGGGAGCCATTCTTTTATCTACACTGCTCAAAACAAAAGTTATCACCCTACACTTTAGTCTATAACCTAGAAACAACAAATCTACTCCAAGAACACTAAATACAAATGGAGTAATATTCTACACTATTCTATGACATGAACACAATGTTAATTCATCAAATATAGTGTCCAAAAGATCACTGTTTCTCACAATGCACGGGTAGATACAGAAAATACAGATTTTACCTATTGTTTGCAGTCAAAAACTTAACTACAATGCATGGAATCTTACTCAATGAAATATCTACAGGATCTAAATACTAAAACAAGCTAAGTGAGCTCTGTTTCAACGCCCAAAACTATGCATTAACACATAAAAATCAAAGTTCCGAAAACACATGGAGTTTTCAGAAAACATAGAAAAATACAGAAATTGGTAACTGCGCCTATTCATTCACAACAGAAATCTTTTTTACAATGTTCTAACTGCTCTTTTTCGAGCCACACATTCCACTTTGATGCATTTTCCATGATTCAAGGGCAGTTTGTTTGGCATTCTTCCTGATTCCAAGGGAAACCAACAATTAAGTTGCATGTAATTTGGCATTATCTTTGCAACTTCGCCACCACCCTACATTTTAGGATCTCCAACATCTTGATTCCGAATCAAATACCTTCCTAACTATCCATTGGCATATTTTAACAACAAGGATATGAATAGCACACATTTACTGCCCCATATTGCACATAGGCTGTCCAAAGCTTAGGAAAGCCAAATTTAACAACATCTACCAACATTGATAAACTAAGATGGTTTAGTCCTAATTACTAACTCATCCACACTAACAAGACGTCTAAGATCAAAACAAACACCAAGAAATCCTGATTTGGACAAGATTAGGTACAAGCCAAAATTATGCAAACTAAATTTGGGTTTGGCCTAGGTGCTCCTGCACCAGTTTTGCAAAGCATCCACAATTCCTTTCTTTTCTTCTACAGTACACACCTTTCCAATAATTTTTTTTTTTATCTGCTCATCTATTTCGAGGTTGTGGATGTCACATTGGTTATTTATAGACTCTTTCTTTGCTTGTTGGTATTGATCTCTAATCTGATCCAAATCAAATATGCACTCAAGCTGAACCATACCTTGCAGAATAGTGTTGGTTTTAAGGTTGATGACTCCTATATCTAATTCAACTTCTTCTGGATTAGATTCATCACTTATTTGAGTTGCAAACATGTTGGAACTAGTGATGAATTCTAGGATATATTTATCATCATTGAATACCTAGAAGTGAGTGACATTGTCTAGTATAGATGGGGTGGAAGTCAACTCAACTATGAATTTCTTGAGTCAAGACAAGGATAGGGGTTGCAAAGTGTTGGTTGATTGAGCCAAAGCATCAATTGTATGGTTCTGAGAATGTGGGATCAACTATATATGAAATGCATCTAGACCCTCTAAAAGATCCTAGACTCTATGGCTATAGTTTGCTAGTCTTCTGTCATGGCATGAGTACAATTTTTTAAATTGTTTGACTACCAGATAGGAATCACCAAAAACTTGTAGCATCTTAATATTCTTTCTCAAAGCCATTAAAATACAATGTACTATTGCTTCATACTCTGCTACATTATTGGTGCAATAAAATTGAAGTCTATGGGCGGCAAAGTAGGTCTTACCCATAGGGATAATTAGCTTGAATCTGGCACCAACTCCTTGTTTGGATTTAGACGCATCAATGTGTAAAGTCCAAAACTTAGGTGAGTCCTTGACTTTAGGACCAATGAGACATGACCTATCCTTTGGTTTCACACTTGCATTGGAGGCTTTCTGGGTAGGTATTAGCTGATTAATGTCCATTACAAGCTGCTTTGCAAGCAACTCCTCTTTGGGGGCAACCTGTGCTTTGATATGTTCCACTGTAGTTTGGCACAAAAAAAACTCAAACTCATAATGGAAAGCATTGTGTACCTTGCACCAATTAGGCAATAGGAGATCTTGGAAATCCATTCTCACGCCTCAGCTGAGATGGTTCTACATTCATCTTTCCATAAACTCTCAAAATCCATCTGACAATCCTAAAGTGCCAACTTTAGGGGACTCCCCATCACTGGGTTCTACCAACATTTCTGTGCTCTGAGGGCATATGGGCCAAATCAATTGGAGGGTTGCATTAGACCAGGAGAACTTTTACAACCATCCCTTCTCCTGAATCTTCTAGCTCTTCTTGATACAAAATGGGAGAGTAATTCCCCAACTCTATCTCAATAAAAAATACCTTGTTGGTTTTGTTAGACTTGGTAATCATGAACTTCATAGATACAAATCTGATTTTTCAATCCTTTCTAGGGTAGCCACATGTGGGAGTGATCCATTGCAGTGTATCCATTCAATGTTCTAGTGAAGTCTCACCCAAGGATGAGTTCATATGCGTTGAGGATGTTTTCAACTTGGATGTCTATGACTTGTTGTACCCTTGGATCTACAATGATCTGCATTGGGATCCAATTCATTTCCCCTACTATGTTAACCTTTGTTTTATCCAGTTGAGTTACTTTTCTTCTTGAAGGTGTGGGAGTGATCCCAAGAGTTTTGCATACTGCCAGGGGCATAACGTTGGCTGATGCTCCCAAATCAAGTAAGCAATTGTGTAAATTCTTTCCAAATATCCAAATGGTGGTGAGGAAGGATGGTCTTTCCAACTTCCCTTAGAAGAGGCCCATAGGCATATCCATCTGATCTACCTGAGCCTTGTTCTTATCACCAGCCCTATCCTTAGCCTATCTAGAGGGCTGATCCTTTAGGTTTTTCCTACTGTTCTAATTTGATTCCTTTGCAATCTACCTACGAGTCAACTAATTGTGAGGTGGATCGCTCTTCTTTCCATGCACTTGATGAATAACAGGCTCACTTGGAGGGTCTTCAAAGGAGGCTCTCTTGGTTGGTATTTTTGTGTTGCCTTAGAAGAAGGGGTTCCATTAATTACCCTAAAAAAGGTGTACCTAACTACAAGAACCTTAAGTAACTCAGAGGAAAAGAGGTTGATCTTAACTTTCCTTAACTCTTATGTGACATATTCACCCATTTGTTCAATTTATGTTTCAAAGGATCTACCTATGGTGGAGCTAGCATGATGGGCTTGTTTCTAACTCAATTGATTTTGGGGTTGTCCTTGTGGCTAGTTTTGTGACTGGTTTTGATGACCTATCCTTGTTAAAGTACTGTGTAGCCACATGGAGAAGATCGGGATTATTACTAGTGTTGGGGTTAGGCAGAGTGATGAAGTAATTAGGTGGAGTGGATGTCATGAAAGGTCCTTCTGCTTGTCTATTCCTAAGGTAGTAGGGAGTCGCTCTTTGGTGGAACATGTGAACCTCATCTACATATAGTTTTTCCTCATCTATTGGACCATTGTCTATGGAAGCAAAAAGCTAAGACAAGGTTTTTTCATTACTTACCTCTTGGACATTATCCAATTTTGATGGAGCATCCTCGTATTTTGGGACATTATTCTCACTTCATGAGAATGACACTAGATTGACCAAAAGATAGGAGGAGTCATATGGCTTGGATGGGAATAGGTCACGACATCTAGCATTATCCACAACATTCTAAACTTTGACTTGGAAAATTTATATGACAGTGAGGAACTCAAGGCTATCCAACTTAGAGTGCCTACTAGTTTTGTAAATCTGACACCATCTAGAGAGAGCTTCCTCAACAAGGTACACACCACTAGTCATCCTTTTTGTGCTAGTAGGTTGGTCAAGCAGGGTAGGGACACCCCTATTGTTTGGTCTAGTATTCCATGTCCTATTCTATCTTTGGGAGGGCCTCCTTTCAAAATTCTGGTTATAATTCTACCCTCTTTCATAACCTTGCCCTGAGGAGGGACCTGCATCATGACTGTCCCTACTTTCTTTGTTAAGGTTGGCTTGAATGCTCAGTTGGGAAGCCTGCAATTGATTGTTCTAATTTCCTAAATGTGTTATCTTTGTAGACATTTGCCTGATCATTTCAGTCAACCCATAAAGCTAATCTTTCTCAATGTTGCTTGGTTGCGACACTTGATTTTGAAGGAAAATGGGTGGGGCAACTAGCTGATTTTTTTGTGTTCGGGGAAATTCAGGCCCTTGTAAGTATAGGGTTACTTGGGGCTATTTTGGATATTCTTGTTATTTTTGGGGCTGCAAGTAATGAGGAATGAGAGGCACTTGATTCATGGGTTGTCCTCAATGGGGAGCTAGGGGCAACTGCGACGCCTGGTTCATTAGCAGCATATGGTGTTGGAGTGCTTGATTAAGCCCTTGAATTTGTATGGGATGAGCAACTACCCCCAAGGAAGGCATGGACCAGAAATATTTTTCCCCAAGTTTGTGCTAGCTTTGACTACTTCGACGTAAGCATCCACCAATCTGGCAGGTGACAGGTTCATTCTCTTCATAAACGTTGCAGTGAGATTGTCTAGGGCAGCATAGTAGACCAGAAAAATAGTAGCATCATCGAGTATATATGGGGCTTGAAACCTTGTGTAGGGCCAATGAAATCAATCATTGAAGGAGCCTATTAGTTCGTTAACTTCTCTGTGAATAGATATGAACTATTGATATAACTCTGAAGGATTAATCGGGACCTTGTATTTCCTCAAGAAGGAACTCTTCAAAAGGTCCCAAGAGGTGATGGTCCCTATTGGTATATTGATGTACCAATAGAAGGATTCTTCTCCCAGAGAATAAGGGAAAAATATACATTCCAAATCCTCATAATCAATCTACATATCCTTTTGTGCTATTTGGAACATCTTGATATGTTCTTTAGCTATCCTTTGTAGATCCTGAGGATTGAAATTCATGCAAAATCCTTCTGGATTCTTAGGCATGTCATGGTAGGCATTTAAGTGAAATGAAGAATGGTTATTTCATAGCCAATCCATGAGGGGAGGCAGGGGTGATAATTTTTGTTGAACAATGATCTCGGGCTACATAGGGGCAACAACAGTTGGGACTGCACCTTGGACTTGGAGGGTAGGGGAAGAGGAAGCACCCTGGATCTGGGATAGATGAGGCCCGAAGGTAGTTTGGAATAGCTGGAAAGAGGATGGATGAAAGGTGGAGGAAGGTGGAGGTGGAAGAGAGGTGTAGGTGATGGAGGAAGAGGAAGAGGCTGCGCCCACTCCCTTGGTTCGCTTAGCTCTTGTGAGGGGTTGCAAATCTTGAAAATCCCCTTTGTTTGGTGTAGACCTTAAAACCATTTGGAATCTTTCAGAGAAGAATGATCAAATTTGATTTAGATTAACTCAACAGCCCTCCCTCTAGCACCAATTCTATTGATGGGTGTTTTGTACACTTTCTCAACACAGGCAGTGCGTAGGTGCACTACCTTTCTTGAAAGGTAGAAATTCACAAGAAAATTACCAATCATTACCCCAAGGTCTCTTGGGTGTCAGGACATGACGTGCATGGAATTTATCAGTTGATGTTTGATGTGATTTTTATGGTAATCATAGGGTGGCTTATGGAGTTTGGTTGGGGACAAGGTGAATCTTGAAATGGAGTTCCTAAGATGGGAAGTTAGAGTGCAGTTTGTTGAAGGTTTGAACAAAAATCATAAACTCTTGTTATATCTTAAGATTTGGCTTTACAGTGTGCAATGAACCTTAGCATAGGTTCCTTATTAAAAAAATGAAAAGGGTTAGGGAAGAGAAGAGGTTCCTGGATCTAAAACTAGCAATGAACAGTGATCATAGAGGGTTCCACTGTGGACAACTTACTTAAAATAGAATTTCACTTAACCAGATTGACTCACAGTATCATGAAAGTTGTGCAAGCTTCTAAGGACTGCAAATTTTCAACGATTCATTCACCATAAACATGCATGAATAAAAGATAGAAGTTTGGAGCAGTTTTAGTTTATGCCCATACTAACTTTACACAACTATTTACCATCAACAAACAACAAAAAGTATGGACAAGAAAAGCATCAACACAATAGAAATCTTCACAACCATTTAACAACATTAACTAATCTATCAAAGTAATCTAAAACCATGAAGAATAGCAAAGAAAAAATATTTAAATGAACTAATTATGGGAGATGAACCATGTAACATGCAAAGAAACTCAAGAGTCCACTAAAATCCAATTAACTTCTATTAATTTTTTTTCAGCATGCCTTTACAACTCAACTATCTCTTGAAAATGAGAGGATACCCCCTATTTATAGTGCTCAAAAAGGAAAATGAATGACCAATATTGATTTTCATTGTGTGATTAAGATTCACTACAAACTAGGGTTTCACCTACCCCCAAATATATTACAATTTAAAAGTAGATCTTTGTCTTCTTCCCTATCTTGTCCTTATATGGTATCACTGTATCACTTTGTCTTTCAATTGATTTTATTTTCTATAGCTATTATGTGAGGAGCTTGTCATCAATGATTGGGTTTCTTTCCTACTTCTTCAAAGTGGAATACTCCATAAGCTTTTTGATTAATGCTTGGATTTTATCGACCTCCATTATGTTAGATTGGAGCACCTAGTAGTTCCACTGCTTGGATCATTCTATGAGCATATCCCAATCTCCATAATACTTGGAAGCATTTTCCATGACCTATTTAGATTGGGTGAAATCCTGAGCAACATAACTCATGAAATTCATGGTGAGCTTGCTCGACATTCCATCTTCCATCTTCTTTTGGAAATATGGCTTTATCTTTTCTAAATCAATCTTGATGACAAGCATGTCATAACCAGTCATTAACTTGAAATACTAAACACAATCAGTCCTAACGCCCTTTTCCCAATCATTGTCAAGTTGCACCTTGTAGAGCACTTGCTCTAGTATCTCCTTTCTATGGTTGAATTCCATCTTCCACATATCCACCAGCTAGTGATTGTCCTCTGTAAATGCAATCTCCTTTTCCCATGTTTTCTAAGGTAGCTTGAGGATGGCCTCAATTTTAGGATAAGTGGACCCATATATCCTAGGGAAGTTAGTGTAGAACTTCCTCATTCCTTCTAGGTGCCTTTGTACTTCAAAAATATTATTTGTTGTCCTGACAACATGATTGATGCCCATGTTTCCAACATACAAGACTTATCGAAACCAATCCTCTATGGTTTTAGTCCAGTTCTTCCTTTTTTCAAGCTTATCAATTTTCTCTTTGGACAACAGTTGTGGTGGGGCCAAGGATGTCGAGGGAAATTCCTTTGTGGATGACCATTGCTAGATATAGGTTGTCAAATCAGCCACCTATTCCTTAAGTTCTTCATTGGAGATCTTATCCTTTTGTATCAAATGCACCACTATGGCAACAGACTCTTGGAGATGATCTATTTTATGCTCTCTGGAAGCTATCCCCAAGTTGTTGGTGGAGATGTTATAGCTTATTCCTTCTCCTCCCACCACCGGTGTGGCCACTTGCATGGTTCTAGATCCAGAAGCATCCATTGTCATCTTGGATCTAATTTTAGGCTTTTTTTCTTTCTTGGTGCTGATTTGAGCTTAGGCCAAGATGGTCTCCAATCTTTCTTTTGGATCCTTTGAGGTAGGGGTCTTGTTCTATAGTTTCCTTTCTAGCCACTTGAGCATCTAAGATCCTTCTTTGGGTGATTCATGATCACCTTCCTCTTCGTTCCTCTTGACTTCAATCTCTTTGTCACCTAAATATTCTTGCTTCATTCTCATGTCTTCTCCTTCTTCATTAGAGTCCCAAATGAGCATTGTGTCCTTGATCAAGGACTTGGTGAGTGTGCGCTTCTTGGGGTTGTCCTCTTCATTGTAGGTCTTTTCCTCTTCTTCAGCCTCATGCTTATATTCTATAGGATGTTCTTCTTCTCTATGAGACTCTATCTTAGGCTTACCCATCTCAGAATCTTCTTTGGGTTTATCTTCTTTCTCATGTTGAGGTGTCTTATCTTGTTCTTTCTTTTCCTGCTCTTCTTGTTCTAGTGAGAGAGGCATACCTTATTTGGGCTTGGAGATTTCTTCCTATTCCCCAATCAGAAGTTTAGAATCTTCTTCCATTTTATCACTTTGCTCCCTTTCTTCCTCAGAAGGTGGCCTTTCTACTTCCTCTCTAGTATCTTTCAATTGTCAAGCCAACTCCTCCTCAAGGTCTACATCAAAATTTTATACAATGTATTTGGTACTGAAATCTCCTTCTTCATCACTCTTGGAAGACTTTGTTTCTTCTCCTTTGTGGACCACCTTATCAATCTACAAATGTTGGTGCTCTAGGTGTTTATGGTAATCGTTCACTTCCTCCAATACTCTTGTTGTTTCCTTTTCTTTCCTCTCCAATTCCTCAAATATTTTCATTATGGCTTTCATCTCTGGTGGTTTAGTTGGAGGAGTTGATGGAGGAATGTTAGCAAGAAGCTAGGCCAGTGAAGCTTGGATGGTTGGATTCATAAAAACTTTAGAAAGCTTCGTGGGAACATTTTGTATATGCCACAAGAAGGCCTCTAGAAGTGAGGGTGTGGGCATTGGCATTGTTTTTGTCACTAATGAGAGAGATGTGGTTGGGGACATGGAAGTAGAAGAGAGTGGAGAGGTGGTGGTGGAAGAAGAGTCGATCATTACAACCCACCCAGTAGGTGTGGAAGAGGCAAGGTGAATTGAGATGTCCACTGCAGGTGGGGAAGTAGCCACCATTTCCTGAGAAGTAGGTAGATGGGTAGCAATAGTGGAGGTAGCAGGTGGAGATTTTGGTTGCTCAACATCCATTTTCTCTCCCTCATGGAGTGGATCCTCTTGAATAGTAGGCATCTCTGTGAAACTACTTGATCTTTTATGTTTCTTGCAAGGTTCACCTTCTGAGGCCATTTTGGCATATACCTTTGGATTGGGATGTTGCTCATTAGTTTCTTTTCTTTTCCTTTACTTGGAAACTGGAGGGGATTTCAAAGTTTCTCTTGATTGGGCAGCAACTGTCCCACTATTTGTTTCACTTGCTGGCTTGTTCTCCAGCCCCTCATAGGTTAGAGTGACCCCTTGTTGCTTCAATTGGGAAATTCGACCATCAATCCATTATTTTGTTCCTGCCTCGATGGGCTTGGTTAAAATGTCAAGGTTGTCAACTTCCTGTTCATGCCAATCAATCAGTCATAGCGGGAGATTGGTGATTGTGTTGTACCAAGGATCCATGACTCTACTTTCATCCTCTTCCACCTAATCCGGTAAGGGGAATAGATTGACTCTTTTCAGGAAATATGTGATCATTCACATATAGTGTCTCATGTGCACTTCATTATCATCTTTGCAAATAGCCCAAAAGTCCTCAACGCTATGTAGATGGGCATATTCGAGTCCAAGTGCCTTCTTGATATGGCCATAGGGATCCATTCATGGTTGAGCACTATGGAGTCTCAAATGGTATTCAACCAATTCCTTCTTTGAATTGTCAAGAAATTAAGAGGTATGGAGTTCATATAGCCCTTGGCCGAAGGAAAGGGGATAAGGAATCCCTACCCTATGTTTTCTACTTAAATTGGTGTGCACATGTCATAGTTGCTGAGAGAGCTCTAATAGTATTATCCGGTCATTGGGATACCAAGGCAACTTGTAGGGTCTTTCTAAAAAGCCTTATGCATGAATATATGTGAACTTTAGATACTGGATGAATAAGAAGGAAAACTACTTCAGAAATGCATTGGCATTGTGGGAGACTCTCCTCTCAAAGTCACGTGTGAGAAATCTGATGATATGATCTATGAAAGCATCGTTGATCCTACAGTAATCCCTCTTGAAGTTTCTGAATTGTAATTGAGGGTATTTATAAAATTTCAACTCTCTTCCTGTTCACTTATTTGGAGCTTTGAACAAACCTCTGTATTATACGTGTTTTTCCAGTGAAAAGACTAAGTAGGATATCATGTAAAACCTGAAGGTTTTCTTTACAACCATAAATTTCTTGTGGAAGTGGTCATTGATTATCCTACCCTAGTAAAACTTGGTTTCTTCATGGAGAATCTCTTCAATGAAGTATAACATCTACTCTTGGAAGTAGGCTGTAGTCGAAAGTTCCATTACTCTGCTTAGTAGGGTCACCAAATCATGGTTCACTTCATAAAGGTCATTGTGAAAGAGCTCCTGAGGAAGCTTTGCAACACTATCCCTCTTTTCCTTTAGCCAATATTGATTAATAAGACTTTTACATTTAAGGGGATCTTCATCCCACATAGCTTTGCCATCACTCATGGTTGGTATCTCCATCTCTCCGAAGGTAGGGATATCAAAAGTCTTTGTTATTTCCTTATTGGACATGTTAGCCAAAACATTTCCATCCTTGTCTACTATAGTTTTGGTTTCCTCTTGATAGGCCTCTCTACAGGCCATCACCAATTTAGGGGCAACAAGGGCAAGAGGAAAGCCCATAGCCTTAGTTATTCCACTACCCTTGATGTTTCATGCATTCTCTATTTTAGGGCTGATTCAGACTCTCTGCTTGAATTCGTTGATGTCTATATGTCTAATGTTCGTGTTAGTGACCTCCTTCGAGGTTGAGGTGACTTTATATTTCAAGGGTTCCCCATGGAATTGATACCTCATTTCATCCTTCTCTTCTTTTCCATGGTGTTCCTTAGTTTTCTTTCCTTTTTCTTTCTCTATGGCTACCCCTGAAGGTCCTTCACTTGATTCCATATATCCTTCGGGAAAAAGGGAGGTGAGCATATTCAAGTATGAAAACATTGAAATGTTAGTCGAATCACTACAAACGGAGTTAGATTGGATAATTCAACATTTGAGAAATTTAAATTATAATCCAAATTGATATTAGTAGTTCACAGGAGGGAGTTTGGATGATTCGGGCCCCAGGGGTCGGACTTCCTTGGTCAAAAGTTGTTTTAGAGTTAATGTAGGAGGGACAACAATCAGGGCACGATAACCCACCTGTCTTGACCCGCCTTCAAAATTGGCCACTTTAAGGAGTCCACTATGGGGAGCACCTTATTTTAACATGTCGGTCAAAGTCTATTTATTGATTAGAGGGAATTTTGATCGCCTTTTGAGTGATCAAAACCAGAGAGGAGCTTTGTCATTTAAGGTTTTCCAATTGAGACGAGTCTTGTGAGACAACATTCTGGGGGTGGAGTTCCATTGGGCAGGACTCGCAGCTCTAGAGGTCAATCGACATCATATCTTGGCACTTGGGAATTTTCTAGTCAAATGGGGTGGAAAGCCATGAGGAGATCATCATTGGAATGGCAGAAGACATGCAAAGGTCTAACAAAGGAAATCCAAGGGATTGGGTCTGAATGGGGATGCAACTATCATGTTTACTTTGTTGATCATTGAAAGTTTAGCTGTTGTGGTGAAGTTGAGCTCTGGAAGCTAGGAGGATGAAGGAAATTTTCTCTTTGGTAATGGTTGGGGCAGGACGGAATCCCACTCACGGAGACCCGATGCTAAGGGTCCAAGAGAGATTTTCATTTCAGATAGCCATCAGATGAGTGAAACCCAAAGGGTGGAAGGTCACTACTAGAAATCCATAGGGGACGACGATGTGCTCATGGAGTCCTGATGATGGAAACCATAGGAAAATGATTTTCCCAGGTTCATCATCTCGTCATTTGTTTTACATTTTAGCTACAATTACGAGATTGAGTTCTGGGGTTCGAAACACTAGAAGTTGATGGCCACAAAGGGATGACAGGTTTGGCACGGTGGCCCACATACATAATTTTGCAGGGCGGGGCTCGAAGGATACTAAGAACCTCATTTTTTGTTCATGCAGTCATCCAGCAGGGAAGGAGTCGAGGTCTATAGCGTCAGAAAGTTGGATTCAGAATGTCGTTTGACACAACAACTCACAAGTAGCACCCTCAAGACAGAGTCCCACGGGAATGGAACTAGGAAGCTTGGATGGACTCTACTTAGTTTGTGAGGACCAAGTTTAAATGGCGAAAGGACGAAATCCTCCTGTAATGGCAGACAGGATAGAGAGGTTCGTTCTTTGGATGTTATGTTTGTTTTCAAGTGTTGGCGACGAGGATGAGGAGGCCCAAGCCTGTAGAGCATGGATGCTTTGGATGAAGAACAATGCCAGAAGGACAAGGTTCCATAGGTGATGTTTGGGTCAATTTTGGAAGTTTTCAAAGTTTCATCACATGGGTTTTGGGTGCCTTATTTTTCTCTACCTAGACCATGTGTTATTTCCCCTTTTAATTTATCATTTGTCCAAAAATTAAAGGAAAACATGACATGGGGTGAGGGCGGAAAACTAACCTCAAGAACCTAATGAAGGAGGTGCCTGAATGAACTATCAAGCACATTGGATCAACAACGGTACTCGTCGGGCTCAAAGGCGAGATCATTAGAAGGCGTTGGATTGCTTTGACCTCTCTCTAATCAAATGAAAAATTGACAATGACAACTCGATTCCACCTATTTATAAACTTTAGTTCTTTTAATGCTTCTATTCAATGTAGGTATGGTGACCACTAGGTTGGTAAGTGGCAATTTCAAAAATGATTGTGGGATCTTTGGGGTCCAAGGGTTGAATGACCGTTGGCGGATAGCCGTTTTATTTCTTCATGATGATTAGATGGCGGTGAAGGGTCCAGGTTCTAACTAGCAGAATGTCATTGACTGAAGGACGCTTGAAAGCTTGGCAATAACGGATGGCACCAAGGTGATTGGGCCTTGACAGGTGGAATGACGCCAAAGAAAGGTCATTGGGATGCTAGCAATAACAGATGACAGAAGGAGCCTTGGAACCCATTGGGTGGGCAGTAGTGTCCTGATGGCCGCTAGAAAGCTTGATGATGGATCGATGATGAAGACAATTTTGGGGCCTGAAGGGTGGCAAGTTTTTAGGGAACAACTACTGGAGATGGTAAAAATGCAATGGAATTCTGGTAGTGGCGATCCAGTAGACCGGGCCCAGTGAGCCCGATGGATGCCAATCTTAAAAAACTAAGGCAAAAAGCGACCAGGGACCCACCTAGACCAAGGAATCAAAAAAATTTGATGGGTAAAAACATGGTAACTTAAGATGACATCCCTAGGAGCTTACTAACCATTTGAACACTGAAATAGGGGCATGCAAAACGGGATGGAAATGAAACAACCCGACAAGGTGAAAGAAAGAGAGGGTCCCCATTTGGAATGGGGTGTGCGTGCTAAGGGTACAACAGGGTCTAGTTCTACTTGCATCCTTGTATCATGACATGCACTAGGCCATGTATTGCAAGGGTAGGAGTATCAGGGTAGGTGTGACATTGTTGCACATTTGGGCATACAAGCATATTGTTGTTTTAAGGCCCTTGGTTGTGTTAGTTGAAATTCACAAGGATGAGCCCATTGTCTTTAGGTATAGGGTTCTAATGACACTCTAGCACATAGGCCCTACAAGTCTACCATATTGGTGTAGGGTAATTGATGACATGACTATTTTTAGATGGAGGTCATGGTTGTAGGCTCCATCATGGTATGATGACTAGCAACAACTATGTTTTTCTTGATAGAATCACTATCTCCAAGGGAAATAGCACATGATGATATAGTGGTACATTCCAAACTGTGTGGCTAGACAATTTGGTAAAGTAAAGGATGTACCTCCTAATGATTATACAATAGCCTTTGCTAGATCATAGAGAGAGGTTCATTGGGCGCATAGATTGACCTCATTGTGGTGGTCGATGGGTTTAGATAGCTCCTTACATAGCCTTAGGATTATGACCAAGGACTACTAGATGTAGGCACGATTCCAAGATATGATGCATGGTTTAGAGCACCCATTCACCTAAGAGACCCAATAGGGGGTTACCTTGGAGGTAGAGGTTGAGGCTGAGGTTGAGATGGTGACCAAGATGGAGGAAAATATGGGGGCCGAGGTAAAGGGCAGGATCAACTAGAGCAGGACAGGGCATAGGTGTCAGGGGATGGGCACCAATAGGTGCAGCTAGATTAGTGTCATCAAGACCCAGGTAACTATGATGGCTTATAGGATGGCCAACAAGATGAAAAGGTTCTAGGTACATCACCACCTCCTCCACCTCTACAATAGCTAGATGCACAATTATAGGCTCAAATATAGGCTCTCACAGTAGAGAGAGAACAACTGCAGGTAGAGAGAGATGGGTTGCAGTAGCAGCTATAGGATATGACTATGCAGAGAGATTATGAGGTCTAATTGTGACAACAACTGGACTTATAACTGGCCTAGGAGATTGGGTAGAGGAAGCAGCTCAAGGCAGTGATAGTAGTTGCTAAGGGACATATAGTTTCAACATGGATGTAGAGAGAGGCCATCACAAAGGTGGAATATTATAGGATGCACTACCATAGAGATGTCCCTTAGGCGATGAGGTAACTTGATTTTTCATAGAGGAGCGGGGCACATCCCAGGGTTGAGGATCAACCATCAGTTAGAGGGGAGTTGAGCAGCCACTAGGGCTAGCCATTTTGTAGACACTTTTTGATTATTTTTTTTATTACTAATGTAGATATACATTCATGGGATCATTTTTGATAGCCTCATGGACATTGTACTTTTGATTGATATATAGACACTGATTTAGTTATTGTACCATGACAATCATTTTTTTATATATATACAACATGATCCAGATTCGATATGTGGTGTGATTTTATTTCATCCTTTATGAATGCATGGATGTATATGATATGATGTGATGTTATGTTTATGCACTATGATTATGTATGGGTGTAATGTGATGAATTTCCTTCTTTTATTTATGTTGAAGCGATATGTGATGATGTAATGTTTATGATATGCAATGTTTATGAGATGATGCATGTAGTATGGATGTTTATGAATATTTATGCAATGCATTAAGATGCTTAGAATAAAAAATCTATATTATCCAAAAAAACTTAAATGATAATGATAATCTAGTGGATTATGCTGGCCATTATTATGATATGTTGAGGTAATGTGAGATGCATTTATGTTGATTAATTTATGGATGTGGGTGTTCTTTTTGTTGACTATCATGATACCAAGTTAGCATGGAAAGAAGATAGAAGAACTAAGTTGATGTGACCATCGATTTTGAAAATTGATTCAATAAGTCCAACAAATCCATGATTCACCAAGACTTTATTAGATATGGTGATGAGATGGATGATTTTTCTCATATCTTGGGATCTAGATTTTTTGTCATTCCTTATTTTTGATATAACACATAGATGCGATGCATCATGGTATTGATAACTAGGACAATGTTGTATCTAGTGTAATGGAATTTGACTATGCAAATAGATAGGATAGTTCTGGTTCACATCTTGACATATGGAAACCTTGTTAGAATATAGTTTAGAAGCTTAGAATACATTGGACCAAAGCATATGCAATAGTCAACAATCTCCTCCAAACAACCTCCCTACACATAACTAAGCAAGTATGCACCAAGATTATTTTGTAAGAATACCCACAAGCACATAAAATGAAAGATAATGACTAATGCCCCATTCCTTTCTCTCTAAATTATTGAGACAACATTGAGAGGTCCTCAAAATGGGTCGTTAAGATAAATCATAAGAAAAGATCAAGGAAAAATAGTCAGTGTTATCTATATCTCTTTCCAGTTTAATATAGCTAATGTGATTTCTAATACTGATGTCCATTCTAGGAAGGATAATCCTAGGACATGTTGATCAGGTGTTTTGATTAAGACTAATTTTTGATAAGTTGTTGATACAAACCCCATTGATTCATTTACCTATGATCTATAATTTAGATTTTGACACTTAAGTTCTCACTTTACGATTTGTGATACTTGTCTTCTATTTGTATTGCCAAAGGTGGAAGATGATTATCGATTTATTATGGGTGAAGGTTTATTGTAGGTGAAAGCAAAGTGGAATGAATGGTTTTGGGTTTTCTATGGAATATTTCAATGTTTTTTATGTTTCTTGAAATTTTTTGAGGTTGTTTTTGGTCGTTTGAGAGTTTATGTGAATTTTTTAGGGTTTTTTAGTCATTTGAGGCTATTTAGAGTTTTCTAAGTTTTCAATTTTTTTGTGTTTTTTGAATTTTTTGAATGTTTAGGGTTTTATGAATTTTTTGAATGTTTAGGGGTTTTTCAATTTTTCTGAATGTTTTGGGGTTTTCCAAATTTCAACTAAGAACCTAACCTAAAAGACCATCCTAGGGGCCTTGAGGGCACATAAATGATGGATTTGTCTATGTTATACACATAGAGACCACATAGCTCGACTGACTTGACTTATTGATGATGAAAAATGAGCAATTGATGGATTTCTAGCTTATTATGACTAACTCCTAAAGACTGAACTAGGGTATCTTCGGGGCACATCAATGATGGTCTTTCCTATGTTCAAGCTCAAAGACCTATAGTTTGACACGGTATTGTTTAAGGATTTTTGATGTGTTTTGGATGTTTTGGATTTTTTGAATGTTTTATGGATTTTGATGTTTTTGTATTTTTTGATTTTGTAAGTTTTTTTGGATTTTGATGAGATTTTGTGAATGTTTTTCGGATTTTTGAGATATATTTCCAATAACCTTAAGACATTAAAGAACCCAATCTGATCCATAAGGAATTTCCCCCATTGTGATGCAATAGACTACCTTGATATAGGCAAGACAAGTTGACCTTAGGAACATGCCAAGTAGTACTAAATGGGATATCATACTTCACAATATCAAGCTATGATATAGATGTGGATGGGTGATGGAATAATTAGGATGAATGATCTGATGGATGGGTGCTATGCAAAGAATGATAGTATAAGAAGCCAAAGAAAAATGGAGGTGCTTTATTTATGCAAGGCACCTATTTGCTAGGTTTTCACCAAGATACTTTCCCAAAGTGCCACCAAAGTGGTTTTTACTAGAGAATTTTTTTTTTCTTTACTATTTTCAATCCTTTTTCTTATTTTCTTGGATTTTTGTATTTTTTCAGATTTACACCCTTGAAGCCTAGGCATACAATATTTTAAGATGGATACTGTTGGTTGGTTCCTACAAGGGTTCACCTTCAGGCATTGATAATTTGTATTCTCCTGATCTATAGCTTGTTGTGATGACAAATGAACCTAACTAGTTAGGTTCAAACTCTCCTTTCCTATCCTGATTTGGAAGATTTTTCTGATTTTGCTTGAGAACAAGATCCCCTACCTAGAAAGACTAAATATTGATCTTCTTATTATAGCCCAATTTTAGTTAGTTTTGGCATACTTGAAAATTATTAAGGGTGTCAAAACTACACTCATCCAAGAATTATAGATAATTTAGCCAAGATATTTTGTACTCTTCATCAATGATCAGATTTTGTAATGAAACTTGCAACAAGGGAAGATCGACCTTGATAGGAAAGATGGATTTTGATCCATAGACCAAGGAGAATGGGGTTGCACCCATAGGTGTGTGGATACTGGTTCAATAGGCCCAAAGGGTGGGATTTAACTATAGATGCTAGTCACAACCAACTTCATTGACTGTTTTCTTTAGGATTTTTAGAATGGTCTTGTTTATAGCCTCATCTTGACCATTTCCTTAGGGGTAATATGAGGTAGAGAACAAATTTTGGATGTTGAATCTTTGACATAGCTCTTTCAAATCCTGATTCTTGAAGGGTGTTTCATTGTCTAGAATAAGGGCTTGAGGAACATCATAACTATAGATAAGGTAATTTAGGATAAATTTGGCAATTTGCTTCCCCATTATGTAGGTCATAGGAATTTCTTCGACCCACTAGGTAAAGTATTTAGTGCCCATTATGATGAACTTGTGGCCATTAGATGAGGTGGGAGTAATTTTTCCTATTTGGTCAAGCCCCCACTATAAGAAATTCCAAGGTGTGACCATGGGTTGTAACTCTTGAACTAGAGCTTGAATAAGATCTCCATGTTGTTGACATTGGACACACTTCTGCATGTATTGATGGGCTTCTCTTTCCATGGTTGGCCAATAATACCCATCCTCAATATTTTCTTAGCTAAATTCATACCACTAGAATGGGAACCACATTTTCCATCATGTACTTCCATTACGGCGGTCAAGCCTTCCTCTTGGTCGAGACATCATAGTAATGTCCCCTTGATGCTTCGATGGTATAAGGTATCACCTAGGATCGCAAATCAAGATGCCTTTTTAACAAAGGTATCCTTAAGGTTGGAGGTGATATCAGATGGGATGGTTCCTTTACTAAGGTAGGTGAATATATCATGATACCACGGGGAACTAGGACCAACAATTACACACAAAAAACCTAGATTCTAGGATTTCAAAAGCTAGTATGAGTTGTTCTATGAAGAATTCACATTGAAGGATGTTGTGTAGCATATATTACAATGATCCAATTGTTGCCATAGCATCACCACTCAGTTGTTCATGTGAGGAGTCTACTTGAAATATATGTCAATGAAAAATTCATTAAGACTTTCTACCATCCTCTTGTAAGGAGTGAGTTTATCATCCTTAGTTTGGTAGTTTTCGTTGACTTGATTCATAACTAGCTATGAGTCTCCATAGACTTTCATCTCTTGTGTCTTCCATTGAACTGCTATCCTTAGACCAATTATCAGGGCTTCATACTTAGCTATATTGTTAGTACATGGAAATGAAAGCCAATATGACTTTGGAATGCAATCACCTTGAGGGGTGATAAAAATAATACCTACCCCTGATCCATGTTGGGTGGATGATCCATCAAAGTACATTTTCCACTTTTTTTTGTATTGATAAGGAATACTGGTTCATCAGGAAATTCAAATATCAAGGGTTCTCTGCATAGATAGGTGCTTCCGCTAGTTGGTCTGCAATCACTTGTCCTTTGATTTTCTTGCATTCTAGGTACTCTATGTTAGACTCAGTTAAAATCTTACCCATTTGGCCATCTTCCTAGTGAGAGTTGATTTGGATAATAGTTATTTAAATGGGTCAATCTTTGCAATAAGCTTGATTTGATGTAACAAAATGTAATGTCTAAACTTTTGTGAAGCAAAATCCACTGCTAAACATGCTTTTTCAATCAATGAATAGTTCATTTTATAGCCCACCAAGGTCCTACTGATGTAATAGATAGCTCTTTCCTTTCCATTTTCATCATGTTGTGCTAGAAGAGCACCTAATTCTACTGATGTTGTTGAGATATATAGGATCAATGGTTTGTTTGGTGTTAGCGGTATGAGCACTAGAAGTGTCAATAGGTAGTCCTTGATCTACTAGAAAGCTTTATCTCACTTCACATCCCACTTGTAAGTTATTCCTTTATGGAGAAGATGTGAGAAAGGGTGGATCTCTATCTGATAATTGTGCTATGAACCTTCTGATGGACTACAACCTTCCTTGTAACCCTCTCATTTGTGTCAGTGTTTGCAGTGGTTCCATGTCTAGGATGGCTTTTACTTTTGTTGGATCAATTTCTATCCCTCATTGTGATATGATGTAGACAAGAATATTTCTTGATGTAACCCCAAAGACACATTTTTTGATTCAACCATACCTTATACCCTTCAATTCTGTCAAAGATGGGTCCTAAGACTTCTATGTGCTCACTCCTTTTCTTTGAATTGGCCAAAATATCATCCACATAGTCTTCGAATATTTTTTGGATCATGTCATGAAAGATGAGATTCATTTTTCTTTGATAGGCCACTATTGTGTTCTTCAAACCAAATGGCATCATGTTCCAACAATAGGTTCCCCATGGATAAGTTAATGTAGTTTTGTGTTGATCCTCCTTGGTGATCATGATTTGATTAGAGCCTAAAAAACCATCCATGAGTGATAGAATTTTAAGCCCAACTGTTAAATCCACAATGATGTTGATGTTAGGAAGAGGGAAATCATCATTCAGGCATGCTCTACTTAAGTCTCTAAAATCCATACATATTTTTAAGCCCCTAGTGCGTTTGTAGATTGGTACCAGGTTGGAAACCCACTCAAGATAATCTACTGATTGAATTAATCCAACGTTAAGAAGCTTTTGTAACTCAAGTTTCACCAAGAGTTCTATTTGAGGGTGCATCTTAATTTTTTCTTCATTGCTTTGGCCTCAAGATACGTTGCTAAATAATGCACAACCACTTTTGGATCAAGGCTTGGAATATCTATGTATGGCCATGCAAACTTTTCTCCTTGCTCTTTTACGAATGCTACTAGGTTTTTACGTTATTCATCCAACAAGGATTCAACATAGAAAGTTATCTTAGGTGCTTCTTCTATTCCCACATTAATTGGGGTAGCCTTCTCTACTAACACTGCTAACCTTTCTAGGTGCATTGCACTAAGGGGAAATTGAATCCCTCATCCTTGGGAACCTTAGAGAGTTTTTCACCCTTGAATGCATCCTTTCTTTTTTACTATTTTAGGATCAGAGAGTGCCACAGTGTGGTTTTCACTCAAAGATTAACATTTTATTTGCATATTGTCCATTTTGTGATTGAAGGATTCAATCGTCTCCCCATAGTACACCCATATGCCTCACTCTATATCAAAACCGACCTTGTGATTTTCCCATGGTAAGTTGTCACAAAGTCCCATGAATTATGAGATTGCTTCATTTCTTTTGAATAAATCTAGAATTAGTGGTCCTCATTGATCCTAGTCAATGAGTTGGGGATATACTAGGCTTATTTCCATGGTTTGGTCATTTGGGGTGAAAGATGTTGTGGATATCATGAATAAAGAATTATTCTCAATAGGTTAGTAACATTGAGGAGGAATTCATCTAGGGCAGTATCACGTGATGTCGGTAACCAAGAAGAAGCCTCAACTCATTTAGCAGAAGTACCTTTTCCAATAAGGGTAACATTGCTAATAGTACATCCTAGGTCAAAATTCTTTGGATGTTTCTCATGAACGATGGGCTCTAGAAAACTGTTATCATTTTGACCCAGTTTCTTATTCTTGTTGTACCCCCATTCCTTCATTAGTTGCGATCCTTTGTTGTCAGGAAAGTAATTTTCTTTGAATAATGGTAATCTTGTTACATCTACAATTGTGTTGACTATGACAAAAAAGCTTCAATCCCTTAAGAGAGATATGATTCTGGCGGAAACCAAGTGTAAATTTCCTAGCTACATCACTATGATACCCACATAATATTCTAAAATATACATCCTATTGCGTCTGCTTGAAAATTTTATAGGCTTCCTCTGTAGTTCTTAGATGTGCTATGGAAGTGGTTTCATAATGGTGTTGGAATTCTTATTCTAGGAAGTTAAAATAGTATGAAAACTAGAAAGTTGGCATAGTATAAAAACCAAAAAATGAAAAACCGCTAACATAGAGATGGATAGAATGAGAAAGTGGAAATGATAAAATGGTGGAAAAATAATGAATTTTTTATGGTAGAATTACATACGATGAGGAAATGATAAGTGAAAATGGAGAATTAACTGCAAAGTACGGTTAGTGTACCAGAAATGATAGCTAAATTAGGAAAAAAATACTCCCTTCCCAGGTAATAATATCACAGGTAACCATAAGGAATATACTAAATATATCATCCCCCCAGCTAAGCAATTGACCTGTCCATAGGGCAAGTCACCATTCATTGTGAAAAAAAATAACAAATAATAAGTTGAAAAAGAATATAAAACCTACCATATTACCAATTATCGAAGGACAACTAGAGATCGGGTGGCATGAGAAATCTAACATTGGAGGGGTGGCGAGCGAACCATCATAAATGCATAAACATCAAAGATTGAGTAGCATAGATGAAAAATATGTCAACAAGGATGATGGGATGTGAAGAGACAGAAATGGCAAGAAAATTGTGATGTGGAAAGGATGACTGCATACAAGGAGAGATAGATGACAAGGAGGATGGGACATAAAAATGATGATGTGGAGAGAGGGAAAGAAATAGAAGGGTACGAAAAATCCATGGTGTGATAGAAAATACATAAGGGCATGAGAAAGATCAACCTTGTCAGGAAAAGAAATAAAACCGACACTGACATGGATTCAAAAGAGTGGATGGAGCACATGGATGTGACATGATGTGATGGAAGGAAACCGTGCAATCCACTCAACAACACCAAGACATTTACAACATCCATGGGACTAGAAATGAGAGCATTGCGTAGGTATGACAACCATTGTGGGAGAAAAAAGGAAAACTCCAAAGGAGCCAAATAATTGTCGCAAAAGTGATAGGAAGGTTTCTGGAAAAAAAAAAGGAAGGTAGAGAGGATCCATGAGAACTAAAGACCAAATGACCAAAAAACTAGCCAATCTAGGGAAAAACAAAGAAAAGAAGCAACTGGATGACACAAAGGCATCACAAAATGTTGGCAATGCAAATTGATGCCTACTACACCACATAATTGGTAGTGGTAGGAAAAAACCCTAGAGGGAAAAAGTTCTTGGCACACTTGTGATAGTAAGAAAAGATCACATATTAATTATTAATTATTTGTTTATTTATTTATTTTTATTATGATAGAGTGTTGGTATCCTAGTTTTCACCTTACCATCAGCCAAAGGTACCGAAAAAATTGGTTTTTACCTCCAAGATAATTCAACAGTTAATACCTGCTGGAATTCAATTTTCAAGTATTAACTGGCCAACAATGCCCAAAGATTTTCATCGTTGGATCTTTTGTTGCATTTTTCTATTTATTTATTTATTTTTAGTTATTTATTTTGGAGAGGTGACAGGAACAAGAGTGAGTTCCTTTGTTACAGTACAAATAAAAGTTTCTTTCGAAAAGGGTCATTTGTATAACTTCAAACGATGCCCATTGACAATAAGAGCCATACACTCTAAATTCACAATGCATAACTTAACAACACCATTATCATAAATATTCAAGATCTCATAAGGACCAAACCAATGAGTGTGAAATTTTCCTTTGAAATCATAGAACTAGGAGTCATGGAGAAATTAGCAATCACCGTGTTGGAATATTCATTGATGAATGAAGTGATCATGCCATTGTTCTCATTGTTGTTGCACCACCTTTGTGTGGAAAAGGGCTTACTGACACATTTCATCTAAGGAGTGGATTTGAGTTATTCTTTCCTATTGGGCTTTAGTGAGACTCATCGCCAATTGAAGGGTAGTATAGAGAGTCTTCACTTCAAATTCAATGGGAAAAACAACCTTTTTTCCATAAACAAGTTCATATAGTGTCAAATCGGTGGTTGTCTTCTAATCTTGTATGCCCAAACTACCTCAGGAAGTCAATCTTCCCAATCATTTTTTTGTAATGCCATAGTCTTTGTAAGGATATTCTCCAAATCTTGATTGGTCACCTCCACTTGCCCATTGGCTTATGGATGGTACATAAAATATTTTTGGTGTTTGATTTTATATTCCCGAACTAGAGCTGCAACCAAATAGGATGTGAATTGTGGTCCCTAGTCTGTAACAATCTCTCGTGGTATGCCATACTTGGTAAAATTATCAGAATATAACAAGTTAGCAACTTTGTATCTCTATCATGTTTCAAAGCCACTACTTCTACCCACTTAGTAACAAATCAGTACAAACTAGAATATACTCTTTATTCCTAGGAGGATTAATTGATCCTACAAAATCCAAATCCCATTTCTCAAAGGGTTCAATTGATAACTATGGTTGTAAGGGAATTTCATCATAACATGTGGGTTGGCCCATACATTGACATTTATCAATGTAATGCTAAACATATCTTTTACAATCCTTATGGATTTTTGGCCAATAATACCCTGTAGTCAAAATTTTGTTAGTAGTTCATTGTGTCGCAAAGTGTCCTCCACATGGCTCAAAGTGGCATGTGGATTATTTCAAAGAAATCCTCCTCTATTACACAGTGATTCTATAGTGTCAAAAAAGTAACCCTTTTTTAGACTTAATTTAGGAATAAGTGATATTGAATTAACCTAATCATGCCCTAATTCAATGTTATAATGTGTTACACACATTCATGTTGAATCTAGGGCCCTTTTAACAAAATTACTTTAAATGTACCTTATTTAGGGTGTCGTAAATTTTTTTATTACACTTTCACACTTATCTATGGTTTCATTAATTAATTGTGGTTAATTGAGCTTAATTATCCCCTTAAATTAAAATTTAAGCCTTATTAATGACACCTTCCAAAGGATTTATCCTCACACCCAATAATCAAATTGCATAACATTTAATTTGGAAAATTCAAGGTCCTATAAAATGGTGCTAGGGCCCATTCACCTTTAGTGGAAAATGGGTACTCTCCACATAGGAAACCCCTTTCTATGCATTTTTGAGGTGGGTTTTTGTTGTTCTTTCAACCCCCCGAAGCAAGGTCCTAGAAAGTTGTGCTAGGAACCATTTTCCTTTAGTGGTGAATGGGTCCTCCTCACATAGGAGACCTATTTTTGAATTTAATTTTGGTAGGATTCTAATTATTTTCAATACTAGATCTGGTGTTGGCTTGAACTATTTGAATTTCAGGGTTAATCTCTAGATTTAATATAAATATGGGGTTAATTCACATAGTTTCATCCTAATAAATCCTAGCAACTTTGAATGAGCATCCTAAGAGAAAATTAATGAGTCCAAGATTATTTCAATGACATTCAAAGGTAGATTATCAAGATTTTAATGCAACAATTTCAAGATCATTTCATCATGTCAAAGGCATAGTGCATTCAAGCATGTTGTTGAGCTAAGATTGTTGATGTAGCATTGAGGATCTACTTGCAAATTTTTTTTTAACATATAATTCAAGATCAAGATCTACATTCTTCATGGCCACCACATGTTAGTTTTTAGATTCACATTCCAATACAACTTCCAAGGTATCAACATTTCATCATTTCATGCTTCAATTTCATTATTTCATCAGTTGGTTTAATTAACTACAAGGGGTTTGACAAAGGAAAATACCTATTCACTAATAATCAACAAGTTTTTCTCCTCTTGAATGTATGTTTACAAATTTATAGGTTGACAATGAAGCGGAGAACAAGTTTGGAGCTAAATTGTCAAAGTTGTCAAGCTGCAAAGTTGTCATTAATAGTGCAAGAACAAAAAAGAAGGCTAGCACATAATTTACTACAAGGTTTTTGGGGCTAACAACCAAGGATCTAAGAGTGGAGGAGTAGAGGAATAGAACCCATATCTTAGTTTTGGAAACCCTAACAAGGACCCATTCACCACTAAAGGAGAATGAGTCCTTTGTGCCCTAAAAACAACCTTCTTGCAGCAAGGTACACACCATTTTAATCTCTCATAACTTCCCTTTTCATTGCTATAACAATTGGGATTAGTTTCTGAGTGTTATTTAGGAATCTTGGCCCTCATAATTGAATGTTTTATATGTAGTGAAAATTAGTGGTTTATCATTTTGATCCATTCACTATGATAAACCCTATTTTTCTATGTTTCATTTTGATAAACCCAACCTATTGAGTATTGCAATTTTCTGATTTTGAATTCTTTCATTGCATCCTAGGTTAGATGTTGCATTCATTTGCATCTCATTTGCATTGAATTAGATCTCATTTAATGTTTCTTACTTTGCATTCAAATTTGTATCTCATTTAGGGTTTTAGAATTGCATTGTCTTGCATTTCTTAAATATGAAAAATACAAAAACAAATTAGTCATTTTTCATATCATTTAGATCTCATAAAATTGCATTTGAAAATCAAAACAACATTGCATTTCAAATTAGATCTTTACAATCATCATTTTATTGCATTTTCACATTACATTTCTAGAAAATCTAAAACTGAAAGTTATTGTCTTAGATCTAAACTTGAAAGACATTATAGAAAGCTTGAAAATCATTCAAAAATAGTTAAAAAAACCCTAATCAAGGACCGATTACCTTTACTAGTGAATGAGTCCTTGATCAAGTTTGACCTGAACCTTTTGGCATCTTAAAAGCATTAAAAATCATTTAGAAACTAGTAAAAACATTTCAAAAATACTTAACTAGGACCCATTCACCCTTACACATGAATGAGTCCTTAATAAATCTTGATCTGCATTTTTTGGAAATTGAAATCTCATTTTTACACTTCTATTTGCTGCCATTACTTTCTTGTTTCAGTTTTTTGAATTTTTGTTTCATCAAATTCATTGCATCTAGCTTAATTTTCTTCATTTTAGTACATTGTCAAAAATCAAAATTGCATTTACAACATTTCATTTTCAGTTTATTACATTTTGTAATCAATAAATTGGATTATTTAGAATTGAAAAATTGTATTTCATTCTAGGTCATTGCATTGCCCTTTTCCATTTTGTGTTTTCACACAAGGTTTGTAAAACTTGTATGAGATTTACAACTTGGTTTCCTATTAGTAATACTATTGTAAGAAGTAGTTCAAGGCTCATGTCATCCCACAATATCTCACTCGCCATGGATCTTGGGTTTTCTAGCTCTCTTTCTAATAGTGTTGATAATCAACCCTCCATGGCTCATAGTTTGCATACTTCATTTCCCATGACTTCACCTCCTACAACCAATTTGCATGATGTTATAGAAAAACTATATGAACAACTAGAAAACTTACAAGATTGTATCCTTAGTGAGAGCATAGACATTAGCATGTTCCCATTATAAAAAATCTAAGGAATGTGCTTAAAATTATAAATGAAACAGAAATTGTATATAGCCTTAGTTGCTTCTTTCATGAGTACTTGAAAAAACAAGACAATAATAAAATACATGCCATGGTCAACCTTATTGAAGCTAGTGAAATGAAGAATTTTGTGATGAATGTCGACACAAATGATGAAAACATAAATGAAGAACAACCAATTCAAACGGTAGCATTTATTGAAGTTAGACCTTGTGAGAGATCAACTAAAACGCCTCTTGAAATTTCTTTCTCACAAAATGACATACTTAAATGTGCACTTGATGGTCCTCTTTACATAGTCGGCCAAGTCAATGATGAGCCCACTAATGGGATATTGATTGATCCCATTTGTGGAGAGAATTTGATCACTGAAGAATTTCTATTTGTGCATGAATTATATCAAGATACATATGATAAATCAAAAGTATGGATCAAGATGCAAAATGGTTTTGCTTGTCCTACAATGGGCTTGATAGATAATCCCTTTAAAATTCAAACCAAAAACATTAACTATCTCATTCACCATCATTTCACAATCAAAACAATTTCATGTGAGGTTAGGCTATCCATGGCTTCACTCCATGAATATCATCCCTTTAGTTGTGCATAAATGTCTAAAGTTTCCATTTGGAAATGATATATTTATTGTGCATCATAGTGGATATAATATTGCATCGGCCTAAAGGAAATTTTCATTAGATTTCTTTTGGTCCAAGCCTATGGAGCCTATTAAGCCTTATAAGGAATTTTTTCAAATCATATCAAAAGTTCAAGGCAAAGAAAATAGCAGAATTATCCCTTCAAAACATGCCTCAACCTATAAATAAACCTCCTATCCTTGACAAAGAAATGATTGAACCCAAAACCCTTCCTAACATCCAAAAACAACCTATAGAAATTCCATGTATAATTTACTACAAGAGACCACGAGATAACACAAAAAATCCTATCGTCCCTCCTAGAATCAAACAAGTTTACAAAGTTATGGAGAAAGTATTTTAACAAGCTACTGTTGTTTATTCTATTCCTCCCAAGAAAGAGAAGGAACCTATGATTGAAAAACTCACTCTTACACAAACACAAATTGACTATATATTGAAATGGAATCGAAGTGGTAGATAGCATATGCGTAGATGACATGCTATTGCTTGTAAGTTACAAACTCAAGAATACAAGAAAAACATAAAAAATTAGAATCCAAACTTACCTGAAGCAATGCAAGATGATCCTATACCCTCGATGCAACATAAACAAGAACATTCCATGGAAATTGTCCTCCAACGTCCTGTTATGATTAATCTCAATGATGATATTGATATTACAAAGATTGATGAAGTGCATGATGAATTGAACAAATTTTTTCTTCTTCTATAAAATTAAATGACAAATCTCCTAAAAAGAGTATTGAACTTGGTGCTTCCACTAGTTCAACACTTGCTCTTGTCCCTTTGGTTAGTTGTCTTCCTTTTGTTTATATAGATTGAGATTGGGATGCAGATGACCTGCTTTAGGTTGAGTCACATGTGCCTTGCTAGTCTTTTAATTTTTCATGTTTCTTTATGTGATTTCATGTGCATAATGTGATCCCCTGTGATGTTTTGTTTGATGTATCTCTCTCTCTTTTTGTGCATTCCTCTATATGTCCCTACTTTCTTCTCTATGTCATAAAATATTTTGTCTTTAGTTTTCCTTTTGGGGATGACACAAGGTGTTGAGACATTCATGTCTCTTCCATGTTGACCCAAAATATTTTCCTTTTATCCTTTTCATTTTTCTTGTGTTTTCCTTTTGGGGATGATGCAAGGCATTGAGACATTCATGTCTCTTCCATGTTGACCCAAAAGATTTCCTTTATATTTTTATTTGTCTTGTGTTTTCCTTTTTGGGATGACGTAGGGCATCAAGACATTTAGGTCTCTTCCATGTTGACCCAAAATTATTTTTCTTTGTTTTCGCTCTCTTTGTGTCATTCTTCAAGTTCTATGAGTATTTGGAGAATGATGAAAATTTTGAGATCTTAAACAATAATGTAACAAAGGAATATTGACCCCAAATCAATAGATCCCTTATGTATTTTTGGGGGTAACCCTTCCTTCCTACTTCATGGCATAGCTTTACTTTGGAAACATATGACTTGGCATAGGTTTTTTTTGAGGAAATCTCTCATGTCTTAGGACAAAATATTGACTACTTAAAAGCAATTTCTCACAGTAATGATGTTAGCAACCACTTTAAAGTGGGGGAATACATTGATAACATTTTTTTATATATTTTTCATATTTCATGGCGTGATTTTATTTTTTCTTGTGAAATTTCCATTTCTTGGTGGTTTCATTGGGTTTGATGACCTCCAAGAGTGCGATATTTCTAAACATACGATCTTCCTTTATGGCATGAAGAAAAACAAGAGACATCCCATAAGTGGCGATCTAATACTCTTTGACTTGTCCTCTCTTGGAGACATTAGGCACAATTTTCCCTAAGAAGAGGACCTTACACAAACAAAGAAAAATCCCATTTAACAAAAATTTACATACATGACATTCAAAAGCATTTACAAAAGAATTACATTGTGGTGCCTTATCGAAGTTGTCAGGAGGATAACTTCAGTATGGTATGGGAGGATAATATGATTCTCTCATTTTCCACCTCATTGGGATAACTCATCTAGTGGATAGACTGAGGTTCCACTACCCAGAGCGATCAACACGTGTTACAGAGAAACAACCCCGTTCCACATGATGTTGGAACGGTTGCGATTGATCCTTTGTTTTTCTTTTTTTTTCTTGGCCTTTGATAGGGTATGGATTTGTATCTTTATTCTTGTTGCATACTAAAGTATCTTGAATGTCTACTTTAGTTTGAGTTTGTCGTGGGGGAAAACTCTCACTAAAGTGGGGGAAAAATGTAGTGTCAAAAATAGTAACCATTTTTCACACATAATTTGGGAATAAATGATATTGAATTAACCTAATTATGCAAAATGTACTTAAAACATACCTTATTAAGGGGGTTGTAAATTTTTTTATTATACTTTCACACTTATCTAGGGTTTCATTAATTAATTGTGGTTAACTAAGCTTAATTAGCCCCTTTAATTGAAATTTAAGCCTTATTAATGACACCTTCCAAAGGATCTATCTTGACACCCAATAATCAAATTGCATAACATATAATTTGGAAAATTAAAGATCCTACAAAATGGTACTAGGACCCATTCACCTTTGAATGGGTCCTCTCCACATAGGACACCCCTTTCCATACATTTTTATAGGTTGGTTTTTGGTGTTCTTTCAACCCCCTAAAGCAAGGTACTAGAAAGTTGTGCTAGGATCCATTTTACTTTACTAGTGAATGGGCCCTCCTCACATAGGACACCTCTTTTTGAATTTAATTTTGGAAAGATGCTAATGATTTTCAACCCTAGAACTAGTATCGGCTTGAATTATTGGAATTTCAAGTTTAATCTCTAGATTTAGTATAATTATGGGATTAATTCACATAACTTCATCCTAAGCAATCCTAGCAACTTTGAATGAGCATCCTAAGAGGAAGTTTATGAGTCCAAGATAATTTCAAAGGAATTCAAAGGAAAATTATCAAGACTTTATTGCAGCAATTCAAGATCATTTCATCATGTCAAAGGCATAGTGCATTCAAGCATGTTGTTGAGCTAAGATTGTTAATGTAGCATTGATGATCTACTTGCAAGCATTGTTTAATATCTAATTCAAGATCATGATCTACATTCTTCATGGCCACCACATGTTAGTTTATAGATTTGCATTCCAAGACAACTTCCAAGGTATCAACATTTCATCATTTCACTATTTCATCCTTTGGTTTAATTAAACCTACAAGGGGTTTGACTTAGGAAAACCACTATTCACTAATAATCAACAATTTTTCCTCCTCTTTAATGTATGTTTGTAGATTTATATGTTGAAGATCAAGTGGAGAACATGTTTGAAGCAAAATTGTCAAAGTTGTCAAGTTGTAAAGTTGTCATTCATAGTGCAAGAACATGGAAATAAGGATACAAAATTTACTACATGTTTTTAGGAGTTGACAATCGAGGATTTGAGAGTGCAATAATCAAGGAACATAACCCATATCTCAATTTCATAAACCCTAATAGGGACCCATTCGCCACTAAAGGCGAATGAGTTATTTGTGCCCTAAAAACAACCTTCTTGCAGTAAGGTACACATCATTTTAAGCTCTAATAACTTCCCTTTTCATTGCTATAATAGTTAGGATTAGTTTTTTCTTGTTATTCAGGAATTTTGGCCCTCACCATTGAATGTTCCAAGTGAAAATTAGTGGTTTATCATTTTAATCCATTCACTATGATAAACCCTATTTTTTTTTCTGTTTTAGATGCATATATCGTTATCAACTCCAGTACGAAAGAGTATACCACTAATCCAACTATATTTCCCATAAAGTCCTATAAGATTTCTTCAATCTCTTGGAGAAAAGTGGGGTGTAAAATTGCATGTAACAATATAATTGGCAATATAAAAAAAAAATGGGTTCTTTATAGAAATAAAAAAAGATATTCATCAAGGAAAGCATCATCCACAGGTATCGGCTCATTATCACACTACAATCTAGATAGAGATTCAGAAACTACATTTTCATGTATGAGTTTATCAAGAATAGGGATATCAAATTCCTGCAATAAGAGCAACCATCAAATCACTCTTCCTGAAACAACTAACTTATTCATTAAGAATCTTATAGAAGAATGATCCTTATGTACAAAGACTTTATACCTAGTTATATAATGGTGAAATTTGTTTACCACATAGACTACAACCAATATGTTTTTTGGTTATAGTGTAATTTACCTCTAAAATTAAAATTCTTACTAATACAATATATGTCCAATAAAAGAGAGAATCATCCTTTTTCCCAAGCACTACTCCCATGGAATTTTCTGAAGCATCGGTATGAATGTGGAATGGCAACTCCTAATTTGTTCCTCTTAAAATAAGGGTAGTTATAAGCTTCCCCTTAATTTTTTCAAAGGATTGTTGACATTCTTGTGTCCATGAAAAGTCAACATCTTTTCCTAGCAAAAGAAAAAGAGGTGAGGCAATTTTACAAAAAACATTAATTTAAATCTTCTATAATATCTAGCATGACCCAAAAAACTAAGAACATTTTTCTGAGAAGTAGGCACAGGTAAGTCTTGAATTATCTTTACCTTTTTGGGATCTACCTCAATTCTCTTAGAAGAAATATAATGTCCTAAGACAATAACTTCAGTCATTAAAATGTGACACATTTCATGACTCAAGGATAGATTAGTATCGATACATATTTTAAGAACCTTTTTAGAATTTTCCTTTGCTTCCTTATACATGTCACCATAAACCATAAAATCATCCATGTAAACTTCCACAAAATCATGAATCAAATCAGTAAAAATACTTAAGACAACTCGCTAAAAAGTAGTAGGAACATTATATAACCCAAAAGGTAAGATATTATAAGAAAATGTACCCCATAGGTAGGTAAAAGTGGTATTGTCTTGATCCTTTGGGGTTATACAAATTTGATTGTAACCACTGAATCTGTCGAGGAAGGAAAAGAACTTCTTTCTAGCAAGGGTGGCTAATACTTGATCAATAAAGGGTAGTGGAAAGTGGTCTTTATTGGTAGTCATATTAAGGGCCCTATAGTCTACATAGATTTTCCACTTCCCATTCTTTTTTGGAACTATCACAAGAAGTGACACCCATTGGCTATCAAAGATAGGATAAATGAATCCTACATTAAATAACTTATGTAGTTCATCTTTAACAATTTCTCATAGGATTGGGTTCAATCTTCTTTGTGGTTTTTTTATAGGTCAACTTCCTTCCTCTATATATATATATGCTATGTGCAAGTAGCAAGGTGTATGCCTCTCATATCTTGGTAATCCCAAGCAAAGGCTTCTTTATGGGAACACAACATTACAATGAGATCTTCTAACTGTGAGGGGCTTAGGTTGGGATTTGTATTAAGCATTTTTCCAGCTTTAAAACTTCATAGCCTGAGATTGGACACGGGTATTACAACAAGCAATTGGGAAGCAAATGATGATGGATCAAAATTCCTAGATACTAAAAATTGACTGTATATATACAAGTGTGTGGTAATAATTGATGCAAAGTAATGAAATGTTGAATAGACTATGGATTACTAGTGAATGGAAAATTTTGAAATGGGAAATTGTAATCTATACCTAGAGGAAAAATTATTTTTTCTAAAACATTATCAAATAAATAGCGATTTTGCAAGAAATTATTAAGAACATTGTCTTCTGATATTTCTTCAAATTCTCTACTTTGATCAATTGTCAAAATAGGTAAAGGTCCATCTAAATCACTATCGATCCATAATGGATCATCTGTTTCCAATAAAGGTTATGTTAGAGGGTACAACATCAATTTCTTTGTTTGTTCTCCATTTGAAATCACCATATTTCCAAACCTACAATTAATAAAATAATTAGTTGTGGCTAACCAAGGTCTACCTAAAATTAAGGAGTATCCCCCCAGCTTATTTTTTTGTTATAAAATCATAAAATATGTGGGATATTCCCAAGACTCAATAGAAATAATAATGTCTTCAATCATACCTTTTGGATTTACAAGGGAACAATCCTTCATTTGTAAGACCATTGGAGTAGGTCTTAGTCCTTGAATGGATTGTTTCTCCTTAGTTTCATTTTTTATTAAATTTACGGTCACTTCTAAATCCACAAGTGTATTTTGGATAACTATATCACCAATACGTATCTTTATCATTGGGTTCCTAGGATTCACATACTTAGGAACAAAAATCTTCCACAATATCAAATATGCTAGTTTTCCAATGACTTGGACTATCTTGGGGTCTTGTTTCTTCTTTTGTTTTCTCCCACATAGTTCTTTGACTTCTCTCATATACACTAGAGCATCTTGGATGGCCTACAAGAGAGGAATTTTAATGTTAACATTGCACAATTCATTCATGAAATCAAAACTTGATTGAGATGTTTCTTGTTGTTTTGGTTGTTCTTGAAACCTATAAGGAAATAGGGGCCTTGGTTATTCTTCTATAGGTTCTATTGGAGAATCTTCTATCTCTTTAATAGTTGGCCCTTGAAGATTCTTTCCTAATCTTAGTTGTACACCATCAATTTCTAGTGTATTGATAGGATATGTTGGGTATCTTGTCACCTCATTACTATAAATTGTTTGAGCCACCTTATTATTCAGATTGGGTGATGGTTGTGCAGGCATAGGCATTACTTTCAACAGTTGGATAGAACTAGATGGTTGACTAGATGATGATGGAACATGCAGTAAGAGTTGTTAGGATTGCTAATAGGGATTTATTGCTGATGGTGGTGGATATAGAGAGTATAATTGATATTGTGGATATGTTAGTGGTGACACTTGCCATGCTTGCCATGATTGTGGAGCATGTGGATATTGTTGTGTACACTAGGTGTAGTGTAGATGTTGTTCCCATCCACCAAACCATCCAGGTTGGTTTGGGAAAGGATTTTTTTCAGGAGGAAAAGGACTTCGAGGTGATGCATGATAATTATTTGGGGGCATTCCTCATGGTTGCCAAGGTTTCCTTTGGTCCATAAAGTAAATAGGATCGTCTATATATTTGACTTCAATCATGCCTATAGGAAAAGGTATTAGAATGGTGTCTCTACTGGCATCTTCCAAAGAAGAGATTTTTTTGTTTTTGTAGGGACACTCTTCACTATTATGTTGTTTATGAAAAATAGGACAAAAGACAACAAGGGATTTTTTTAGCCTCCTCCTACTTCTTTTGTGTATACAAGGTATCGATCTGCTTACCCATGTGACTTAGTAGATCATTTTTGAGGTCTTTGAGCAAGGTAACTAGTTCTCTTTTTTGTGACACCTGATGTCCCTCTGAAAGAGACATGCTTCTTGGTATACCCTCTTACTAAACAAGTGGACCTTGAATAATTCTTGCACACATCACATATATCATCAAGCCTTAATTTAGGAATATCTCCCCCACCCATAAGATTCAAAATATCCAACATGCATCAATAATCCCCCTAAGAAAGAGCATTTTTATAGTGTCATTTCTTAACCCTATTTCCCTAGTCCTTTGGAGACTAAATAGGAAACACTCTAGATAATCTTCTAGGGTCTCTTCTTCACATTGCATAATGTGGAATATCTCATCTTGGATTTCCTTGGTCTTGTAGTATTCTTGGTATTTCTCCAAGAAATTTATCTTCATGTTTTCCCAACTATGATTGGTTTCACGTCCTAGTCCCATAAACCATCACAATGATGCATCCTTCAAAGCAGCTAGAAACAATTTATGTTTTTGTACATCATTGTGATAATTGTAACTGTCACATAAAATATCAAATTCAAAAAGGAACATATCAAGGTCTTCCATAGAAAGACCTCAAAAAATAGGCAAGGTAGAGTGAGGTATGTTCTTCATGAGAGAATCCTCCTATGGGTGTACAATGAGAAACTCAAAGGTAACAGGATTGTTCTTAGCCAATGCTCTTTCATCATTGTTATTTATGTTCTTATTGTTGTCCATAGTTCCAAATTCCCAAGGGGTATAAAAATATGAGAATAACTTGGGGCCTTTGTGTATGAGAGTGTTCCCACTTTTAATTTCATAAGATTCTCAAAATAGTTTAGCAACCCTTTTATATAATTATTCAAATGACTCCTATTGCTGGTAATAGAAGGAGACTCTATAGTGGTGGACTTAATGACACAACTCTCAATATTTGGTTCAACTAACTCTTTCTTAGATGGCATGTGCACAATTAATGGCTTTAATTCATTTTCTAGGTTTTATTGTTGTGAGCTATTTCCTATATCCTTCTTAAAATATCTTCCTCTACTATCTCTAATGTGATTCATGCATCTATATGATCTATAATAGAGAAAACCAAGGGTGCTCACCTATGTGAGATCGACAATCACATAGACTTTCACTGTGGTGCACTGGTCTTAACTCAAATCATTAGGTTTTTAGGACTTCAACACCTTTCACCAACAATGATGCCAAAATGTTTGGAAAAAATTATGGATCAATGTTGAGGATAAATTATTCTTGTAATTCTTTCAAAAGATTAAATACAATTGAATTATTCCTTGGGATCTTAGTGTTGACTTCCTCAATTTGTTCCTAAGTGTCAATCCACGGATCGTAAGCTCATGAAAAGTGTTGCAGTTGTATGCCTAAGGGTTGAGACTAGTGAATTAAGTGGGGATGAATGAAACCAACTCACACAATAATTATCTAATAAAAAATCTGGTTTAATAACTATATTTTTGTTCTGTGATAGGAAGTTACAATAATTGTACCAAGAAGTGTGACAAGAAATTTAGTAGAGATAGTTACATAATATAAATAGAATATAAAATAGTGACAATAACTTTTTTACTTTACTCAAAATACAATCATTTATACAATTCTTAACAAACCATTATTATTAAATGTAATATTAATTGCAAAAATTTAATCAATTAAACTAAATCATAAGATGGAATTACTATGGAAATAAGACATAAATGGAATCACACATTGCATACATGAAATTGAAATATTGCATAAATGAAATCACGTGTTACCACACCAACTAAATTGATAGAATCATCGAGTGATCCAAGTAGTGGGCCCTTGCTCCCTAGTTCACTTGGTGATGAGATTAGAAGACTAGTTCTACGCCAAAATAATAATCCATATGCAAAGAAATATTCAAATGAAAATAGAGTAGAAGTATTATTTATAGATTAATCATGACACATATTTGTTTAGTCTTAGGTATACATATATACAAAACAATATGCCAAAAAGTGATAGAGTTGGGTTTGTTGTGGCCGACGACCAACAAACCAAAGTATGTAATAAAAAATAGATTATCGGCCTAAGGCCAATAAACAAAATTTTTCTTTAACAAAAACAAAAATAGAACAATCCAAAAGTAATCTAAGTAAAACAACATCAATAACTATTCCATTCTAACAACTCCTTTCTTCATTAGTCTTTCACCTTCCACGTACTCACAACAACTGAACCTGCACCCTTAATTACCCCTATCATTTAATCATAAAAAGATTTATACTTCTTTGAATAATTAGCACTATGGATAGTTTTAGTTCTTTTTACAACTTATTAAATATATCTATTTCCCTTAGAAATGGTATAAACAAGACAATATAAAAAAGGGTAAAAGGGAAAATAAAGGATGAAATAGTAAGGCCTCATTTTCTCTCATCACAATGTAATTTTTTAGGAGTGGCATAATATTTTGTTGTATTTGTTTCTTATTCTTGATGGTTGATGGGTAGGTGATTGGATGTTGCAATAATCTTGCTTAAGGTAATACCATTTGTGGATTGAGGAGGGAATCTATATTGGTCCAAAAGATTCTCATTATCATCATAGGGATTATATTATTCTTTATTGAATAAGATATCATCGTCATCATCATCAAAGAAGGATTTTTAGATTGTTGAGGGGAAGAATTTTCCAGGCCTCATTACCAATGAGGGCATGAATGATCCATTTGAGACACAAAGTAGTCCCTTGCCTTTAAGTGGAAAGAAGGCCAAGCCCATGAGATTCTTTGGGGAGAGAAAAGAACTCCTATGCAATGTGGTGAAAGCATCTATGAGACTCAAAAGAGGCCCAAAGAAAATCTCTAAGAAATCTCTTCAGCTTCGCATAAGACACCTTGGAAGGGTCCCAACATGAAGAATAATATACATGAGGTGCTGCCAAAATTTTAGAGCACATATGAAATTTACCAACTAGAGAGAGTAGCTTAGTGATCCAAAAATAATTTTTTTTCTCAATTTGAGAAAGAACCACTTGCCATAAATCAGTAGAGGAAGCTTGAAAAGCAAAAGGGATGCCAAGAAATCTGAAGATTTCCCCTTGAGCAATCTACTTCCATCCATATCGTTAAATCTAGAGAGGACTATAGAGAAAGGAATGGAGGTAGCATTAAGTCTTATGCCACTAGATAGCAAAGCCAGAGGCCAAGAAAAAGGTCTCAAGACAAGCAAGGGAAGCTTTGACATCATTCTCTTCTTCCAACAAAGTAAGGAAAGAATCATCAATAGACAACCCTAGTGAATGGAATGAAACAAACTGAAGGATTGAGATTGGAGGCCATTAATGGTGATGCAAGAAGAAGCATCAACAAAAATTATTTTCATGAACTATATGAAATTAGAACCAAATCCCAGAGCAAAAAGTGTGGCCAGAATAAAGGGCCAATCAATACGGTCATAAGCCTTAGCAAAATTGATCTTTAAAAAAAAATCTTTTTGATTAGAGAATCTAGCCCACTCCATACATTCCCAAATAACAATTATGTTATCAAGAATAAGTCGACTTAATGAAACCAATTTTCTTAGAGTGAAAAATTTTAGGAAGAAGGTGGTAGATCTTTAAAGCAATGGCTACATAGCAATAATCTTGTAGGAGACATTGAGAAGCATATTGGGCCACCAATTGCAAATATCCTTAGGATCGCCAATCTTAGGTATGAATTTCATGTTGCCTTTGTTGATGAGCTGACTTGAAAAATTAGAATGAAAAGCTTCTAAATAAAATTTATGTAGATCTTCTCCCACACAATCCCAAAGGGATTTGCAAAACTCACATGAGAAACCAACAATTCCTAAGGCTTTGTAATCAGCCATAATTTTCACAACTTCCATGAGGTCTTCAATTGTGAGTAATTTCTCACAGAAGGCCTTTTGAGCAAAACAAAGCTTGTGTGAAACAACAATGAGGAAATCTTGGAGTGCATTAGTACACTTTGGTGTGTAGTTTTGGGTAGTGAAAAATTGCTCATAGTGCCTAACAAATTCCTAGTGAATGTTAGGAAACTTAATGGACACATGATTTCCATCTCTAATTTGCTTGATTCAAATTGATAAGTGCCTATCACAAAGAGCTAGAAAGAATTATTTCAATGCATAGTTCCTAATTTTAAGCCAATGAAGTCTGGCTTTGATTTTCACACCTCTAGAACCATAACAATCAACCACTTTCTTTTGGTGTATCAGGTCTGTAACCATGGCTTGCAAGGTGGAGGAAAAGGGGCTAGCCACTAAATTGTTAGTGGCTCTGTGAAGATATGAAGTGGTCACTTCATAATATTTTCTATAAAAAATGGCCGATTGGCACCCATAGATGCAAAGAAACCTTGTAGTACAAGTGATGGTATCATTCCACCACTTTATCCAACCTGTGGAATGGGTAGGCCTATATTCAAGATTCCAAATAGTTTTTATGTGGACCAATGTCAGATGGTGATAAAATAAATAAGTATTTAATAAAAATTGGGTCTTATTGGCATGTGGTGGCCCCACTTGCCATTCAATGCATAAATGAATGGGAAAGTGGTCTGATAGAGTGACATCCACTAACGACATAACTAGAAGTGAAGAACAGCTAGAAAAAGAGAAGAAAAATTATGCAAAAATAATAGCATGATCAAGGCATTTAAAGACCCTGCCAGACCTAGCTCGATAGTTGCATCAAGTGCACCAAAGAGAATGAGAGTGGCGACAACCAATATTGGGGTCAAAAAGACCCAATTTATTACCCATATAAAACTAGGATTCTCTTTTGCTAGCACCCCACCTGAATGGTAAAGTACCATCTTTGTCATACGCCACCTCAACCATATTGAATTACCCATAGAGAATCTAAGTGGCAACTGACAATGAGTTTGCAATCCATTGCTAGAGAAGAGATCATTCAATAGCATCCTTCAAGGCATAAACATTAATAATCCCAAAGGAATGATTATCAATGTTCAGGAGGATCTAGATGAGCCCATGTGTGGGGTTAGACCCATGATCAACCACACAATCATGCCACCATGGACATCATATGATTAGAGGAAAACATTTTACTACTTGGTGAAATAACTCAACAAGCAAAGGAAAAAAAAACTAGCAACTTTAACTTCCTAAAGGCACAAAACATCAACACTAGAATGTTTTTGAAGAGTATCACTAACAAAATACTTCCTGGAGAGGTTTGTCAAACATTAAACATTCCAAAAGAGAAATTTCATGTTAAGGACTTGGTCATGGTATCAGAGTTTGGATCTTCCAAAAGGAATTGTAATTCTGCAAGAATTTTGGTGGCACTATCCCTATTTGCATTGGAGGAGATGAATTCCTTTGTTTTTCTTGAACATATTATCCTTCTTCAAGAGGTCAAGAAGTACTACATGATCTCTTATGAGCTCCTAACATGGGAGGAGACATAGTCGATTGAGCTATCATCATGGAGGTTGGATGAGGTGTGGTAGAGGGCCTTAGCTGAATTGGAATGCTATTGGAAGCAACATGAACTTCTTTCCCCTTCACAGAAGGCTTTAAAACATCCACTAATGGCTCAAGGGTTCTAGAAACCACCTCTATTCCATTGGACTGGTTTTTATTTATTTGTAACTGTTGTCAATTCTTCCTCTTGTTTGGCAGCTAAAACTTCCACCTAACAAGGCTTTTCAGCCTCCCGTGGTAGAGATTGGGTATGGGGAACTGCAAGAGGGAAATCCTTGATTTTATGATCAGTAGATTGACACTGATAACAAGTGTTGGGAAAATTAAAATATGTGACTTTCTTGGTATGTTAGAAATTACCAATTTGAATATCAATGGACTCTTTCAAATCTTGTGAAAGGTCCACTTTGACATAGACTCACTTTTGAGGGCGAGCTTGAAAAAATTTGTCGGGTTTGACACAAATGACTTTCCCTAAGAAAAAGGATATATGGTGCAGAAAATGCAAGCATGGCAAGGGTAAACCAAGAAATTCAATCCAAACTAGAACCTATAACTTTCTATCTTCAAAAATAGAAAATTTTTGGGTCTAAGGTTGGAAAATCAACAAAGAGGACTAGACATACCGAGGACCACGGTTCAAGATTCACTGAACATGACTAACCTCCGCAAAATGAAAAAGAAAAAATCCTTTCGTCAAATTGTGGACCATATCAAGGTGGACCCCATGAGGGACCTAGGCCTTATGGACCTATTCTCTTAGCACACTTTAACTTCCTAAAGGCACAAAAAATCAGCACTAACATGTTTCTAAAGAGTATCCCTAACATAATACTTCCTAGAGAGGTTTGTAAAACCTTAAACATTCCAAAAGATAAATTTCATGTTAAGGACTTGACCATGGTATCAGAATTTGGCTCTTCCAAAGAGGAATTGTAATTCTACAAGAATTTTGGTGGCACTATCCCTATCTGCATTGGAGGAGATGAATTGCTTCATTTTTCTTGAACATATTATCCTTCTTCAAGAGGTTGAGAAGGACTACATGATCTCCTACATATGAGCTCCTGACATGGGAGGATACACAATCGACTAAACTATCATCATAGATGTTGAATGAGGTGTGGCAAAGGGCCTTAACTGAATTGGAATGCTATTGGAAGCAACATGAACTTCTTTCCCCTTCATAGAAGGGTTTAAAATATCCACTGATGGCTCAAGGGTTCTAGAAACCACCTCTATTCCATTGGACTTGTTTTTTTGATTTCTAACCATTGTCCATTTTTCCTTTTGTTTGGCAGCTGAAACTTCCACCTAATAGGGCTTTTTTGCCTCCTATGGCAGATATTGTGTACGTGGAACTGCAAGAGGGAAATCCTTGATCATATGATTAGTAGATTAACATTGATAACAAGTGTAGGAAATTAAAATATGTGAATTTCTTAGTATGTCAGAAATTACCAATTTGAATATCAATGGACTCTTTCAAATCTTGTGAAAGGTCCACTTTGACATAGACTCACTTTTGAGGGCGAGCTTGAAAAACTCTATCAGGTTCGACACAAATGAATTTCCCCAAGGAAAAGGCTATATGGTGCAGAAAATGCAAGCATGGAAAGGGTAAACCAAGAAATTCAATCCAAATTAGAACCTGTAACTTTCTATCTTCAGAAACAAAAAAATCTTGCGTCTAAGGCTGGAAAACCAACAAAGAGGACCATACATACCAAGGACCATGGTTCAAGATTGCCTAAACATGGCTTACCTCCACAAAATGAAAAATAAAAAAGCCTTTGGTCAAATTGTGGACCATATCAAGGTGAACCCCATGAGGCACCCAGGCCTTATGGACCCATTCTCTTAGCACACTTTTAGGGGGAGTCCTCCCAACAAAATAACCAATAAGAGTATGTTATTCTAACCATTTACATGCAGAATCAAAATCTAAGATGGCTAAAACCACATCAGATAGAGAATAAAAAAGCTTACTTTATGGAAAACTTTCAAAATAAATTTTTGGATTTGCTTGTTCGAAGGAAGAGCCATTGTGTAGAGTCATCAAATGGATAAAACTAGCAAGAATTTTTTGGTTGGAGTCGGTCATAGCCATAATAAAACAACAAAAAACCATAGTAAATGTGATTGTACAACACAGAGTAACTAAAAATCCTATGTGTAAGGTGTGCAATCACGCAAGAGAGGCCAAGGGTGACCGTAGAAATGAGAAACCCTAGCAGAGCTCATCTACCTTTTTTCTACAACACCACATTTAAACCATCACATTATGTTGATATTGTGAGAACCCCAATCCTAATACCTGCAAAACAATAAGAACAAACACATTAGATTAGAGAATGCAAGCAAGAACAAGGATTCCCCATGAAATCCATTCACAAAGCTTAAATTAGGAAAAGAGATGAAGAACACAATGTAAACAACAAAATAAAGAATGAATCCTAATTAAACTAGCAAACTCATGATCCCATGGGGGAATTGGTGCCAATTTGATGTGAAAATTGGCCCTTTCCCAATTCCTATGATGCAAGATTGATGTATTGTTGATGAATGATCCACTTTGATGAAGGATGGTGAATGATCCAAACTAGAAACCTACATAACCTAGCTAAGAACTCAATGGTATTGGTGAAAATGGGTAGAGATTTGAGTATAGTAACTTTGCATAATTTGTGTATGCTCAAATGAAGAATGAAGCCTCTTATTTATAGATGAGATTGATGGATGAATGTCAAAAATAGAGCAATGTGGGACTTGTAAGGAAAGCCTAGGTGTGAAACAAACTCTCCTAACATCAAAACCTCAGGGAAGAATGTAGAGGTGACTTTAAATTTTTAATTACAGTTCATTAAGATACACTTGACAAGAATAACAAAGAAAATAAATGAACATACACGATTGGACACCAGATTTATGTGGGAAAACCCTTAAGGGAGAAAAATCCACCACACTAAGAAAATCCTCTTTGTATTACAGTAAAGAAAATTACATACAGAGATCAACTTAACTTTTTGATGTCAATTATTACAACAGCCTCATTCACTGATCAACCTTATACAAAAATGCTCTCTGAAACATCTAATGAATTCACTCAGATCAATTCATGTTCAATCGAGAAACACTTTGTTATCTCACACTATTTTTCATCATCTGCCATTGCCAAAGAGTAATCCATTCTCTCACAGTCTGTTCATCTCCCTCATAGGAATGGTCACAACAGTCCAACTACCAATGGTTCTCCTTTCGCTTTGCTTATTGGTTCAAAATAGACCATGTTAGACAGTCGTTTGGTCAAAGCGTTCAAATAGAATCGCATGTTGGTGAGACACTAGACCGTGTCTCGCTGATGCCTAAATGCCCAACTATCCTTATTAGCAAGAGTCACCACCATCAGCAAGATTCATATTGAGTTCAAACCTATCACCTAGACTCTCTCTATCGGCATGAATCATATCAAATAAAAACCCATTGGCCAGATACATTCTATTGCTAAGACATCACATCGATATCCATCTCATGCAGATCTATCGACAAGACCATCATTATTGACAAGACATCATACCGAACGCAGAATAGTTGGAGAGACCAACACTATTGCCAAGAGGTCACACCAAATGCACCAGCCTATCGGTGAGAGAAACACTATCAACAAGAGCTCACACTGAATGCAAACCTGTCGGCGAGATCAACAATATTGCTTAGACTCTTATGGAGCCTTCATGTCACCTCGATGACATTAGTCATCGAGAGTCTCCCCGATATTGACTAGGAATCAACCCATCAGAAAGAGATCTATCATGACTTAATGAGTTAGAACTTTCACAGTGATAGACATGTCTTGCCGATGACTCCCATCGGTAAGACAAAACCAAAGTCTGAGCAACTTTGAACTTATGAACATAGCTGGTAGTTAGTAAGACTTTCTAAGGGTCTCACCAATTTTTCTCTTTCAGGAGTTTCATGTCAGCAAGCTTGAGACACATTTTCCAATAGGACTAACATTCAACCAATGGCAAGATGCCACTTTTCAACCTATGAGTGGATGGAGGATGTGAAAGTTTTGGGGATTGTGCCAATAAATGCCTATTTTTGAATTTTGAATTTGTTGAAATGACATGCAAGAGGGAAGGAAAAAAAGCATTGAATGCCACTTGGCTCAAAGAAAAGGACATGTAAGATGGAGTAAATGCCCTGTTGGACGTACATGTCAACTTGGATTTTGAATTCAAAATTGAAGAATATTCCCAAAAAGATGCCTTGTTGAGGAAAATAGAGATTTAATAAATCAATTAAATCTATTTTCATGTGTAAGTGGTAAAAGCTGGAGGATGGGACATGATATGAGATTAAATTAATCAAAGTTAATTAATTTAATGAAGGGGCTTAAATGATATGACCTATTTGACTTAAATTTGTGGATTTATTTAAATAAAATATGAGAGGAATGTGATAAGAGATTAATTAAATAAAGATTTTGATTAATTTAATTAAAAGAGATGATTGTTAGATTAAACTAAATAAGGTTTTAACTTATTTAATTTAATAGATAGACTCTAGAGATTTAATCAAATAAAATTAATTATTTAATAAAATAGGATAATTAGATCAAAATGATTAACTTAATTATCGAGAAGAGGTGACTTAATTAGATAACTGGTTTATTTAATTAAGAGAGGAATATTGATGAATCTAATCAGATAAAGGGAATTTGATTAAATGGTTAGACTGAAGGATGATTTAGGATGAAACGATGTTAGTATTCGGGATTAGATGCACAATGTCAATTGGTACATTTTACGTGTCTACATTTTTCCCCTCTTTGAAGCAATGCACTCGTTACGTTGGTTCAAAGAATAAATGATCTCGATCAAAGCCAAATTTATTTATTTTTTTTAAATCTTAGCCCACTGCTGCCCCGTGAGAAAAAACATGCCAATATATTTTGTTTTTTTTAAATCTTGCCACACTATTGCCCGACGAGAGAAAACATGCCAATATATATATTTTTAAATCTTGCCCCACTGCTACCCGGCAAGAGAAAACATGCCAATATATTGCCCCCTCGAGAGATTGGATGAAAATTTTAATTTTTGGGTGATCTCACCAAAAAAAGAGGACAAGGTGTCCGACAGGTCCGAAAAGGCTCTAAGAGGCCAAAAACGTGTCTAAACGCAATAAAACCACGTAAAACAGTCCTCAACTGGACAAAAATGGGCTCAAGGGTCCAAAACCCTAATTTTGAAGCTTAAAAAGGCTCTGAGGGGTCAGTTTCAATTCATTGTCACACACAACCATCTAGCAACCTTGAGATTTGAGCTCTGACCTCCTGACGATATGACACAACGATAGCTCCCAATGCACATAAGTAAGTGATCCTTACTTGAGCTTTATTTTTTGTTTTTAATGTTCATTTAATGCTTTCAAAGTCAGTCCTTCTATAGTGGCGCTATATAGCGCCACTCAAAAATTAAACTGCGTCACTCGGTGTTAGATTGTGTCACAGTGGTGGAGTTTGGACTTTGAAAATAAACTCCAAATTCCAATGCTGAGCCCATGGTCGGTGGGGTCAATTCCAAAGTACGATGTGGTAGTGCGCTAATGACTGGAATCTTTTCAAACTACACCGCTAGGAAGGAAAGTGCACCGCAGCGGTGCACTTTCGGCCTTTTGTGCCCTAGTGTCGTAGTTAGATAAAAATAAAACTATGACGCCTTCATGGATTGCAATGCTAGAGTGGTTTCTCAGACGCTTGGCAAAAAAAATTCAAAATTTTTAACATGATGACCCTTCCTAATGCAGAATGCGGCAAGGGAGCTCTATTCTTGAGAGAACAGGTCGCAGGATCTATTCAGTTACTTGCAGGACTTGAGCGACAGAGATCAAGATCGACTACGAGACATGGGGTTGTGGTACATTGCCTATGTAGCACCCATTTGCACCCACCTTTGGATGATGTCAGTGCTTTCTGAGAGATGGCACAGCGAGACCTCTTCTTTCCACCTTCCCACTGGCGAGGCCAGCGTCACCTTGGAGGACGTTTGGCGCATCTTGAGATTGTCGATTCATGGTCGGCATGTCATTTTTGATATAGATGAGGGGAAGAATGCCTACCACACAGTCATTGCCATAGAGGATATCATCATTTGTGAGGGGGAAATCGAGCTCGAGTGACACAGGGCCCTAGCACCTCCCTTCTGCTTGGTTGTTGCGGCCATTATTTCAGGTCTCGTTTCCCTAGATAGATGAGGCTAGTATTTCAGTCCTAGTCGGGGACTCTACTAGGAGAACATGGTGATGTGTGACAGGCCTACTCATTTTTCTTGGGGGTCGGTTCTTCTTGCATCATTGTATAGAGATCTCCAAGAGTCCGTCTACCTTGACAGCAGAGCACTCAGAGCAGGTGTGACACTCCTCCACGTGTGGGCGTGGGAGCACATTGTTGTCCTTTGTCTGTGGATTGTTGCAATTCTGATGGGGCCTGATGATCCTCTTGTATGGTGCTATAGAGGTGTTGTGTCCTTCACACACATAGGCGAGCACAAGATTTCCTATTGGAGGAGGGTCCTAGATGAGATGTAGGTGTTCATATGGCTACCGTACCTTGGTCAGCTTGGATGGACTAATGATGTGCATCAGATTTTCTATGCCCACCAAGACTGCTTCATGCAGGGGCAAGAGCACACTATGATAGAGAGATATCTGCTTAGGTGCATGCAACATCAGTTCGGTGAGCCTCAGGATCGGCTAGACGATGATTATGTGGCCGTATTTTCCTACACCATGGCACAGGTTTCATGTGGGCAGTATATTCCTACTTCCGAGGCCATTGACAATTTTAGGCATTTGGTGGCTCGGCCATGGGCTTATGATCTGGGGCCTACAGATCCAGGTATGACACAGGAATATAGGGATTGGTTTCGACCTCCCCTTTGTTTGACAGTTCCAGGAGTAGTCCTCGATCAGTGGAGGGTGAGAGGCAGAGGGGGAGGACGAGCATGGAGGGATGGTGCACAATAGGACCAGTCAGCCGGGCCTCCAATTCAGCCAGGTCATGGCGACATGCAGATGCAAGATCAGTAGCAGGTGTTGGCTAGATAGCAGGGGCAAGTAGGTGCACCACCACAGGCTGGGGCCGAGGATCAGCCTCAGGTACAACCTCCATGAGCACAACCAGCAGAGCAAGTGGATCCCCGAGATACATTGATTGCACAACTGCAGGCTCAAGTGCAAACTTTGACATGGGAGAGAGATCAGGCGTGGACCGAGAGGGAGGGACCAGGCCATACTGCAGAGGCAGGTTGTAGAGCTATAGGTGGTCACAGAGATGGGTTGGCGATAGCAATTGGAGAACATAGCAACCTCCTCCTCTTAGGGTATAGTGTCCATTCGATCCTACAGGGAGGCCATTCGAGAGGCTGAGTATTACCGTATGCATTATCACGAGGCCGTATCCAGAGCAACAAGGGTTCCGGAGTACTCGCAGCGGACCAGCCACAGACTAGCAGAGGGTCACAGTGACAGGGGCGAGGGCAGCATATAGGGGGGTAGACCTTGACCAAGATGATACTTTTTGTGCCTTATGGGCTCCTTTTTGATAGCCCGATGGGCCTTTTTGTACCTATTGACACACATGTACAGTGATCCAATTATTTTATACTATGACAGTTACTCGATATATATGAGCTGATGATTTAGATGTGATGTGATGTGTACCATTATTTTATGCATGTATGGATGGTTCTACTTCTATATGTTGTGCAATGATGTTATGGTGTTATGTGATGTATTTATGGATGCATTTATTTCTGATGATATATGCATTATGTAATGATTATGACCTAACAGATCTATATTATGTTGCTGACTTATGATATACAAATGTATTTATGTGATGCGTAATAATGCTACAGTCTATATGATGATTTTAAATGATATGATATGCAATATGCAATATGCAAAATGATATGGAAATGATCTATGGTGTACACATGAAATGATATGTGAATTATGCTTATAAAATGAAATGATTATGGATGAATGTACACTTTGCATGTAATGAATTTTTGTGTGTTCCTATTTATGCTTATAATGATGTGGAATGACTTATGTAATAAATGATTATGATGCTATTTATGAGATAATATGGATGATTAATGGATGATATAATGCAATGTAACTATAATGGTCATGTTTTATATGATATGATGCAAATGAGATGGTTTTCTAAGATGCTTAGAATAACAAATATCTTTATCCTAAACATGTTAAATGATAATGTAATGTATGTGATGCATTTACTGTGATGTACTATATGCAATGATGTGATGATGTTTTATGCAAAAATGAACGTAATGTGTGAGATGACTTTATGATGTTATGCAAGTATGTATGTAATGGATTATCTATAATGCTTATGTACCTATCATGTATGATTATGCAGTAAATGAAAATATGAAGTGACTATGAAATGTTTATGCACATGAATGTTATGTGATGATTTATGTGATAAATGCAATGTGATGTAATAAAAATGGATGTGCTTATCTAAGAAGAATGCTCATAATAACATGTTTATATGATGATGAAAATGCAATGCATGTGTTTCCTATATGATATGTTGATGCAATATGCAAATGTTTTGTGGATGTAGGATTGATGACGATGATGATGATGATCAACTGTCATAGTACCTTGTTAGCGTGCGATAAGAAAGAAGGGATGAAAGAGAAGAGGTCATTTCAACAAGACACAAGATGATGAAAATGAAAAATGATCATTGCTACTTGCCAAGGAATTAGGATTTTCAAAGGGCCAATTTCCTTATGTTTGATGACACACATGGTACGATGCATCAAGGTATAGAAAACCAAGATTGTGTTGTACCTAGTGTGATGGACTTTGACTTGACAAGCAGATAGGAGTATCCTTGTTCACACCTAACATATGAAAACCTTGCTAGGATGCACTTTAGAAGTTTCAAACACCTCGGACCAAAACATGGAAAGGTATAACCTATCAATGCAATAGTCAACAAGTTGCCCAAACCTCCTCCATAGATACCTAACAAAGCAAGTATTCGCCAAGGTTATATTACAAGAATGTCCAACAAGTATAGCAGACAAAAGTTAATGATTGTTGCCCCATTCCTATTTCTCTAAATCCTCTTGTTTGTATATCATCAAGAAGTCCTTGGAATGAGTATAATAAGATAAGTAAAATGATAAAGACAAAGTAAACAAACAAGCTAATGTTCTTCAATACTACTAACCAAAAGGGCATGTGTTTTTTAAGGATAAGGATTGAAACTATTGCCAAAAGATAATGCCCATTGTAGGAAGGATTCATCCTCGGACATATTAGTGGATGGCAGCATGTCATTTCATTTATCCAAAGCATTCTTTCAAATGATTGATATGGGACCAAATGGGTGATAGGTTATTGACAAAAAGAGTTGACCAACTTGTTTATGTACCGACTTAGACCTAAGACTTAACGTTTTGAGTTTTCACTTTTAACCTACTAGACTTGTTTTTGATTATCTTACCAAAGATTGAGGATGACGATCGTTTATTATGAGTGATGTTATTGCAGGTGCAAGCAAGATGAGATGGATGGACTTTTTCAAATATTTGGATGTTTTTGATCTTTTTGAGATGTTTTGAGGTTGTTTTTGGTATTTTTGGAGATTTTCAAATGTTTTGATTTTTTATTTTCTAAGATTTTGACCTAGAGACTAACCTAAGGACCTATCCTAGGGGCCTTGGGGGCTGATCAACTAATCAGCCTTGCCTACGTTATACAAATAGAGACCACGTAGTTTGACTGATGACATGACTGATTTACAAATGACGATATACATGATGAAATGCCAGTTTATTATGATGAACTCCTAAAGGACTAACCTAAGTGTCTCAGGGGATGATCAAAGATCAACCTTGCCTAAGTTCAAGGCTCAGAGACCCGTAGTTCAACAAGACAACCTTGTTTTTGAATTTTTGACCTATTTTGGGATTTTGATATGTTTTGAATGTTTTTTGGATTTTGGTGATTTTTTGATGTTTTTGGATTTTTTGATGTTCAGGACTTTATGAATATACATGAATCCGATCAAATGAGAACATGCCCCCAGCGTGATGCAATAGACTACTCTGATAAAGGAAGGACAGACTGACCTTGAGGATGGGTCGATTAGTACTAGGAGGGATCATGATACGAACACAAGACCAAGCTATCATGCGGATGAGGGTGAATGAGTGATGGATGGAGATCTGAATGCGATGAATGATGAAAATGTCATGGATGGATGATGCAAAACAAGCCATAAAGATTCTAGTGGATGGAAAGTGCTTATTTACACAAGACGCTTGTTTGCCAGGTTTTCACAAGGTACTTGTCCAAAGTGCCACCGAAGTGGTTTTCACTAGAGGATTATTTTTCTCTTTACTATTTTTGATCCTTTTTCTAATTTTTTTTTATTTTTTTATTTTTTTTATTTTTTTATTGCCACCAAATGCTTGTTTGCCAGGTTTTCGCCGAAGTAACCATTTTTTCAGGACAATTTTTTTATTTTTATTTTATTTTTTGGTTCTATACCTTGAAAGATTAGGCATAAAACTTTTTGAGATGAGAGTTATTCATGGGATCTTGCAGAGGTTCCCCTTCAAGTGTTGATAACTGATATTCCCCTAACTTATAACTTGTTGTGATAATGAATGGTCCCAACCAATTGGGTTCAAATTTTCCTTTGCTGCTTGGGTTTGGGACATTCCTCTGATTCTCCTTCAATACCAGTTCTCCGAATTGGAAAGTATTGCCTTTGATTTTCTTATTATAGCTCCTTTTGAGTCTATTCTGATAGACTTTGCAAATGATTCAAAGCATCTATATGTTTCTCATCCAGTAGCTCTAGCTCATTCAATCTTGATACTTAGTACTCTTCATCTGTGATGAGGTTTTGTAGTGATATCCTAAGTGATGGGAGCTCGATCTCAATGGGGAGTACTACTTCTAATTTGTAGACCAAGGAGAAAGGGGTGGCGCTAGTGGGTGTGCGGATGCTGGTTTAGGATTAAGCTACAAATGCTAGTCATGACCTGCGTTATTGACTATTTTCTTGAGGATTTTCATAAGTCTTGTTTGTAGCTTCTGCTTGGCCATTGCCTTGGGGATAGTATGGAGTGGAGAAGCGATGTTGGATTTTGAATTTTCCACATAAGTCACAGACCTTCTGATTCTTAAATGGTGTCACGTTATTTGAGATAATGGCTTGTGGAGCACCATAGCTGAAAATGAGATAGTTCAGGATGAACTTTGAAATTTGCTTCCTAGTTATATATGTCATGGGTATGGCTTCTACCCACTTAGTAAAGTACTCTGTGGTGGTTATTATGAATTTTTGGCCATTAGATGAAGTGGGAGTGATTTTTCCAATGAGATCGAGTCCCCACTGTGAAAAGGGACAAGGTGTGACGATGGGATGAAGCTCTTGAGCTAAAGCATGGATGAGGTCGCCATGCTGCTGACATTGTAGACACTTTTTGGCATAGTCATGTGCCTCTCTTTCCATTGTGGGCCAATAATACCCCATTCTCAGTAGTTTCTTGGCTATGGTCATTCCACTCGAGTGTGAACCACATATACCATTATGTACTTCAGTTAGAGTGGTCAATGCCTCCTCAGTGTTTAAGTAGTGTATTAGGGTTCCTTCTATGCTTCTATGATATAAGGTATCTCCTAGGATGACAAATTGAGATGCCTATTTGAAAAAGTTTTGTTTTAGGTTTGAGGGTAAGTTGGCCGGTATGACTCCTATTTGAAGGTATGTATAAATTTCATGGTACTAAGGATCACCAGGACCAACGAATTCACACACAAATTCTAATTCTGGTACCTTGAATGCAAGCACTAGAAGCTACTCTAGTACTAGGAATTCATATTTTGGAATGTTTTGAGGGATGTCAATTAAGGAACCAATTCTTGCCATGGCATCTGTTGCTCTATTGTTGGTTCTGGGAATCTGCTCAAATGTGATTTCAATGAAGGATTTTTTGAGAGTCTCCACCAATTTCTTATATGGAGTGAGCTTATCATCCTTGGTCTGGTATTCATCATTCACTTGATTTATTATCAATTGGGAGTCTCCATATACTCTAAGAGCTATAATGTTCCACTGCACTACTATTCTGAGACCTATGGTTCAAGCCTCATATTCTGCAATGTTATTGGTGCAGGGAAATGCTAGTTTGTAGGACCTTCATATGCAATCCCCTTGTGGGATGATAAAGAAGACACCGGCTCCTGATCCATGCTGCATGTATGAGCCATCAAAGTACAGTTTCCAGTGGTCAGCTACGTTGAGATTGAAAATAGATTCATTTGAAAAATATGAATCAAGAGGATTCTCTGAATAGATTGGTGCTTCTGCAAGTTGATCTGCAATGACTTGGCCTTTGATTGTTTTCCACTCCACATATTCAATGTCATATTCTGACAATATCATCACCCATTTGGCCATTCTTCCCGTGAGCATTGCCTTTGACAATAAGTACTTGAGGTGATCAATTTCGCAATGAGTTTTATTTTGTGTGCCAACATGTAATGTTTGAATTTTTATGATGCAAATACTATTGCTAGGCATGCTTTCTCGATGAATGAATATTTTAACTCATGCCCAACCATTGTTCTACTAATGTAATAAATATCCCTTTCTATCCCATTTTCATCATGCTAAGCTAGGAGAGCTCCAAGGGCTGTTGTTGTTACTGATACATAGAGAATTAATGGTTTTCTTGGAATTGATGGCATTAAGACTGGTGGTGTCAGTAGATATTCTATGATTTTATTAAATTCCTGTTCACACTTGTTATCCCATTTGTATGCTACTCCCCTGTGAAGTAGGTGAGAGTATGGGTTTTGTTTGTCCGCCAATTGTGCTATGAATATTTGAATGGATTGGAGCCTGCTTTGGAGACCTCTCAATTGCTTTAATTTTTTTGGTGCCTCCATCTCGAGGATTGCTTTTACCTTTGCTGGATCTACCTTGATACCTCTCATTGACACTATATATCCTAGCAATTTTCTTGATTGTACATCGAAGACACACTTCTTTGGGTTTAATATGACCTTGTACTCTTCCATCCTATCAAAAATGGCACTTAGGGTTGCTATGTGATCTTTTCTCTTTCTAGATTTAGCTAGAATGTCATCAACATAATCTTCAATTGTCTTATGAATCATGTTATGGCCCTTTGGTATGTTGCTCCTATGTTCTTTAAGACAAATGGCATCATATTCCAGCAATAAGCCCCCCATGGACAAGTGAAAGTTGTCTTATGTTGGTCCTCTTTAGCTATCATGATCTAATTGTACCCTGAGAATTTGTCCATTAGTGACAACATTTCATGTCCGACTGTCATGTCTACTATAATGTCAATGTTTGGAAGTGGGAAGTCATCTTTTGGACATGCTTTATTCAAGTCTCTGAAGTCTGTGTAGATTCTGATGCCCCCATTGGGTTTTGAGACAGGTACCAAGTTTGACACCCATTTTGGATAATCTATCAGTTAGATGAATTCTGCATCTAATAGCTCTTTTAGCTCCATTTTGACTAATAAGGTGATCTGAGGGTGCATTTTTTGAAGCTTTTGTTTAACAGACTTTTCTTCTGGATATACTGCTAAATGGTGAACCACAATCTTTGGATCAAGTCCTGGCATGCCAACATAGCTCCATGCAAATTTTATTTGTCTCTCTCTTAGGAAGTTTGCTAGGAGTTCTTGTTCCTCTGATAGTAATGATTCCACATAGAATGTAATGTGCGGGGTTTCCTCTATTCCTAGATTGACCGGATTGCATCTTTCTGCCAGGACTGCTTATTTTTCTTAATGAATAGCTTTGAAAGGAAGATTGAATCCCCCATCCTTGAGCACCTCGAAGAGGTTTTCACCATTGGATGCATCCTTTATTTTTACTTTTTTTTTGGTCAAAGAGTGCCACAGTGTGGTTTTCACTCAAGGACATAGATATTATTCTTAATTTTTCACTTTTGAGACTAAGGATTCAATCATTTCCCCATAATAGTCATGTGTATCTAGCTCAATTATGAACACTGCTTTGTGATCCCCACATGGAATGTTATTCCGTAGTCCCATGAATTCTGAGAGTGCCTCATCATTTTCACATGTATCAAGAACTAGTGGTCCTCATTGGTCATAGTCAATGAGTTGGGGATATACTAGGCAAATTTCATGATTTTGGTGGTCTGATTCAAAAGATAGGGTGCTAATCATGCAAAGAGTGGTATCCTCAAATAGCCTAGGTAAGTTGGTCATAGGATCCTCATCATCACTACTACTACAGATGTCGGTTATGCCAAATGTAAAGTTATCTATGACTCTACATGTAGATACTTGTAAGAGTAGTTCTGGTACGGTTGGCTGAGGAGGATTATCAACCCTTTTAACTGGAGGACTTCGGCCATGTATGGTTATACTCGGAGGGGTACATCCAAGGCCAAGATTTGCTATCACTTGTGTCTCTAGAATGATAGGTATTATAAGCCCATTGTTGTTTCTCCCAAGTCTTTGGTTTCTATCATAGCCCATTGCCAACATCATTTGCAGACCCTTTCTTCTATCATCCATTAGTAAATCAGCAACTAGTCTTTCATCTTGATATAGCATATGAGATGGATCTACCTCAATAACTTCTTTTCCAAGATCTCCCCAACTTGTAAAGTTGGGATAGTCTTCAAGAGACGTTTGAGATGTGGAGGCTTCATTCATTTGCAGACATCCTCATGATCTAGGAGATTGTGGTAACTCTCCTACCACAAAAGCATTTTTAGGGATCGTGTAGTTTCCACAACCGTTATCTTGGATGATGACATTAATGTTAGATATGGTGGGAATGGTAGGAGTGGTGGGTGTCTTTGTCGCAGAAGTGGATGCGAGAGTGGCGGGATCGATGTATGGTGTAGATGTGCCCTCATAATTTTTTGGTACTTGGGGGATTTTATAGTACTTTGCTTCAAGGCTTTTGCAATAGGAGAAGGGTTTAGGATCTCCATGGATGGTAACTTCTTGTCCCTCATGTGTGAATTTCACACATTGATGGAAAGTTGATGCTACTGCCTTCATTGCATGAATCCATGGACATCCTAGAAGGATGTTATATGGCAAGTCAGGGTCTAGGACCTGACAAGTGGCTTCCCTGATAGCAGGCCCAACTTGAATAGGGAGTTTGATTGTGCCCTGAGACACTCTTTCTTGATCATCATATGCTCTTATTGTGATACCCTTTCCTTTGTTGATAGAATCCTCTGAGATTTTTAATTGTTTGATGAGCTTGAGAGAAAAAATATTCATATTTGTGTGGGTACCTTTCCCCTTATCAGTGTTATTATTATTCCCTTTATTTCCATGATTGGGCATCAGATTCATGTATATTTTAAGGTCTTGATTTCCTATTGGCTATTCCACATTTATAATTCTTTGATTGATGGGATCTTGAATTATGTTTTTTAGCCTCATACAATTGTTCGTGGTATGCCCTTTGATTTTATGGAAGTCACAAAGTTGATTCTCATTATACCAAGGAGGTTTCACATCCGGTTCTTGGTAATTCTCATAGGTGGGCACTTTGATGAATTTTTCATTTATCAGTTTCTTCATGATGATTTCTAGTGGTTCCCCAAGAGCAATGTACTTTCACTTGGGGTAATTCTTGTTCCGTTGGGGTGGTCCCCTTTGATCATTGAGATTGTTAATTGTTGGATTGTTGTTTGGTTGTTGTATTGCTTGATGATTGTTTTGGTGTTGGATTTGGATTTGTGGTGTGGGAGTATTTTGGCATGGGGCACTGATGACCACTTTGGCGTCGACAACACCATCATTAGTAACATTTTTGTTCCTTTGCCACGTGCGAGTTTTATCATTGTAATTGGTAGGTGGGTAGTTGTTTTGTTGTTAGGGTATGAAGTTGATCCCGCAAGTTGTGTCATAAGGGATTGTTTGATGTTGAGAACCTTGGAGATCAACTTGTCATCTGTGGTGATCCCTTGTACCTTGAGATGGAATTCCAAGAGGCTGTCAAGGTTGGATATAACGGTGCAAACTTGTTGTTCCTCAGGCATGGTCCATTTAATCCGATTGGCCTTGGATCGCCATCGTTGTAGGAATGAAGTGAATGATTCATTCTTTCCTTGTTTCAGAGCTGAGAGTTCTTCTAGACTGACATCCATTGTAATATTTCATGCATAGTTTTTAATGAATGCATCTATAATTTCTTGGAATGTTTTGATGCCTATAGGTAGGCGAGAGAACCATTCCATAGCATGGCCAACCAAACTCCTAGGAAATAGCCGCATCAAATAGGTATCGTCGTATGCGACTTTCATGCAATGAACCTGGAATTCCCTGATGTGATCTTCAGGGTTTCCCATCCTATGATATTTTTCAAACTTGGGGATCTCAAATCCCTTGGGGAATGGTTTCATCACAAGGCTCCTGTCAAATGGATAGGGACACAAGTTGCTTGGTGTTTTTGTGGTTCGCCCTAATTGAAGATCGAGCACTTGTTGCGAGAGCAACCTGATTTGTGTCGTTACATCATTTTGCAGATCAGGGGTCAGATGAAGGTGTTCTGGGATGTTTCGATCATGGGTTGGATGGGTGGGTTGTTTGGTGTGTTGTTTGATGGTATTTTTATATTCTGCCAAGTTAGGTATGCTTGCACTTGTTGTTGTATAAACAACGCTTGTTGATGTTCTTGTTGTTGCTATGTTAGGATTGCTTGTTGTTGAGCTTGTTGTTGGGCTGCTAATTGGGCTACTTCTTGTTGCCCTTGATATTGTTTTATTGCTTGTAGATATGCTTGTAGTTGCGTTGCTTATTTTCGTACAAGAAGTTGTGCTTGTGATTGCGCTTGTTGTGCTTGATATTGAGTGCGCGCCTGAGCTTGAGCTTGTGCTTGGGCTTGTGGATGTGCTGCTTGTTGAGCAGTTATTTGTGCAGCTTTTTAATTTTGCATTTGTAGGAATTCCTTTTGATAAGAAGCTTGGTGAGCGAATTGCAATGCCATGTTGTATTGGTTTGATAAATTGGAGTTTGGTGGTGGTGGAGGTGATGGTGGATTTAGAATGGTTTTTGTGGTGGTGGTGAGTGGTGATGTCGTTTTGGTGGTTTGAGTGGTGAATGGTGTTGTCGATGTGATTAGTCCTTGAGAGACCATGTTTTGAGATGTTAGGGGGGTGGTTGATGATGTCGCGATTGCTTGTGTAGTTGTCATCTATTTCAATATCAATGAAAAGTTTTGTGTGATTCTTTGATTGATATTAGGGATGTTGGTTTAATTGATACTTGTTAAAGGGGGAAGCCCTAAGCCAAGGAGTGGTGTGGATGATGATGGCAATGGTGGAAGAGGTGAAAATGTGAGGGGTGTGATTTCTTGAGAAAATGATGTGGTGTCGAAAATGCCCCCAAGTCCGAACATGTCACCTTCCTCTTGCAAATTTGTGAGGAGAGGTGTTGTGTGGAAGGATGATGATGATGGATCATTAGGATTATGGAAAGTGGGAGGAACATACTTATGTAATGGATTTTAGGGTATGTTTTGTTCCAATATGGTATTTGCATCCAAGTCTTGATTATTATCAAAAGGGTGTGTTTGAATAGCATTGAGAAATGCATTTTCCTTATTAACATTGGGTTGGGTTGGAGCAAAAGATGTCATGATTTGCAGAATTTTTTGAGTGATGCTTTGGGATGGGGGTGTAGATGAGATGGGGAGTGTGGATGAAATTAGAGGCATAACCTCCAAAACTGGTTCCATTATAGAGCTCACATCGAAATTAGAAGGTAATTTGGCCCCTTGTTTTGCTAGTTCAAGCATGTATAGTGAAGGGTTAAGCCTCATCATGATGTTGATGATCTTATGAATTTCTGAATTTTGGAGCATTTCGGTTATTTCTTCATGTGACATCCCAAAGGTGAGATCTTCTCCTTGGATTTTCTCTTGTGGGTTTTGTGATGATGAGATAGTCAAAGGATTGCTTGATTCAACAAGATTCATTTCGACATTCGTTTGGCTTAGATCACTTGAAGCGAGTCATTTTTTGTCACCTTCCATGTTCTTGTATTGAGATCTAGTTTGATCCATAAAACAAGGATCAATTTTCAAGAATATGGGAGATGAATCTCTTAATTCCTTGGATTGATCTTTACTTTATGCACAAAATAGAAAATGTTTAGGATATCTTTGAGGATTAAAAGGTGATATGATGATGATGTAAGAGATGGATGATGTGGATGTTTTGATCTTTCGATAAATATTGAGGGGGATGCTAGACTTTTGGGACTTTTGGATATGATTTGGATTTTGATTTTTTGATTTTTTCTTGGGATTGTCCTTGATTTGATTGATTTTGGTTTGCTTTGATTTTGAACAAATAGACCCTAAGATGTTGGATGATTATCTAAGGGGTAGATTTTCTCAAAGGATGATAATTTGAATATGTGTAGGCAGAAGGATGCATCTACCCACACCTATTCAAATAAGATGATAATTTAACCAAGCATATGAATAAGGATGCATCTACATATACCTAGCTAAACAAGATGGTTTGATAAATTTAACTAAGTATATGCAAAAGTATACATTTACACATACTTAGCCAAAGATGATTTGATAAAGATTTCAAGGATTTTGTCTCGAGGATTTGATGATTTTGATTTTTACCAAAAAGCCTAGCATAAATGATAATTTCAAGATTTTTCCAAAGGTGATGGTGAGACGATTTTTGTTTTGATGTTTGAAGGATGGGTGAAATTTTTTTTTAATTCTTTTGATCCTAAGAATAAACCTAAAAAAAGACACTTTGTTTACCTAAACCTCAGTATTGAAGAACATGCAATGCTTCTATAGACCTTTATAACCAAGAAGTGGTTCAATTTGAGCATACATTTCCGGATTTTTAATCAAGGAGTTTCTTTTTGGGATTTGACTTCTTGGAAATTGTGAGGTTTCAACACATGTGAGAGTTCATTTTGTTTATCTTTGCTTAGTGGCTTTATTTTACCTCAAACACTTCTCTAATTAGTTTTCCAAAGTACATGTCCAATTTTAATTTCTTCGAATCCCACAAAGTATGTTTTGATGAATTCAAGGCAAGGGTTACCTATTGTTTAACTTTAGTAGAAAAATTGAGATGTAATCCAAATGTTTAGAAACCTCTAACGATAGAATCCCAAGGGCAAGCAATAACACATGAATTGAGTCAATTGTATTTGTCTCCTAAAGGGTTTGAAATTTTGATGATGATGTTTAAGTGTTTGTTTCCAATATTTTTTCGAACAAGCAAATCATTTTGTAACCAAGAATAAGTACAACCCTATGGATATGGAAGACATTATTTGTTGAGTCCCCACTTGGACAAGTCTAGCTATGCTTATCTTTAGTGAATAGTTAGATGCTTGACCCCACTGGCTCCCCTCCATGGCTCATTAACATCATTTGGGGAAGCCAATCATCAACACCCATGAAATGCCCATGGCATGTGTTCCATTTCTACTAAAAGACCATAAAAGTGTGGGGTGGCTTCAAAATTACCGTTCTTGCACCAACAAATAGATCAAGGATTTTAACAATTCTAAAACATGGGTTTTAATTAGGACTTTCCATTTGTGGAGATTGACCCATACGGCGAGAGTCCCTTTTTAGATCCATCTGGTCGTAGCCAACCACGTGATATTAGCATTTATTCCAATACCCACATTTATATCTCAGTTGGAAATACTCTTGACTTTAGAGCGTTACCAGTTGAGTCGTTCCCTTGGGTGAGTACTTTTTCCCCAAGGTAGGTCCTCTAAGATAAACAAAAGCGAGTAAAGACAATATTCGTAACTCGATCAATCTTTGTTTGCAACACAAAGAAAGAGAATGTATGCAATAATGCTCTACTCACACTCACACAATGTTTTGTTCAATTTTAAACCCAGAATGAAGTGTGGAAGTGATTGCTTTATCTCAACTTAAAATCATAATAAAAAGCCTTTTGATTCTCAAGATCACTATAAAGCATGAGACAAGCACATACATCATTTTTCAATGAAGTTAGTTTAAGTAAGCCATCACAAAGACTAAGTTGCACTTGTTCATTTTAGAGCCACAAAGAAATTGTAAGTTCTTTTTAAAGCACCAAAGGACAAATGAGAGTTGTTTTGTTCAATTGTTAACCAAAAAAAAAAAAACTCTAATAAGTTGTAGTCATAATGTTCGTTTATAAGCCTTTGCAAAAATTGAAAAGGTTCTTTTTAAAAGCCCAAGCAAAATTAGTATCCTATGCAAGAATAGACAACAATTTCCTAAGAGTGTTAAAGAAACACTAAAGTGTTTAAAAACACTTTGATTTGGTGAAATACCATCATCATACTTCTCTTTCTTTTGTTTTCAATTGATCCAACCTACAAGAAAGAAAACCAGTCAAATTCTGCAAAACACAAAGGTTAAAAAGTAGAAAACAAAAGATAAACTCATCATTTGACAAAAAGCACGTGCTAAAATGAAATTCCAACCTTTTACTCCCTATCAACGATGCAACTAGTGACTGTGTCGTAGTTTGATTTCTCTAATGGTGTTGTATAGAGTTGCTTACTAGTTAGTGGTGCTCTATACCCAGACCAGTGAGCTCAAATGCGTCACCCTTTTCGTCAGTGTCGCAGTTTGAATTTTTTGAAAATTCCCACGGGTCAAATTGGTCAAGCAGCACAGTTTTAAAATTCAAAATGTCAGGCGGGAAGACTTCAACATCGTAGTTTGAATTTCTAGCGGTGCTATATGGCGACGCTGGAGAACCAACAGTGTTGAACAACGTTGAACCTATAAACAAAGAAAAACATGTGAATTTAATAAAAAAACGTGATTGAATGTTGAGATTGCCCTCCTTCTAGTGCCAAATGTGAGAACCCCAATCCTAATACCTGCAAAAAAATAAGAACAAACACATTAGATTAGAGAATGCAAGCAAGAACAAGGATTACCCATGAAATCCATTCACAAAGCTTAAATTAGGAAAAGAAATGAAGAACACAATGAAAACAACAAAATAGAGATTGAATCCTAATTAAACTAGCAAACTCATGATCCCATGGGGGAACTAGTGCCAATTTGATGTGAAAGTTGGCCCTTTCCCAATTCCTATGACGCAAGATTGATGTACTGTTGATGAATGATCCACTTTGTTGAAGGATGGTGAATGCTCCAAACTAAAAACCTGCATAACCTAGCTAAGAACTCAATGGTATTGGTGAAAATGGCTAGAGATTTGAGTATAGTAACTTTGCATAATTTGTGTATGCTCAAATGAAGAATGAAGCCTCTTATTTATAGATGAGATTGATGGATGAATATCCAAAATAGAGCAATGTGGGACTAACATTCAACCAATGGAAAGATGCCACTCGTCAACCTATGAGTGAATGGAGGATGTGCAAGTTTTGAGGATTGTGCCAATAAATGCCTATTTTTGAATTTTTAATTTGTTGAAATGACATGCAAGAGGGAAGGAAAAAAAACATTGAATGCCACTTGGCTCAAGGAAAAGGACATGTAAGATGGAGTAAATGCCTTGTTGGATGTGCATGTCAACTTGGATTTTGAATTCAAACTTGAAGAATATTCCCAAAAAGATTACTTGTTGAGGAAAATAGAGATTTAATAAATCAATTAAATCTATTTTCATGTGCAAGTGGTAAAAGATGGAGGATGGGACATGATATGATATTAAATTAATCAAATTTAATTAATTTAATGAAGGGGGTTAAATAATGTGACCTATTTGACTTAAATTTGTGGATTTATTTAAATCAAATATGAGAGGAATGTGATAAGAGATTAATTAAATAAAGATTTTGATTTATTTAATTAAAAGAGATGATTGTTAGATTAAACTAAATAAGGTTTTAATTTATTTAATTTAATAGATAGACTCTCTAAGAGATTTAATCAAATAAAATTAATTATTTAATTAAATATGATAATTAGATCAAAATGATTAATTTAATTATCGAGAAGAGGTGACTTAATTAAATAACTGGTTTATTTAATTAAGAGAGGAATATTGATGAATCTAATCAGATAAGGGGAATTTGATTAAATGGTTAGATTGAAGGATGATTCAGGATGAAACGATGTTAGTAGTCGGGATTAGATGCACAATGTCAATCGGTACATTTTACGTGTCTACAGATATCAATTACTTTATCATTTTGGACTTGTAATAATAAGTTTAAAGTAATATAATTCTGTCAAAAATTGATTTACGATATCCCATATCTCAACAAGTTCTTGATTTGTATTTTTAAATTCCTAGACCTATTATTTACTACTTTAATTTAGATCTGCATTTGCAAACTTAACCTAGGTTACTTTTATAATCAACTAGGAGTTATCAATGAGCATGCTAAGGTTTTATCAATAGATTATTTATGGAAGTATTCAAGAAACATTTATAGATAATTATTATAGTATACCATCCTAGGTCTATTGCATGCTGGCTTGTTTTCTTTGAACCTTTTATTAAAAACTATAAAGTCAATCCATTGGCAGTCTAATTTAGGAGGAAATGATAGTTTCAATTTACCAAATTCTTCAAAGGTGTTTGTTAATATTGTCTATACTAACAACAAACAAACATTAAATATTAAGGTGAGTGAATTACACCAAGCTAACTTCTATCAATTTAGACTTGCACACATCAATTCAAGTCCACACCAAATATCAGGCCTACACATGCAAAAGTCAAATCTAAATGTGTAGGGGTGAACCATGACAAAGAACAATCAACTTGCAAACTTAAAGATATTTTTCTTCAAATCAACCCTAAAAATCCATATCATTGGTGAATTGATTCATAATTTTCATCATTAATTATTAAGTAAAGTATCACATTCAATTTATTTAAATCCCGCAATTAATTTTAATATTTTTACTATCAATCCTAACTTATTTAATCAAATTAATCATTTAATGTATAGGTGTTTTGCCCTCTACAATAGAATAAGTATACAAACATTCTTGTTTTCAAATATTGTAAATAATAATACAAGTGCTTTATTCTTTTGGTTTCTTTTTTTCTACCCAAGTACATAAAATCTTATTCCCAGAAAAGCCTATGGAAGCTCTGCTTAAAGTATACCTTCTTATAATTTTTAAATTATAACTCTTTTAAAACAATTGATTAAGATGATGCTATGCAATACCCAGTTATTGTAACTAACAAATTTAATTAATTCGACTTGTAATTTTAAGAAAAAAAGGTTCTTTGTTAAGTGATTTGATTAATGCATGAATTTGGGTCCTCTCATGTTGATGGATATGTTCATAGAACCTTTTAGATTGGTTGTAAACTCCCTTTTATAATATTGAAGATTGAATATACTTATTGTAGGGATCTTGCTAAGGAATTTGATATGCTTAAAATCTCAACAAAGAACAAAACATATAAAAATGGGAAGATAATTTTTTAGATGCGACTTAATTTATAGCAGAGCCGCCTCCTCTGTATTTCTGAGTATAATTGAAAATAACTCTTTTATTATTAAGAAACATAAATAGATGCATGTTGAATTAAAACCAAATAATAATAGGGTGACAATTCATTCAAATAACATCTTATTACTTGGATTAAAACTCCACTCCCATAAACAGGGAGGTTACACTTTAGCTTTTCTCAACTTCCGGGAGAGCCATTTGATCATCTTTCTCACAGAAGGGCTAGATATGCCATTGTCTTTTAGGCATTGACTACAATACTCATATTATATTTTGAGATCCCAAATAGTAATCTGCGGCTGAAAATTAATATTATTAATATCAGATAGTAAGCAGCTACTGCTGCTGAAAATTGAAAGGCAATTGAATTCAAGGGCACTTGGGACCTCCCTGCTGAGTCTTCCAGTTGTTGTAGCAGGGGCACACTTGTTTGTTTCCATAAGTTCCAGGAGGAACACAGAGACACTTAGCACAGCATTTCTTGCAGAAAAACATGCAGGGCTTTTTGTGAGAAGTTGCAGAACACCTGTAAGAGCACCTTGGGGCACAATCTACATGCCAATCCAAATGAACATCAGAAGATCTTTTATAAAAATAAGATCTAGAAGAATACCATCAGAAAGGTGACATTTACCAACAAGGACAAATAAAAGAAGTTTAAACACACCTGCAGGGCGAAGGCTTCCTTCTCCATAATTCTGAGTAGAAACAACAAAAAGTTCATAAATGATCAGCATAAAGAAATAACTAAGAAATCAATAAGTAGGATACTCTTAGACATTGATATTTTCCCACTGGGTAGCGACAAATGTTGAATCTAAGTATGTTGAGTTGGGATCTATTGGTATGCTTGTCAGGACAAGTTCAAATCCTGGCTGAGAGGCTCCTCCGACAAACAACCAAGTTAAAATTGTGAAGGAGGGAAGCCAATGATTGAAAATCACAAGAAAGTAAGTCAATAGAAGACAAAGCTTACCCCGCTCAACTGTGCCATGAAAAGTGACTTCTCGTTGCTATATTGCATATTTGCCTGCAAAATTCAGATCTCATATTACCATCAAAATCCCAAAATCAGGCTGAACAAATAGTATTGCCATGAACACTGCTCCCTTTGACAGTGTACATGTTTCTCTAACCAATGCACTATTATTTTACAAGACTTGAAATAACAACATGCTTTAAAAAGAAGAGGAGAGAGGCATCACAGGATTGTGTTTGTTCAATATGGAAACAAAAAAGTGTTCCCTCTGACAGTAAACTTTCTGTAATCTATATACTACCAAATTCTAGAAAATTAAACAGTAGCATGCCCGAAAGAACAAAAGATAAAAATCATCATGACTTATGAACAGCAATGTGGCATTGTGGTTAATCAGTTATGATCTAAAAAGAATCCCATTGTAGCACTGTGTGAGATCAGTGAAGGACTGGAAAAGAAAAAACTATTGTAGCATTGTACTGATGGGTTCTGAGCTGCAATGTACCTCAATATTGCATACAAGGAAGCCCATCAGAGCAAAAAGAACAAAACCAAATGATACAAGATTTGCCATTCTGGTTTTCCAATACCAACTAGCTAGAGAAGACTTCTCAACAACTAAGTTATGCTTGATGGGTGTGAGCTTGAGGGGATCAAAGTACTAATTTATATAGAGAGAATAAACTCAACCCATTTCTTGAAGGACAATCAAGTATAGTGCCCCTTCATTCGGTTGGAAACCGGAAAAAGGGCATGGCCCCACAACACAGAAGTTATGACCCATTTAGGAAGTTACCTGAACAGTTCAAGTGAAGAGAGCTTTCTTTTCCGAACAATTTTGTTTTGAGGATAAGATTTGTTTCATTAAAGTCACTCAAAGTTTACATCTGTCAACCGGCCTAGCCGTGGAATCCATTGTATACTAAATAAAAGGTTAGAGGAGATTACAAATAACAGTTTGTTGATGCACAGTCATGGCTGTGGAAACCCTGTTCACATGAGAATCCAACAAATGTATATGGACAAACAGACACAACAAATTACTCTTGGATATTGCTGTTAAATCATTCCCCATAAATCCTATTTAAGGGAGAGGAGTCTATCCTGGGTATAGGACCTATCCTGGGTATAGTTTTGGACAGCCTGGAGCCCAATCTTGGACAGCCCGGGGCCTACTTTTGGGCAATAAAAGTGCCAATAAATTTACACTTCATATCCAACTGCAAATCACTTTAATTCAAAAAATACACAAACTGACCAATATGTAATGCCAGATCAACATACCAATATTACATGACTTAGTGATCCGCTATGGGTCCATGACATTTTTTGGCTCTTTTTTTGTGGTTTTTGAAAAATGGTTCAAAAACATTGATAAATGTGTCCAATTTTTGCCAGAAAAAAATGGGGGGATGCCAGCTCAACAGTCAAGAGACATGGCAAAAAAAGATTGTCCAGATGCTGATGACGTTGACCCCTCCCTCAAAGTTACCCTACCCACCATCAGCTCCTCTTCCTTATATATGCCTTAGAAGTCGATTGATTTATGAGGTTTTTGAACAATTCAAGAAAACCAGAAAATGTTAAGGAGACAAAATCTATAATCATTCAAATCCAAGGAATACTACCTAGTCCCAAAGCATTCATCACCGTTCTGGTTTTCTTTTGATTTTTTCTTGAATTTAATATCCTTGAAAAATTCTTCATGGAAAATCTAACACTCTTTAAAAGCAGTTGAAGTGTCTCGTTTTGTGCACATGTGCTTCTGTAATTGAGTGACATGACAAAGGGCTAAATTTGTAGGTAGTACAGCTGTTTTCTCTCATTTCGGAATTACTGTGATGAAAGGGAGGTTATGAAACTTGATGTTCGGACTTCTTTTTATCAAAAATCACCCTACTTTTCTGTAAGTTTCCTCTGCGTTTTGGCAAATTATTTCTTTTTATAATGAAAAAAGATTTTTTTAATATTAAATAAGAGATGCATTTTTGTCCATGATTCAATAAATATGCATTTTTGTCAATGAGTGTGTTCGGTAAATTGTATTTTAAGTATAGTTTTTGAATATTGTTAGTGTAATTGATTTTTATTTTTGGAACATAAAATAAAATGTAAAAGAGTATAGGTAGTTATTGGTATTAGAAGGGGCAATATAATTTCAATGTTATAGGTTAAAAATGAATATTAAATTGTATATGTGCATATCTTATTATATAGATTGAGTTACATTAAAAATGTCATTCAAAAAGACAAAATAATTTTAAGTCAACTAAAGCCAAAATTTATTTTTATATTAAATTGTGGTGCCATCTCACAATAGAAAATGATTATTATGATATATATCATAATGCCTTATGTCTTTAAGCCACTGATAGAGTTCAAGTTTGATTCAACAAATTAAATGGATTGGACATGTAATTTATGAAAAAAGATAAATAAGTTTTTAATTTTTGCACTTATTGCTCCCAACATAAACCAATAGAAAGAAAAATAAATGACATTTTCTAATTATTTAAAATAAAATTTATTTTAGTCTATAGAATTGTTGCTTAATTTTTTTAATTCTGTATGTTTATCAGTTAAACAAACAAAAGAAATTGAATGCAACATATATATTTGTTGTGGGAACTATAAATAGATCGTGTAGTAAAATGAACTTTTCCTATGCTCAGTTTAGGTTAATATAATAAAATGTATATACATAAGTATAACTAATCCATATTAATTAATTCTAGTATTAGTTGATATTTGAATATTGAGAATATGATAAATGTTTGTATTAATTTTGATATTTGAAGAATGTAATGAATTTTGTAAGGAATTGAATTTGATAAAATGTTAGGATTAAGAACACTAGATTATAGACTAATGAATGTCTTATGACCATAATATTTGGTTGGCTCTTCCCAAAGATGAGTTTAGCAATTTGTGACTAATTTTTGATCTTAAACTTGTCTTGTCTCCAATAATTCATATTGTGTATCCTAAAGACTTATATTCTTTACTTTCCCTAATCACATTTGACTTCTCTATCTTCTACTATCTAATGGATTAGCGGTATTTATAAATATCTTTGTGGAGCTATTGTTAAGTCACAAGAGGGCATGTTCTCCTAGGTCAACTGTAAAAAATGTAACCTAAGCAACCTTTTTACTTCATAGGGAAAATTACTTATGGAAAAGACAATACTATTGCACTAAAGAATGTGCCACATAGGTGAGAAGAGTCTCAAGACTTTGAAAAATAAAAAATATTGCAAAGTTGGAAAAAGGTCAAAATTCAGGAAGGATGCAGTTCTTATAACTTTATCTACCTCTTTAATTTCTCTGTCAGAAATATTGTAGGAGACAATGTACATGCACTCCAACTTCTTTAGTTTGGATGTTGAAATTACCAGTTTGTCATGTGCCTCCAGTACGTTTTAGTTATGAAGTCATTTGTTTGTATTCAGTTGCATGTGCGTTGTGTTTACATTACATCCAGTTCCAAGCTGCAGATTGTTTTATTTCTGCAATTACTTCACAAAGTTTCTGCCAATTCCTTTCATTTCTTTTATTATTATTGGATTATACAGCCCTTCTGCAGTCCTCTCTCCAATCCAAACCTGACCTTACATTACTCATTGCTCGCTGTGTTTCAGTCAAAGATAAGTCTCCTATAGCTCCACCAGGTACACTAGTTACTCATTACATGCTCACCATTCATAAATGTTTATTAGGTACTAAATTAAATATGCCATTATTTTTTTTTTTTAGATAAGCTTGAAGTATGGATAAATTTATTTTTTGGGATGGTTTTTGTATTCTACATCTTTGCTTGCAATCATGTCTGTAACATACATTAATGACATATTACAACTTCAAATTTATTACAGGCATAGTGATAACACAAATACATTACATGCAGTTATATAATCATTGTGTTGTAAAAAGAAATTAATAAAATACATGATTAGTAATATGCCAATCAACATTATTGTAGCTTCTTTTAGCACATTTATCACATAGAAACCCAATATTTTTGTATAGAAGAAAGATGTTGTCAATAGAGACATACCTTCTATTCACACAAAATAATCTTCCATCACTTGGGCATGAAGAACAAGCGAAGAAAAAGTAGTGTAACATCACATACCAAGAATACCCATGTTGAATCCCATCTTACCATAGAGGAAAAATCTTCTATTGATACTTTCCAAAAATGAGAGAGACCCATGCATCAAAATTAAGGTCTAGCCCTAACATGATGTCTTGTTAGGTGTTTGTTGCTACTTCTTAATCAAAATATATTGTGCAAGTTTGGGAGTCATATCCAATCAAGGAAAATGTAATTTTGGGTAAAGGGTTTTGTGGGTTCTTACATTCCAAAATATTCTAAACCTATTCAATTTGTTTTTGGTAGCACCCTTAATCTTGATCTTTTTGAATTTTCACATGTGTGTGTTCATAAATTCCAACCCTCTTCTTTGTCTATCCATGGTTTAAGCCAAACTATGTTCTCGTTATGTTTTTTTTGGTTTTGATGTGCACCCATGTTCTCTATGTAGTTAAGATACACATGATTCTTCCCATTATTTTTGGAAGAATGCCTCAACTATCTCTAATCCCTTGTCTGTACCTACTACTAAGGATGCTTCTACCACTATGATGCTCTATATGCAACACATGATCCAATTGTTGATTAGCTACATGGTGTCGAATATGCTCTTTATTACAATGTGTATGATCTTTTTTAAGATCTTATATTGTTATGTAATGAGATTTGGTTTTTTATGGATAAATATTTATGCTTGATTCCCTTATTGTACTTGTTTCTAATCCTATTTGTCATTACGATTTAGAGGCTATTTGATACAACACTTGGTTAGATTGGTGTGGGTGTTGTTCAAACAAGTTTGTTTGAGGTTAGAATATTGTGCATGGCATCTTCATAAATTGTAGTGATTATTTTTGTTTGTGCATATGCTTCATTAATTCAAAAAACCAAAAGGATAACTTAACTAAAAATTTCCATTAAGTTGAAAGTTATAAAAAAATAGTTTAGTGGAGACTCATGATCATAACTTGAAATGACATTATTAGATTATGTGCACTTGTGATCACTACTTCAAAGATATGTTTTTATTACATCTCATTTGGAGGCCATACACTCTTTACTCTTTCTTCATGAGTGAGATTTTGTTTAACGTTTTACTCTCTTAGCTATGAGGAGGAATGTTGTGTATTCCATATTTGAGTAGAAAAATTCAAAGTAGAGTTGATACTACTATAGCATTGTAAATTGTCACCATTGACAACTTCACACTAGGGTTAGCTCCCCTATATGTGCTTGGATCCAATTATACTTTTCATTTTCTTGTTTTATGATCATATCTAAATAGTTAGAGCTAAATTTGGATTTTATCAATTAATTGTTGGCTTTCGGTTGTTTTGTGGTTTGTCCTTGATGTCAAAATTGATTATGCAATGCTTTAGTATTCAGTGATTCACACTTATGTAGTTACATGATATATTGCCCATGGAAGCTCATTAGGTTCATATTGTTTCAAGTTTTTGATATATATACATTTCTTGAGGCTGAGAATGTTTATTACTCGTGTTTTAGTAGTTTGGTTCCTCAAAGACTAGATGTCACAGTGATTGCCATAGGTATATTCGGCAAGTATATTCATGATGTTTTGACCTGATTTTTAAAGTCCCAATGTGAGTATGGTGATATCAAAAAGCAATGGTTTTGAACATATTGGATAGTTATTCATAATTCACCATTTAGGTTGATCAACTTGATTTGTTGCAAGTTGCCTTCACATGATATATGAATGACACATTTCATGTTTGCACAAAAATATCCAAGTATATGAAAGGAATATGAATGCAGATTACAAGTTTTTAACTTGTATATATATTCTCTTCATTGATATTTAGTGTGTAAATATCTTGCTTCATGGTTTATAATACTTTGGGAAACTTGTTTTGGCATATTATTTGATTATTTTTCAAAAAAATGTGACTTGGTAAGAGTCACCTTTTTTGGTTCAACAACAATATAAATAGTCACATTGTATGTGACATTGACATTGTAGAAAGTGTTAATTTTCCATTCATAAGGTATCAATATTGTTTTGAATAAGAAGATTTGAGTGTCGGTATCTTTAAGGTTTTGATTTGGTGGTAATAAGGTATCTATATTATTTTCCATAATAATTTGAGCCTAATATTTATATCAGGTTGTATAAGACATAGCATATGTGTGACTTCACTTCACTCATTAGTGACTTGGCATCGACAATGAATGGCTGATTATGATGTGAAATGACTGTGTTGGCATTTGTGGCTGAAGAATTTGTCATAGAACTCAAAAGCATTATGATGGTGTATTCATTATTATGTTTTTCTTTGTACCAGACTTCAAAACATTATTATGATTGAAAATGTCTTTGAAAAACTTGAAAGAAAGGAAAATAGGGCAATATCTTTTTGATTGTGTGAAGGGTTTGGAACCCTAGCCACCATGAGGATGCTTTTGTTCTCAACTATAAAACTATGTTCTTCTTTGGACGACACTGGAGGAGTGAATCAACTTCATTGTATAATGGACAATAGGTTATGAGCTAGCAAGAGCTTGATAGTTAATAAGGAAGTGACAATGGCTCCTTCAGCTACGCAGTTATGGTTGTCTTCATCAATATTTCTTTGGTATTTGTTTGATTTCTTCATTATAGAATTAGGTATTACTAAATAGTTGTTTGAAGAAAGTGAGATTTAAGACAGTTAATATTTCTTAAGGATCAAATCATAACTGAAAAAATTTGTTTTATTTATGTTAAATGATTTGTATTTGAGTTTAAGAAGATTTTATTGGGGTAATGAAGTGATTTTGTTATTGTTGTAATCTATGATTAAGAGTTTGTTTAAAAATAAGGAAAGGAAAAGAAGACCTATGGGCTATAACTGAATTGTTTATATCTTTAAAGGGTTTGATTAAAAGATTGTTCAGGGGTTTTTCTTTTGAAACCCTAACTCGAGATTGTTGTTACAGTTACTAAAACTATATGCAAAAATTTTGTATCTATTTAATAAGGGCTTTTGGTATTTCTTAGGTATGAGGAAGAGAAGAACACGATATTTCATGATCACTCCTTAAGTGATACAAAAAATTGTTCTAAATGGAAAATCTGTTTATTATTTGAGAAGATGTTGACACACAACATTATTCAATGAGCTTATTGAAATTTTTTATAGTCTTCTATTGAAATTCTAAGACTGCATATTGCACTTCTAGGGTTTTGATAGAATACTATAACTGTGTTGCATTGTAATGGAGTTGGTGCTCCTAGAGTTGGTACTCTAAATTAGTGAGGGATTGGTGCTCCTAAATTTGGTGCTCTAAATTAGTGAGTGGTTGGTGCTCTATCTAAATAAAGAAAGTTTTTTTTGAGTGGTTTTTATTCCCCTAGAGGGATTTCCACTCAAGAAAAAATTATGTGTTGTGTGGTGATTTTATGTGTGTGATCTCTTTCTTATCAGTCTAATTTTAATGTGTTATCAAATGCATAATTATCAATCTTTCATATTTTTCAATGTTATGCCTCATTTCATATCAATCTTTCATTTCTGTCAATGCACATTTCATGAATAAAAGGTTCTATTATTAATGTGAGCTCTAAAACATGTGAAAGTGTTAAGTTCATCCTTTCTTAATGTTTCATGTTTAATTCATGGTTCATGTAAATACAATACTATTCATGCACATGTCAAATTTATTCTTTGAATTGTCATTTGGTGTTTTGATATAAAAAGTTCACTTCACATACTATCATTTGTCATCTTGGTTCAAAAGAAAACACAAATTCTTGTTTTTGAAAAAGTTTGTCACTTCTATAAATCACTGATTCACCACCCCTCTTAGTGATTTTAGTCTTCCAACAATTGGTATTAGAGCATAGGATCCTTTTATAGGTCTAATCCACCTAGGATTGATTTTGGTTTTTGGAAGTCAATCAAACATGTCATAGGCTCAAGAGGGTACTTTTGTGACTAGATCTCCATTGTTTGATGGTACAGATTATGTGTTTTGGAAAGTCAGAATGGAAACATATTTGATTTCAATTGATCTTGATGTTTGGAGCATTTTTTTAGATGGGTATGCTATTCCATCCACAATTCCCATAGATTCTGCTGAAAAGAAGTATGAAACTAATGCTAGAGCCGAACATGCTCTTTTGTGTGGCTTAACCAAAGATTTATTTGTTAAAGTCATGCATTGCAAATTTGCTAAAGGGATTTGGGAAAAAAATGAAAACATTTATCAAGGAAATGATAAAGTCAAATAGTCAAAGATTCTTACTCTCAAAACTCACTTTGAGGAAATGAAAATGAATGGTGATGACAAGGTAGCTGAATATTTTTTTAGAATAAGTGAAGTTGTTAATACAATGAGAGGTTTAGGAGAAGAAATAGAAGCGTTTGTTGTGGTCAAAAAGGTCATTAGAACCTTACATCCTAAATATGAAACTAAAGTTTCAACTCTTGAAGAAAAGAAACACTTTGATAAGCTTGCCTTAGATGATCTACAAGGAACTCTTATTGCCTTTGAAATGAGAACAAGAAAAAAAAAATCCAAGAAAAGAAACTAAGTTTAAAACTAAAAAAATAATGAAATTGTAGTTGAAAATGAGTCAGAAGAATTTGATACATAGGAGTCTCACTTTGTTAGAAAACTGAAAAAGGAATCAGGTAAATACACAGGGAAACTTCTCTTTAAATGTTTTAACTATGAGAAAATTGGACATCCTATAGTTAAATGCCCCTATGTTGAACAAAATAGTGATGATGAAAAACTTGACAAGCAATTTAAGAAGAAGATCTATAAACATAAAAGGAAATTCCATTTCAAGAAGAAAACGAGTTTATTCATCAAAGATGAATTAGACGGTGAGGCAAAGGATTCTTCAGATGATGAAGAGACTAGATATTTTTGGGTGAAATTAAAAAAAGAGAGGATATAAACAAGTATGTTTTAGAAGATGATAAAATAGATCTAGAAGGTGAGACTATATTTATGGCCACATTGAATGCGATGGAACTCCAAGAAAATAGATTTGCAGAGACTTCTACTTCTAATAAAGAATTTGGAGGTTTTGAGAATGAACTGAAAATTTCTCTAAGTGAAGTTCAAGTTTTGAAAAAGGACTTAGTATATCAGAAAATTTAGATTGACCAAGATACTAAGAATATAGTAAGTAAGATTCTAATCACTAAAAAGGAAATTACTGACTTAAAACTTCAAGTTTAATTTCTCAAGGTTACAAGGATGCAATTGGAATTCAAGGAAGAAAATTGTTGTATCTTAGAAACTAAAATCAACAATATTAGAAAGTAATTTAATAAATTTAAAGATCTTTTGAATAAAAAGGGGTCTTATGAAGACAAGTTAGGTCTTGGTTATATGGATGATTCAAGTGATTTTCTAGATGTAAAAGGTAAATGTGGTAGATCTAGACATGCTTCCTACAAGAAGAAAGAGAATAGTCTTTCTAAGACAACTATGCAAAAAAAGGTTAAGTTGGTTTGGATGGCTAAAAGGAGCAATATAGAACCAAAAGGTATTTTAATCAAATTGAATTACATGCTAAAGTTGAAAACACATGGATTTTAGATAGTGGTTGTTCTCATCATATGATAGGGGACATAAGTATTTTTCCTGAACTTGAATTTGGTTATTTTGGTTTAGTATGGTTTGGTAATGATGATTACATACAACTTATGGAAAAAGGAACAGTGGTAATAACATTTTCTTTCCAAATGATTCTTTTTGATGATTGTGGGTCTTAGATTAAAAAGAAATTAGGAGAAATAGTTATCGTTGGTTCACGGACATAGGGAAATATTTATGAAGTGACTACTGTAAAATTTCTTGATCAGTTGAGGAGGAGTCTCTATGATCTTCCTCCTATTTATTTTCACTATTCAATCTTTATGATCGCAGGGTGTGCTTTAAAGTTTTATCTTATATCCTTGAAAGTATAAACTACAATAAAATATTTGCAGTTTAGTTGGTGTTTTGATTGTGTGTTAGTGTGTTACTTTTATATTGTCTTGATTATGGCAATAGAGATATAGAAATTTTTTTCTTGCGAATGAACAGAGAATTGGTAAACTCAATTAATTTTTTTTTGCCACTAATATCAATTGTTTGGATAGTCAACACTTAGTTGTTATATCTTCATAAAGAGGAAGGCTCTATGATATGAGAAGAGAATTTTTAAAACTCTATGTATCAAGGGATAGAGAAGAAAGATTATGTTTTTCTTCCAAGTCATGCTATTTGTCTCTTCACGAAGCAATGTGAAATAGGGAAGTACAATGTAGTGAATGTTGTTTTGAGGAGAATCTTATTGTTGAAATGACAATGAAAGTCATAACATTTTTGGATTTCAAGGTTTCAAGGCTTCTTGAAATAGTCTTGTCTGAATGCTTTTTAAAGTATGCATGGTCTTAGGGGGAGACATTCTTATCTATTTACACCATTTGTTTCCTTAAATGTTGGTTCAACATGTGGTTGCATCTAGTTCTTCTTAGTATTATAAGTGTTCCTGTTTGACATGTTCAATGATATTCTATTTTATATTCCATTGGATGGTGTTACATGCATTTTGGTATTGCATTATGGTTTGGATTGCATATTGATTGGTATAACAGTTGTTTAATGATTCAAATTACAACATTAAATTGTTTCAGGTTTCATGAGATAGTTACTTAAGACAAGAAAACATAAGTGAAAAAAACATTTGTTGCTTGGACACATGTTGTGAAATAGTGATTGAATAGTGCTATATCACAAGGAGAAGTTTCTTGCATATTTCATGGTACATAATATTTTTGGTGAATGGTTGTAATTCGGTTTGGTGATTTGTACATTTTCAGCTTGGCATTGTTGTATGTCAGTGGTATTTATTACATTCTTAGTTCATTCTTGAGGTGCTTGACAATGATATTCCTTTGTGCTTTTGACAGTAAGTTGCTATTTGCAGGTTGTACAATTGATGCATACATTGATATTTCTGATCTCACAGTACTTGATTTTATGATATTTACATGTTGATATTTCCTCGGTGCAAGGTAACAACTATTTGCGGGTTTCGTGACTTGATCACTACCAGCTACATGTTGAAAATGGTAGTGTGTTACAGGTTTTCCTTGGTGATAGCTACATAATGAGTTGTTTTTTGTTTTAGTATTCCACTATTGAAAATGGTATCCTTGTCATTTAAGGTCTTTGTTCCCAAGGCTGATGATTCTTGATATTAGTATTTGTGTTTCTATTAATTTTTTTGGAGATGTCAATAGGATCCAAATAAAAGAACAGTTTGCACAAAGAAAGTTAGCAAAAGATTCTCAAGGTGGCATTTAGAAAATAGTGACAGTTAGTATGATAACAGAGATAGTAAATTATGGTTGTAGAGATAGTGTGTTTGCTCATGTGATTTAAACAAGGAGGTATATGACAGATTTATTTGATTATGACTAAAGTAACATGACATGGTTGGTTGGCTTCTTAGCTGTTTTTATGGAATTTCAAATTCTCCTCTATCATTCTTTGTCATTGAGGAAAAAAGGAGGACAGATGATGTGTTTTTCCATCAAGGAAAAAGGGGAGTTTGTTGGCTTTCAGTTGTTTTGTGGTTTTTGCTTGATGTAAAAATTGATTATCCTGTGCTTTAGTATTCAGTGATTCACACTTATGCAGTTACATGATATATTGCCTATGGAAGTTCATTGGGTTCATATTGTTTTAGATTTTTTATATATATACATTTGTTGAGGATGACAATGTTTATTACTTGTGTTTCAGCAGTTTGGTTCCTCAAAGACTAGATGTCACGGTGATTGCCACATGTATATTCAATAGGTAGTTGAGGCTGACAATGTTTATTACTTGTGTTTCAACAATTTGGTTCCTCAAAGGCTAGATGTCACAGTGATTTCCACAAGTATATTCATGATATTTTGACCTTATTTTTAAAGTCACAATATGAGTATGGTGATATCAAAAAGTAGTGGTTTTGAACATATTGGATAGTTATTCATAATTCAACATTCAAGTTGACCAACTTGATCTATTGAAAGTTGTCTTCACATGATATATGAATGACACGTTTCATGTTTGAACAAAAATATCCAAGTGTATGAAAGGCATAGGAATGTAGATTACAAGTTTTAAACTTGTATATATATTCTCTTCATTGATATTTAGTGTGCAAATATTTTTTTCATGGTTTATAATACTTTGGGCAACTTGTTTTGGCATATTATTTGATTATTTTTCAAATAAATGACTAGGTAAGAGTCACCTGTTTTGGTTCAACAACAATATAAATAGTAACATTGTATGTGACATCGACATTGTAGAAAGTGTTTATTTTCCATTCATAAGGTATCAATATTATTTTGAATAAGAAGCTTTGAATTTCAATATCTTTAAGGTTTCAATTTGGTGGTAATAAGGTATCTATATTATTTTCCATAATAATTTGAGCCTAATGTTTATATCAGGTTGTATGAGACACAACATACATGTGACTTCACTTCACTCATTAGTGACTTGGCATTGACAATGAATGGTTGGTTATGATGTGGAATGATTGTGTTGGCATTTGTGGCTAAAGACTTTGTCATCGAACTCAAAAGCATTATGATGGTTTATTAATTATTGTGTTTTTCTTTGTATCAGACTTCAAAACATTATTATGATTGAAAAATTCTTTGAAAAACTTGAAAGAAAGGAAAATAGGGCAATATATTTTTGATTGTGTGAAGGGTTTGGAACCCTAGCCGCCATGAGGATGTTTTTATTCTCAACTGTAAAACTATGTTCTTCTTTGGCTGACACTAGAAGAGTGAATCAAGTTCATTGTAATTATGGACAATAGGTTATGAGCTAGCAAGAGCTTGATAGTTGATAAGGAAGTGACAATGGCTCCTTTAGCTAGGTAGTTATGGTTGTCTTCAACCGATCTTTCTTTGGTATTTTTTTGGTTTCTTCATTGTAGAATCAGGTATTACTTTAGTTGTTTGAAGAAAGTGAGAAAAGATAGTTAATGTTTCTTAAGGCTTGAATCATAACTAAAAAGTTTGCTTTATTTGTGTTAAATGATTTGTATTTGAGTTTAAGAAGATTTTATTGGGGTAATGGAGTGATTTTGTTATTGTTTTAATCTTTGATTAAGAATTTGTTTAAAAATTAGGAAAGGAAAAGAAGACCTACAGGTTGCAATTGAAATGTTTATCTTTAAAGGGTTTGATTTAAAGATCGTTTTGAGGTTGTTCTTTTGAAACCCTAACTTGAGATGGTTCTTAGAGTTACAAAAAATGTATGCAAAAATTTTGTATCTATTTAAGAAGGGCTTTTGGTATTTCTTGGGTATGAGGAAGAGAAGAACAAGATATTTCATGAGTACCCCTTAAGTGATACAGAAAGTTGTTCTATATAGAAAATATGTTTATTATTTGAGATGTTAAAACACAACATTCTTCAATGAGCTTATTGAAAAAATTTGTAACTTCTTCTATTGAAATTCTAGGACAACATATTGCACTTCTAGGGTTCTAATAGAATATTATAACTGTGTTACATTGTAATTGAGTTGGTGCTCCTAGAGTTGGTACTCTAAATTGGTGAGGGATTGGTGCTCTAAATTAGTGAGGGGTTGGTGCTCCCTAGAGTGGGTGCTCCTAAACTATGTAGAGTTGGTGCTCTATCTAAATAAAGTTTTTTTTGAGTGGTTTTTATTCCCCTAGAGGGTTTTCCACTCAGGGAAAAATTCTATGTTGTGAGGCGATTTTATGTGTGTGATCTCTTTCTTATCAGTCAGATTTTAATGTGTTATCAAATGCATAATTATCAATATTTCATATTTGTCAATGTTATGCCTCATTTCATATCAATCTTTCATTTTTGTACATGTACATTTCATGTATAAAAGGTTCTATTATTAATGTGAGAGCTCTTTAATACAAGTGAAAGTGTTAAGTTTATCGTCTGTTAATGTTTCATGTTTAATTCATGGTTCATTCAAATACAATACTATTCATGCGCAAGTCAAATTTATTCTTTGAACTATCATTTGGTGTTTTGATATAAAAGTCAAGTTCACTTCACATATTGTTATTTTTCCTCTTGGTTGAAAAGAAAACACAAATTCTTGTTTCTGAAAAAGTTTGTGACTTTTGTAAATCACCGATTCACCCCCCTCTCAGTGATTTTAGTCTTCCAACATTAATAACATTCAAAGCCCCAAAACAGGTATGTACTACGACACTAGCACCCTTTTCCAACCTATTTTGGCCCTAATTCAAATATGCCAGTGTCAACATTTTAACATTAAGGAATCCAAAATCACTTACATTAGTTGCTAATAATTAATTTGTGGGAAATTAAATAATTGCATATAAATATACTATTTCAAATCCTAAGCAATCCTAAAAAAAGACTAGCACTTTGAAGTGACAATTGAGCACCCTAAAAAGCAGCCTAGAGAAAAATAATTGGTGCATCATTATTTCAGTCAAGCATCATGTTAGTAACCCATTAAGTTTTTATGTGAGTTTTTTATGTTGCATGTCCATTTTCTTTATGAGTATTATCACTTGCAGGACTTCAATCCATCAATGAATGTCTCTAAGTGGTAAGTTGCAACAATTATCAATTTATCACTTTTTTATCCATTTTCCTTTGCCTAGCTGAGGGTAAGGACTGTTTACCTCATCATAACCATTCTTTAGGTAGAAATACCAAAATAGGGTTTGAATTAGGAAATCCCATATACATCACAATCCTTTCCACTCTTTCTTGTTTGCAAGTTAAAAATTTGAAGTGAATTGGAAAAAGATTGAAGACCTAATTGCTCATTCACGAATTCAAACCCTAAAGTCAACAAATTATAGAAAGTGGAATTTATCAGCAATAGATGAAGTTCCAACACTAAGTTCAAAAGAGAAGAGTCTATAGATAGGGACCAACTAATATCCAAATTTTGATTTTAAGTGTTTTCACTTCCAAGTCTATGGCGTCAAGACCCTTTCCCATCTAGGGGTAGGTGTAGAAAGATGTGAGGCTAAAAATTGGCCACCATCTTTAAATATTTTTAAAAGTCATAACACACTCACATTATGGCTTGGTGTTGCTAAGCCTAAGGCTCAATAATACCAAGGCCATAACGTGCTCACATAATAACGTGAGTGCGTTATAGCCTATATAAAAAAAGGGGAAACTTTAAATCATTCTTATTTTTGTGTTTTCTTGCTACCCCGTGGCCTTCACATTCTCAAGAGTGTGCTCACATTATTGAAGAGAAACTTCTTCACTAAATCATTACCAAATCTTCACCAAAATGTTGCCATGACATTGGGGAGGTCAAAGGAGTAAGTTTTGATTATTTTTTGTGTGAATTTATTTTTGTACAATAGCAAAATGTATCCCTTTACATTTTCACACTTAATTTGGAATTAGTATTATGATCCCACAATACTGGTTTACAATTTCTTGGAGATCCTAATTTTTGCTGAAATCACATATTTTTAGAAAATATAATGATTTAAGCCTTGAAAAGTTGCATTTACAGGATTTCAATTGAAGAGGATTTGATCAAACCATCTTAGATCAAACCCCCTTGGATGGAACCCCACTAGTTTTAAACTGTACCTATAACGGAGTCTCCTTTACACCTAGCAATATGCTGATAAAGAAACACTTTTGATTTACTTTTTTTGGGATCAAATGAATTCAAAAAAAAAAAATTTGTAACTATGTAGTCCTTATCATAATCTTCCCAAAAAGTATAATTTTATAATTTTAAATAAATTTAATTCTATTATTATATTTATTTTTTATTTCTTGTGAATGTAGGTTTTTCACCAAAAATCAAGCTCTATTTTTTGCACATGTGGAAAAATAGTAGATTATCAAAAAAAATTTGCAAAATATCAGTGCACTAGATACTGAAGTCCTTGATCCAACAAAAAAAAATTGAATTTCGATACATACAAAAAAGTTATGTTGTATACAATCCACCAATTTTTGAATTGTAATTGGTTTGACTTTGAAACTTGATAGAGGAAAAAATATTCAATAAAACACTATGTAACCAAATGAAATCACTAGATATCATAGTTACAAATCTAAATTATAAAAAAATAGAATTTTATCCTTCATGGAAAAAAAGTTATGTTGTATATGGTGAAAATCACTCCTTAAAAATGGCGTTACTTATAAAAACTAGTTTTCGAAGGAGATGGAAAAAGAAGTGCAATTTGATTCCAAAATTTTTGAAAAAGATATATTTAGAATCTACAAAAAAAATGTGACAAATCACTACTTCGCATTGTAGACACCCAAAATTGTCCTCTTGCAACACCTGTCTCGGCATTTCATCATTTAGGCATCTTGTAGCATGTTTTGCCCTAGATACCCATGTCATCATCTAATTAGTTAAATAAATAGTATTTATTTGACTAATTTCATTTATTCCCTTCCTCTAATGTTAATTAAATAATTTATATTATTTAATTAATTAAATAATTTCTAATGTTAATTAAATAAGTTATATTATTTAATTAATGAAATCATAAATTCAACGTTAATTAAATAAATCCAAAATTTATTTAATTAATAAAATCTTAAAAAGATCTTCTCGCTTTCTTTCCAAAACTGAACTTGTGTGCATCTAATTAATTTATTTAATTAGATAATTCATCGATTATCCTTCTCGTCTTTTTCAAGATTTATTTTCTTTAAAATAGGAAATGAAAGCTTTCTATCTTTTTTGAAATCTTATCTCATCTCGTTGTATTTCCGCTTTTGTCAAAAATCAAATCATTGTCGAATCTTGTCAAATGTTATCTTCGTCAACGTCACGGCTCTATAAATGCGGCCTCTCCCAATCCATTTAGGGGGTTGATTCGTTTAGCATCCAGACTCTGTCAAAATCAGTCTCCGTCTCTACCTATCATTCTTTCTATTTTTCATTGTCATTTTCAAGTTGTTATGCTACAGGAATGAGCACTCAACATTCCTCCATTGTCAACCCTTCAAAATCTAATCTCATGCAGGTGGAGAAGAGCAATGGAGATAAATCAAGTCTAGCTTGGAGATCGGTTTTCTTTGCTTTCTTGTTTTAATTTTCATGCTAGTTTGTGCTCTATTGTGCTTGATAGGAATTAATTAGATTACTATTTTCAATACTCTAAATCTAATTAATTTTTAGCTTATCAAGATCCCAATGATCCCATGTCACCCACTACCGATCCCATTGCAAGTCCTCCATCATATCCTATTGGTCTTTCTACCCTCATTCATGAATGTTCCTCCTTCGAACAACCACAACCATTATCTTCTCCATCCAATAAGGAAATCATGTCTAGTGTTTCACCTACACCTAGTCCTATTGTCCATTGCACACTCCAAAATATGAACCACCAAGGTAAAGGTCTAGGCCTTCATGAACAAGATATTTTGGAGCCCATCCATGTCAAAGTCCCACCACGCTCTTATGGCCTTGGACATATATCTCAAGGACACCAATCTCAAGATGTTGGTATTTCCTCCATGCATCCTAAGTCCACTTTCCATCATAAATCCTACCATACGCCTAAAACATATGTTGCCATTCCACCACTGTCATCCTACAAATGTCAAAAGCATGTGACCATACACTTCCCTCCATCCACTCTACCACCATTGCTTCCAACCCCTAATATCCCTCCATTCACTTTACCACCATTACTCCCAATACATAATATCCCTACCATTCAATCCTCTTATCCATTTGTCCATAAATTCTTTAAACATCTTAATCATGACCAATCAATGCACACATTGTCTAAACATAAAGCTTCCACTCAATCCATCCACCCCACAGGATTCAAAAATAAAAATTTGGATGCCTCTACACATAAAGTCAAAAATTCTAATGGTCCTAATACCTTAGCATACAATTGCAAAAATTCAAAGCCAAGTACATCTAAAAGGCTATATAAGCCCATACCTCCAAAAGTAAGGGCCAAAACTCAAATGGTTTGGGTACCTAAGAAAAAAGAAACCAAGTCAAACGAGGCGTCCACATCACAAAAATCCCAACCATCCCCTCCCATCCAAAATACACATTCCATCCAAAAGTCTCCAATTCCTAACACCCACAAGCAAAATAACAGTCATAAAAATAGTAAGTCTATGTGGGTACCTAAGGCACTTCATCCACCATCTCCTAAGCAAAAATCTCCATTGCTTCCTACACCACCTTCTCATCAAAAGCTTCAAGGTTTATCACAATGTGTGCAACCATTGGTCATGGTTCCCTTCCATCTCACAACAAATCCGCATAACTCCTCCTACTCATCCTTCACTCATTATCCTACATATCTCCCCCATCATCTTCCTAGGGTCCATGCTTTTGACTAAGCCTCCCCATTCATCTTTTCCATAAGTCCCATATAATACCTATCATCTTCCCTACATAATCCATATCATAATCCATTATTGTCCTCCATAATCCACATCATAATCCATCATCTACCTACTCCATCTCCCTTTCATGTCATCCCTTACCAACATCTATGAGCATGATGACATTTGACATGGTCCATGTAATGATAGCTATCCTCGTGGGACTATCACCTTTCATGCAACTAGACACTTAAGTCCCTCCTATCCAAAAGTAAAAAAAGTCAAAAAGTCAAAAATAATAAAAGAAAGAATAAAAAAAAAAGAGTAAAGAGAAATCCCTTCGTCCAATGGTGAAAACCTGGTAAACAAGGGCCTTGGATAAGTACCATGATGAAAACCTAGCAAACAGGCATCATGTGTAGGTTGATCTTCTATGTCACTTACACTTGGTGGCACAATGTCTTATCTATCCAACCTATCATTCCTATCATATCATTTCCATCCTACCTACCATCTTTGGCCATCATACATACCTATCATATTGAACCCATTCATCCACCCTTCTTCTTTTGATCTTGATGAGGATATAGGGGTAAAGGTTGAAACATGTTTTGAGTCTCTTGACATACCTCATTTATCTAAACCAATCATGTCATTATCCTATTGTCATAAATTTTGTCCAGAAAAATCCTAAGTCTTGTACCTAAAATGGGGCATATTATTCCTATGCGACATAGTCTTTGGAGATCACATCCTTGCTCTCTTATGACACATACATCAATAGCATCCATCCATCTATCATGATCCTTTTATCCCTTATCTCAACACCCACCCTTGCACCTAGACTTGGTTTTCCCCTTGTCATTGGTATCTAGCACAAAGGCTATTCAAATTTTCATCCTTTGACACCTCAAAACACGTCAAAAGTCCAAAACAATCAAAACATGTCAAAATTCAAAAAAAATCAAAACATTCCAAAAGTCCAAAAAAATCAAAACATTCCAAAAGTCCAAAAAAATCAAAACAAATTCAAAAAATCAAAGCATTCCAAAAGTCCAAAAAAAAAATCAAAACATTCAAAAAAGTCCAAAAAAATAAAAACATTTCAAAATACAAAAAATTCAAATAGCCAACAAAAATCCAAGCAATAATCCAAATGCAAGATAGTCCTTAATCCATGGCAATCAAGTCAATCAATCTTGTCAAGTTATCCAATCACATTCTTTGGTCTTGATCCTTATCTTGTTGTAAACCCAATCAATCAATGTCAATCAGTCAATTATTAATCATCCTTGTGTTGATCTAGGGATATGTCACTCCCCACAATGACAACACTATTATCATCATCAATCAAAATCAGTCAATCAATCAACGGTTTACAACTTGACAGGGGCAATACCTTGTTTGTTTTTGTATCATTTGTGCATGCTTGCTTGTTTGTTGGTGTGTGTTATCATTTTATCTTGCATTTGTATCAAATCCATATCATTCCATCTAATATTCATATCTTGTGTGTGTTGGAATATCTTTTTGCATTATCCTTTGCATCTAAGGTCACATAATACCTTTTGTGCATTAGGACTTTAATGCTCTAAGCCTCTTTCCTCATACGTCTAGACAAGGTTGTATTACGCTGGGGCATGAGACACATCATCACCTTGGTCCTTATATCTTGGTGCATAATGTCTAGTGCTATATCAAACATCATGGTTGCTCATATTTCATTGCATCATAACGTATCATCCATTCCTTCATCTTTAGTTCTTGACCCATCCCTTTCATTTCGAGAGCCTACCCGTGTTTGTTCAACCCGCCTATCCTCTCGAGGGGGCATCATCATATTTTGATATCATTATCCATTTTCCTCTATCCATATCTTAGTTTCTTTGAAATGATGTTACTCGACACAAATCGCATCATCTTGAACATCATCTCAAAGAGGGGCAAAATGTAGACACCCAAAATTGTCCTCTTGCAACACCTGTCTCAACATTTCATCATTTAGGCATCTTGTAGCATGTTTTGCCCTAGATACCCATGTCATCATCTAATTAGTTAAATAAATCGTATTTATTTGACTAATTTCATTTATTCCCTTCCTCTAATGTTAATTAAATAATTTATATTATTTAATTAATTAAATCATTTCTAATGTTAATTAAATAAGTTATATTATTTAATTAATGAAATCATAAATTCAACGTTAATTAAATAAATCCAAAATTTATTTAATTAATAAAATCCTAAAAAGATCTTCTCACTTTCTTTCCAAAACTGAACTCGTGTGCATCTAATTAATTTATTTAATTAGATAATTCGTCGATTATCCTTCTCATCTTTTTCAAGATTTATTTTCTTTAAAACAAGAAATGAAAGCTTTCTATCTTTTTTGAAATCTTATCTCATCTCGTTGTATTTCCTCTTTTGTCAAAAATCAAATCATTGTCGAATCTTGTCAAATCTTATCTTTGTCAACGTCACGGCTCTATAAATGCGGCCTCTCGCAATCCATTTAGGGGGTTGATTCGTTTAGCATCCAGACTCTGTCAAAATCAATCTCCATCTCTACCTATCATTCTTTCTATTTGTCATTGTCATTGTCAAGTCGTTATGCTGCAGGAATGAGCACTCAACATTCCTCCATTGTCAACCCTTCAAAATCTCGCATTCTCATGCAGGTGGAGAAGAGCAATGGAGATAAATCAAGTCTATCTTGGAGATCAATTTGCTTTGCTTTCTTGTTTTAATTTTCATGCTAGTTTGTGCTCTATTGTGCTTGATAGGAATTAATTAGATTATTGTTTTCAATACTCTAAATCTAATTAATTTTTAGCTTATCTACAGGCATCATCTTCAAATTCCTCACAACTTAGCTGCTATAGGTGCCCGTAAGTGAAGATTTAGTTTGAAAAAATCAGTTCAGTGTCGAGTTTGGCCAAAAATTGTAAACCACTATTGTGGGATCACTTTATTAATATTAAATATTAATATAATATATATTAATATAATTGAACTTAATTGTGCCTTATTTTGGTGTTATAAAGTGTACCACTTTACACTTTCAAACTTATTTATGGCTCCTTTAATTAATTAAGCTTAATTTTCCTTAATTGGCTACTTTAATTCAAATCTAAGCCTATTTTATTGTATTTTCTAAAGAGGAAACCCAACATTCATTAATACCTTAACATAACACCTCATTGAGAAATGTGTGTCCTAGGGTTAGGGACCTAGGACCCATTTGACCATGGGTGAATGGGCCCTCCCTTAGACCTAGGACCTACATTTAAATTGTGTTTTTGGTGGTATTTTAACATATTCAAATCCATATTCAGATGTCAACTTGTGATATTTGAATTTCGAAAAATTAAGGATACATATCTATAAATATAAGATTTCACTATATTTCATCTAATATTTTGAAATGAGAATTCCTATAGAAAACTTGATGATCAAGACCATTTCAAGAGAAATTGAAAGCATTCAAAAATGGATTTGTTGAAGATTTATTACAAAAATCAAGATCCAATTTTCATATCAAATTCTTCTTACATCATGCATGTCAGAGATAACTTTAAGAAACCCCTCGTTGGTTAGGGAAAAATTTAGTGGCAAATCTTTGCTAATTGGTGAATTCTAGAAATCAACCAAGTCAAAATTGGCGAATTTGTGCAAACCAACAGGGTGTCCAAATCACCCAAATTTTCTTAACTATAGGTGCAATGCATGTCCATTCACCAATGAGTTTTTTTTATGAGGCATGTTTAAGCAACAAATTCTCCATAACAAACTACGTGTTTCAAATGGCATGACTAAAATTTTCACTTGGAATCTTGGAAGCATGTAATAAAAAATCTACATATTCACCAATACTATTAAAACAACATTGTATTAGGACCCATTTCACCAATTAAAATTTACAAATAGTTTTTTGTGAGTACCCATTTCACCAGTTAAAATTTATAAATAGTTGATTATGATGACCTATTTCACCAATGACATTAAAAAATAATTACATTTGAGGACACATTTCACCTTAAAAATTACAACATATCGTTGTATAAGCACACATGATTCACCAAATTTTTAATATACTATTTAAAAATCCTGTGGAATTCACCAAATATGGATTGCTATAAATACAATCAAAACTATCATTTATTCTTACACATTTTGTTCAATTATGAGGTTCTACTTCGTGGTTCGAAAGTTAGTGAAAGCCGAAAATGTAGACTTAAAGGTGAGTGATCACTTCTTCATAGTGTTATTAGTTATAATAATAAGTTTCTTTATCTCTTAAATTCATTCTTGTTTCAGTCTTAAAGTTAAAGATGATAGTGAGTAGGGAATGGGATCTATATTCTATATCCTTAAACAAGAAGACTTTTTTTCCATCTTTTATTCTAATTGAGAGATCAATATGTCGAGTAGCAAGGGTGAGGCTCTTGCCATTCAGGGTAGTGAAGAGACTGGGAGGCCATCAAAATGCCCAAAACTTAGAAATAGAGGTACCATATATTCTTACTTTGGAATTTCCAAATCTTTTGATCCATCACCATCAGGTCACAATGGAGCTACATTGTCAACATTTCCACCAAATATTAATGAAGAAGGTATTCACAATACCTCATCCCCACTAGAAGTTCAAGTTGAGATTGTCATTGAGTTAAATCAAAATGTATCAAATAAGGATGGTAATACCACAAAAGATATTCCAAGGGATACCCCAGTTAGCCAGAATGAGATAATTGACTTGAATGAGGCAGATGTTGGTAGCAAGAAAAGAAGAAGCAAATCGAAAATGGGGCACAAGTGGGAAATGACAAGGAATATTCAACTTGGTTGGTTGTCAAAGTACCCATTCATTGTACTGTGGGATTGGGAAAGAAAACAATATTGAAAATTCAACATTGGCCAAATGTGCGATTTTTAGTTGGAAATGTGGAAGAGACAAGATGTTGCAACTAAAGATTGACACTATAGAAAAGCATATCGGTAAAGTTTATGAAAAATAAATCATAGATGGAAAGGAACAATCAGTCATATGATGGAAATGAAAGGAAGAATGTCTTCATGTTAGGTACGCCATTGATTATGAAGAGCATGACCAAAGAATGTCAAAGCTTGTTGCATGTAAAGGTACACTTGAGGCTCAATTTGGAAAAGCAATGGAAGCAACAAATATGTCAAAAACTATTTAGATGAGTGTTGTTTTTCATATTTTTTCCAGAGGGGGTCCTATGATAGACTACCCAAAATATTTTAGTTTATTATATTATTTGGGTGTTCCTCACTATCCCTTCTCACATTGGTCAATAAATGCTAGATGGGAATGGGAAAACTATCTTGCTATAGTTGAAAAGGAAGATTTAAAGGAGAAAGTAAAAGAATCAAATTTCATTGCATTATCTTTAGATGAAGTTCTTGCAGTAGACAATACTTCTTGGGTCAGTATGCATTTGTATACTATAGAATGACATGTTTGGTAAACTCATATTCTCTATGTTCATAAAATGAATGATAGTTCAACATCACAAAATTTATTTGAACTAGTCCAAAAATTTTTGAATGAAATTGTAGGTATGGATGAGTTGACAATTGTGAAAAATTTGGTGTGTGTAGGAGCTAATGGAGCTATAGTCATGTAAGGTCAAAGGACCGGTGTTTGCACAAAGTTACAAACTACTTGTGCACCATACATGCTTGGTATTCACTGCATTGCCCATAGAATGAATTTATCATTCAAAATTGTAAGCAAGTTTCCTATAGTATCAAAATTTGAAAATCTAGTCCATGATATCCATGCATACTTCTTCCGAAGTCCCAAACGTTTTGCAGAATTTCAAAATTTTGTTGAGGGAAAAATACTAGGAAACAAGCTTATCAAGGATTTTGGTACTAGATGGATCTCTCTGCATAGACCAGCGCAATGATTTCTTTCAAAATATCAATCCTTGATTGGAGTGATGTATGAGCATCGCAACATAGTAGACAAAACTCTTCACGTCTTACATAGGCTAAGCAATATAGAGATACTCTTTACTTTAGATAGTCTTCTCCCCATGCTAGATGTGATGAACAATCTTGTAAAGAAATCCTAAGAAAAAACTATGTATATTAATGAATATGTGATGCAGGAGCATTCAACGGTCCATGGAAATCCTGCATCACCCAAAAAAAATGTTTTCTTTATTTTCTTTAGTTGTTTTGAGTCCCATGATGGCACTTAAGGGGTTTAAGATTGTTAGGCATCAAAAATAGTGAAAAAAGGGAACTTACTATTTTTAGTAAGTCAGCCAAAACAGGCTCATATGGATGTGAAATTTTACACCAAGGACCAGAGTTGAAAAACATCTCAGGTAATAGAAGAATCACCTCAATACCCTACATGGTTTGGAAAAAATTAAAGTTTTTTTCTTGATAAATTTCTCCAATGCGGCTTCAAATATAGATATAAAACTTTAGAGGCCTCAAAACATCTCAAAAAGTTGCTAAACTGACCTATAGTGGGTTCACATGTTGTAGAGCTCGTCGAGAGATTTCTGATGATATGCAATAATAGTGAATTGGATGTCTAAATCAAAAGTTATAGCCCCACGAAGTTGGTCCTCTAAAAGGTGAATATCATAGAAATTTCTTCCTAGGCTAGAAATCATTCGGTGGGACTTTTGGCACCAAAACAAAAGGGGAAATTTGATCTTTCTAGAAAATTATAGGGTGGTTATTGGGGAAAATAAAAAGGGTTAAGTGGGGGTTGTAGAAGGTGGCCTTGATTGTGCAGATTGTGGCTCTGAATAGTAGATTTTCTTTTTTGAGTTGATTCTGTTGTAATGAATCAAGCCAATAAGGCTATAGCATGTAAGCTTTCAATTTTTAATTTCATTTTCTAAAAATAATTGAAAGTGAGTATTTTTTTGTCTTGCATTTTCAATGTTGATATCTGTTGTTATGATTTATGTGGGTTTTGAGCGATGTGGCCCTCATCAAGTGGTATCAAAGCAAGAGTTCTTGAGCTTGTAACAAAGTGTCAAATGTGAGGAAGTTGCAGTAGGACCTATGAATGTGGGTTGAGTTCAAGATACCTCCAATACTTGCCCCAAATGGTAGAGGTAGAGGTTGAGGTGGTGGAGGAAGAGGTCAACCTAGAGATGAAATCAGAGCCCTTAGAAGACAATTAGAAACCTTACAACAATAGGGTTGAAGGAGAGATGTGGAATGAGACAGAGATGAGAGTAAAGATGAAACAAAAGAGGAAATGGAAGAGGAAGAGTGATATCCAATGGATCCTAGAGAAAGAAGATTGCTGCAAGCAATCTCAATCATTGGGAAGAGACCTCAAATAGAGATTTCAACTTTTAGTGGAAATTTGAATCCTAAATAATTGATTGATTGGATCAATGACATGGAGGAATTTTTTGAGTTTGGGGAGATCAAAGATCCTCATAGAGTGAGGTTTTCAAAGACAAAATTGAAAGTTCATGCTAGTATATGGTGTAAGGAGGTCTAGTTAGAAAGAGGAAGACAAGGGAAAGATAAAATTTCTAGATGGGACAAAATGGTCTCAAAATTGAAGAAACAATTTATTCTAGTTGATTACGAATTGGATCATAAAGATTTAGAGCTTGAGGCAAGGAACAAGGACAGTGAAATAATACATAAAGGAATTTCACAAGTCCTGATTTAGACATGACATTCTAAGGCGAATAAGGAGAAATTTTCCCATTATATATCAATAGGTTGAAGCCAAGCATATAGGAAGAATTGGCACTGGTAAGAATGACCACCATTGAGGATGCCTATTAGTTTTCTCTAAAGGTTGAAGAATAGTTAAACAAGAGATTTGAGAACAAACAATGAGGTGCAAGTCATGGAGGATCGACCAGTGGTCGGTCATATGGAGGTTGAAATGAAGATCAAAAGAAGGGTGAACGCTCCAGTAGCAGCTAACACTAGAAAGGGGATAACACCTACCATCCTCATGATCAAAATAATGGAGACCAAAGAGGAAGGGGAAGATCTAGATGAGGATTGGGAAGAGGAGGCTTCCATGAAACCTATTTCCAGTGTGGAGAAGGACATAAAGCCTATGAATTTCCTCAACATCAAGGAAGGAAAAATAGAAGACCTAAGGGTAATGCACGAGTTGCACATGTTGATGAAGATCTTGATTCTTCACATTCTGAGAATGCAGAAAGAGGGGAGGTTTTTGTTACCAGAAGAGCCTTGCTGAATGAGGAGAATGAGCCAGCTCAAAGGAAGAAATTGTTTTACACCAGATGTAAGTGTGAAGGTAAAGTTTGCAATGTTATTATTGATGGAGGTAGTACTAATAACCTTGTTTCAGAAGAAATGGTTAGTAAGTTATGGTTGGAGAGAAGAAGGAATCCAAACCCATACCAAATTGCTTGGTTGTAGAAGGACCATAAAGCCTTGGTAAATGAACAATGTTTGGTAAAGTTCAAGATTGAAAATTACCATGATGAGGTATTATGTGATATTATGCCTATGGATGTTTGTCATATGTTGTTAGGAAGACCATGGCAATTTGATTGATGAGAAATACATGATGGACATGCCAATATCTATTCTTTGACAAATGATGGAGTTTGTCATAAGTTGAAGCCCTTGAAAGAGGCAAAGGAAAAGGTATGCAATAATGCAAGAATTTTTTTGGTTGATGGAAGAAAGTTCCTAAAATGTATGAAGCATGAGCATATGTGTTTTGTATTGATTCCTAGAGTTGATAAAGTAGGTACTATTGAGGTACCTATAGAGGTTTCAAATTCGTTGAATGAGTTTCAAGCCATTATTTATGATAAAATACTTGAAGGTTTTCCTCCTATAAGAAAGATTAGTCATCAGATGGACCTGATTCCTGGAGCCAATTTTCCAAATAAGGCAAATCATCATATGGCCCCAACATAGAGTGAAGAGTTGAACAAACAAGTGGTAGAGTTGTTACAGATGGGATTGATCAAAGAGATTTTGACTCCATGTGTAGTACTTGTACTACTAGCACCAAAGAAGGATAGGTAATGGAAATGTGTATAGACTCTAGAGCCATCAACAAGATCACCATCAAGTATAGATTTCCCTTGCCAAGAATGGATGACATTATGGATTGTTTGAGTGGAGCTAAGTACTTCATGAAGATAGATATAAAGAGTGGATATCACTAGATCTGGATTAGAGAAGGAGATGAATGGGAGACAACCTTCAAAACTAAAGAGGGATTGTATGAGTGGTTAGTCATGCCGTATGGGCTAACCAATGCACAAAGCACCTTTATGTGGCTTATGAATGAGGTATTGAAATAATTTTTAGGAAAATTTGTTATTGTTTATTTGAATGATATTTTGATTGTTCAATAAGACATGGGAGGAGCATTTGCTGCATATTTAAAAAAGTTTTTGAGAAACTAAGGGACGAGAAGTTGTTGATTAATTTGAAGAAATGTAGTTTTGTGAAGAGAGAGTTGGTGTATCTGGGATTTGTTAACTCGGTAGAGGGTCTTAAAATGAATCTAGAGAAGGTGAAAGCTATCATTGAATTCCTACCTCGATGAATGCTACAGAGGTAAGATCATTTCATGGTCTAGCAATTTTTTACAAAAAAATAATTAAGAATTTAAGTAGTATTTGTGCATCTCTAACTAAAGAGATGAGATGGGATAGAAAAGAGTTTAATTGGACTATAGGAGCAGCCAAATTTTTTGATATGTTGAAGAAGAAAATTACAGAGCAACCTGTTTTGGCACTTCTAGATTTCAATAAGGTCTTTCGGGTAGATTGTGATGCTAGTGGCACTACCATAGGAGCTATTTTGAGTCAAGAAGGTAAGTCTTTTTCCTATTTTAGTGAGAAGTTAATGATGCAAAGAAGAAATATTCTATCTATAATCAAGAGTTTTATGCTATAGTTCAAGCTTTGAGGAAATGGAGACACTTATTTTTTCCAAAAGAATTTATTTTATATACTAATCACTAGGCTTTGTAGTATCTCTATATAGTCAAGAAAATTTGAATCAAAGGCACTTAAAATGGGTTGAGTTTTCGTAGAGTTATACTTTTGTTTTGAAGAACAAGAGTGTAAGGTTAAAAAAAGCTTTAGATGCATTAAGTAGAAGGAAAAAATTGTTGACAGAGATGAATATAGAGGTTGTTGGGTTCAATGAACTCAAGAGTTTATATCTAGAAGATCTAGACTTTGCAGAAGCTTGGAAGGATTGTTTGGAACCTATTACATTGGATAGGGTGAGATGGTTGGATTTATCAATCCAAGATGGGATGTTGTTTAGAGGAAGCCAATTATGCATTCCAAGGAGTTATATGAGAGAGAATCTAATCAAGGAGAAGCATAGTGGAGAATTGGCTAGACATTTTTGTCAAGATAAGACCATTACTCTTGTTAGTGAGAATTATTATTGATCACAATTACAAAAGATGTGAAGAAGTTTATGCAAAGTTTTAGAGTATGTCATATGGAAAAAGGAACAATTCAAAATACTAGGTTGTATCAACCATTACTTGTACCTTAGAGGCCATGGGAGGATATTAGCATGGATTTTGTTCTTGGATTTCCAAGGACGCAAAGAGGGCATGATTCCATATTTTTGGTGGTGGATAGATTTTTAAAGATGATACATTTCATTCTATGTCATAAGATTAGTGATGTTGTTCATGTTGGAGAGTTATTTTTCAGAGAGGTGGTGAAACTACATGTTCTACCAAAGAGTATAATTTCAAACAGAGATACCAAATTTTTTGGTTATTTCTGGAGGATATTATGGAAGAAGTTGAAGATAGATTTGAAGTTTAGTTCTTCACACCATCCACACATTGATGAACAAATAGAGGTGGTGAATAGGAGTTTGGGTAACTTGCTAAGAGGCTTAGTAGGAGATAAGCCTAAGGGATGGGATTTGATTATACCATAGGCATAATTTTCTTACAACAATTCTATCAATAAGAGCACTAGTAAATCACCATTCCATATTGTATATGGGAGTGGTCCAAGAACTACTTCTCAACTAAGAAAGATGGATAAGGGGGAGAAGAGTAGTGCCAAGGTTGAAGATTTTGCTGAGCACCTGAAGAATTTGCATGAAGAAGTGAAGAAACACATCAACAAGATGAACTCACAATATAAGGCTCAAGAAGATCAAAAAGGAGGTATAAGGAGTTCTAGGTAGGAGATGAAGTCATGGTTCATTTGTGAAAGGAAAGGTTACCAGTTGGTACATACAACAAGTTAAAGATGAAGAAGTTTGGATCATGGAAGATCTTGAAGAAGCATGATTTAGGAAATGATTATGAGGTAGAGTTTCCTAGTGGAGTAAACATTTCTCTTGTGTTCAAAATTATTTATTTGACAAAGTATCATGAAGGTGATATAGAGGAGGGTCCAATAAATGAACAGTTAAAAATTTCATCATCTACTTTAGAGAGGGAAGAGATAGAAGAAATCCCAGATAGGCGTGTGGGTAGAAGCACAAGAAATAGGAAATATGTAGAGTACTTGGTGAAATGGAGAGGAAGGCCTGCTAAAGATTCATCATGGTTATCTAAGGTTGAGGTTAACTATCTTGGTTTCCCTCTAACTCCTAAGAAGTGATAGGGTTACTTTTGAAATTACCCTGGGTGTCTGATGCAAGAGCATCTAGCAGTGTAGGGAATTCCTATATCACCCAAAAAAATTGTTTTCTTTATTTTATTTAGTTTTTTCAGTCCCATTATGTAAGATTGTTAGGCATTAGAAATAGCGAAAAAATGGGAACTTACTATTTTTAGTAAATTAGCCAAAATAGGTTCATATGGACGTGAAATGTTACCCCAAGGACCAAAGCTAAAAAACATATCTAGTCATGAAGAATCACCTAAATACCCTACATGGTTTGGGAGAAATTAAAGTTTCTATCCTAGGAAATTTCTCCATTGCGGCTTCAAATTCATATATAAAATTTAGAGGACCCAAAATAGCTCAAAAAGTGGCCAAACCGACCCGTGATGGGTTCATGTGTTATAGAGCTCATCGAGACCTTTCTGACGATCTACAATAATAATGAATCAGATGCTCAGGTCAAAAGTTATGGCCCCACAAAGTTGGTCTTCTGAAAATTGAATTTCATAAAAATTTCTTCCTAGGCTAGAAATCATTCGGCGGAACTTTTCATGCTAACACAAAATGAGAAATTTGATTTTTCTAGAACATTCTAGGATTATTATTGGGGAAAATAAAAAGGATTAAGTGGGGGTTGTAGAAGGTGGACCTAATAGTGCAGATTGTGGCTCTAAATAGTAGATTTTCTTTTCTGAGTTGATTTTGTTGCAATGAATTGATCCCATGAGGCTATAGCATGTAAGCTTTGATTTGTAATTTCATTTTCTAAAAATAATTGAAAGTGAGTCATTTTTCTATCTCACATTTTCTGTGTTGATATCTGTTGTTGTGATTTTTGTGGGTTTTGGGTGGTGTGGCCCTCATCAATATGACAATCTATGTAAACATACATGCTTGGACCTTAATCATCTATATCTAAATCTAACACACTTGAAGGCCCAAATTATTTCATGTGGTGGAAAATTACTGATTTGAATGATCTTAATAATTATTTATACTTTAATGCAAGTGGGCACTTGACAAGCTGTCATTAGGTCCTAACACTTTAGCGAATAATTACATCATTATATTGAATAGGAAGTGTCCAAAGGCTATTTGCAATAGAAGACATCTCAATTCTCTCTCTCAGGTTGTCTAAATGCTAGTCAATCAAATAAAGATTCTAAACTAGAGGGCCTCTAAACCTAAGCAATGAATTATCTATCTAGAAAGTAGGAAATGATCTTAAACTAGAAAGCAAAGAACTATACATCAAAAAAACATAACCACTAAACTAGAAAGCATGGAAACAATTAACCTAAATAATGCATAAATTTTTGAAGAAGTAAAACATGTAAAGAAATTAGAAACATTTATCTAATGTATAACAATCCAATCACAAACAAGAAAAAAATTAATAGAATCTACTGAAGTAAGATGCTCTGAATATTCAAATGTTAAGTTCATAAACTATAGAATTAGCTACAACTTGTAGGCTTGACATTGATAGTATAACATATACTCATGAAAATGGATTTCAACTTCAACTGTTATCTACTAAAAGAAAATATAGAATAAGGAATAAAATACTTATCTATCTATCTATAACCCTTGAGTGGCCAGCTCTTGAGTGTATCTACAGCTACCTCAAATCACATGCACTGAAAATTATCTAAGCTAGTTCACTCCAAAGATGCATCCAATTACACAATAATTCAAAGGGTGGTGGGAAAACTCATATTCATATGGTAGTTTTTACTCAAAAGATAAATTTGCAGCATAACAATAATCTTCTTCTCTATTCATTATTTGTAACAATTACATATTTATATGAAAAATGACTAACAAAAATCCTATTTTTCAGTTGCTAGAGTCTTTTAATAGATTTACAATAGAAAAGGGATTTTAAAGCCCATGATATACAATATTAAAGAGGCTCACATAAGCCATAAATTTTTTGAAACTAAAAAATAACAAAATTATAGACTCGGCCAAAATGCGTGCTCTTGGAATTTTGATGCCCACTTGCTTATTTTCAAAAGTATGAAGATCCACATTCATTTCCCTTCTGACTGAAATGGTGATTGGAAGTGGGGTTGACCTACGAAATACTCAATACTAAACCATTAAATCAAAATAAGTTAAGTTAATTCAATCAACTCCAAGAAATAAAGTTTGTACGTGTGTTCATAGAAAGTGAGCACTTATTTTTCCTAAAGGTAATCAATTGGCATGGTTATTAAGGCTAAAAGGTTTAGATTTACATATTGAGCCCATTATACTGATGAGGTTATTTTTACCTCATCATTTCCCCCCCTTCCTAAGTCCAAGTAGGCCCTCCTGCTCTCTGGCATGTCCCCTATCCATCATTCCTCTTATTCATTTCCTCATACTTAGCACTGAGATCATACACATCATCTTCCTTTATTTCCAATTTCTTTGGATTCCTCAAGAATCCTTGATGAAAAGTGACTTTTGTCTCCATTTGGAAAAACCATCTTCACTTTGGTCTAGATTGGTATATGGCTACGTGCAAAATCATCATGGAAAAAACAAGCCCTTAAGTGGCGATAAAATTTAGAAAAATCAGAGTTAGGTAACTTGATGTAAAATTTGAATAAGTTATCTATATTATTTCAAAAATATGTAAAAATAGAATCTGTAGAAAATTGAATGTATTTTCTAAACTACTATCTAGATTTATTTTTTTTAAATCTATTTGGTGAAAATTTGAAATTTCAATGTAGTAGCACTTAAATTTTAGGGAAAAAATAAGTAGGTGTCTGTCTGACCACCCTAACCACAATAAAATGATAATATTTTTTTATAATATTTTAGATATAAGTAGAGGACTCATGTCCTGATGTGATGCCTATTTTTTGTAATTTTTTCCAAGTAAATAATTAATTATGAATTTTTTATTACAATTTTTAAAAATATAAAAAACCCATATGTCTGACCACCTTAAATTGGTCAAAACCTCATGAAATTTAACCTTTTTTTCCATCCTTTAGTATGTGAAGCATAGAATGTGATGCATGTTTTGAATTCAAAAAATTTGATATTGTTTGAAAGCTATATATTTTTTCAATTAAGCTATTAATTAGGACTTTAGTCGTAATTCAAATAGAAAATGAATAATAATCATTTATTAAATACAAAGTAAAGCATAATTTATATTGGTGGAAATATGAGAATATCCTTTAAAAACACTTTTTGTTTCATCAATTTTAGGAAAAAAAAAGTTGTTAGCTACATACCCTACACATACCCATCATATTGCCACTTTTTGGCCCATCATGATCCTACACATACCCATACACTAAAGGAGGTGGTGAAAGAAGCAAGGGAGGTCTATACCTCATACCAATCCAATTGATCGTTAATTCCTCCATAATTTTTTCCAAAGCTACTGCTCTTCCGTAGGACCATCTAATAGTAAGAGGTGAAATTATTTCCCTCTTTTTGAGATGCATAGGAAGAGGGGTATACCTTTCTTCACATGCATGCCATGTTCATCCTATTCATTGTGGCCCTTGTTCCTAAAAGTAATCATGACACAACCTAATATTGTTTGTGTATTTGACCTGTACTTCCTTTTTAAGTTTGGTACACAAATTGTTTCTTGAAAGAGAGAGGCTTCCTATGAGGGTATCTCATCTGCAACCCTATAGTCTTTTCTGCCTGGGCATACTCTCTTGATCTATCTTGCCTATGAAGTTGATTTTTCATAGTGGATAGGAATGATCTTAATTCTACTTCTCCCACAAAGAAGTTAATAAAGAAATTTGTATACTTTTCTAAGAGAAAATTGTGAACAAAGAACTCACACAACAAATTTTGTTGTTCAAGGAGTGACTCAACAAATGCTTTTACAAATTCCTTTTCATCAGGGTCATGAGGCTAGTTTTGGAGAATTCTTTGCAATTTCCATCTTAAAAGATACTCATTAATAAACATGGAGTATGGCCTTGGTCTGTGACAATTTTCCTCGAAGCTCCAAACTTGAGAAAAATTCTATTGTAGAGGAAATCAACTACCTATTCCTCCTTGGCAACACATAGGGCTTGCACTTCTACCCACATAGTTAGGGAGTCGGTACAAACAAAAATATACTCTTTTCCTTGTGAAGGAGGATATATTGACCCGATAAAGTATAATCCCCATTTTTTAAATGGTTCAAGGACTACCTAAGGTTGTAGGGGAATTTTGTTAGAGAGAGTTCACCTACCCACTCTTTGGCATTCATTGCATTAGTGATCATATTTCTTGATATCCTTGTGCATTGAGGGTCAGTATTACCCTACTCCAAAAACCTTATGAGTTGTCCTTTTAGTAGAATAATGCCCTCCTGAAGGGTCATCATGGTAGGCTCTCAAAATACTATAAGTATCATCTACCTTAACACACCGTCGTAAAACCATATTAGGTCCACATCAAAATAGGATTCCATTAATCCATTTGAAGGAGGAACTTTCTCTAATTATACATTTCTTTTGTTTTTATGAAAATAGGGTGGCACTTTTGTGGTGGCCAAGTAATTTGCAATGTTGGAAAACCATTAATAGAAATGGAAAATATATTTTCATTTGGAAACTCATCTTGTACTGGGGCATAGTTGCCATCATGCTTAATCTGAGATAAGAAATTTGTGACTGCATTAGATTTTCCTAGTTTTTGGACAATTGTAATATTGAATTCTTGAAGGAGAAGTAACCACCTAATTATCCTTGTGTTTACAATTGGTTTGTTCATGAGATACTCAATGGCTAAGTGATATATTTGCATTGTAACTTTATATCTCATGACATAATGTCAAAAATTATTGATTGCATGCACTAAACCAAGAATTATTTCTTTGTTGTGGCATAGTTCTTTTCTGTTGGCATCAAATTCTTTTGAATGAAGTATATAGTATATTCCCCCCATTCTCATCTTCTTGCCCTAGAACCAATCCAATAGCATTAGCAAATGCATCAGCATAAATATGGAATGGAAGATTACAATTAGGTCCTCGAAGGATAGGAGTAGAGATGAGTTTTTCCTTAATAATTTCAAATGAAGACTAACACTCAAGCGTCTAGATGAATTCTACATTGTTTTGAAGGAGAGAAAACCTGAGGGATGCAATTTTTCTAATGTTTTCTATGAATATTCAGTAGTATTTTGCATGCCCTAAGAAACTCCTAACATTAGTCTATGTTTTTGGAACCTCGAGTTGTTGTATGACTTCAATTTTCTTAGGATCAACCTTGATTCCTTCTGCTGAAATATGGTGTCCCAACACTATTCCTTATTCCACCATGATCAAACATTTCTCATGACTTAGGGACAACTGACGATCCTCACTCCGATCAACACTTTTTCTATATTCCTAAGGAATTCATCGAAAGTTGAACCATATACAATAAAGTAATCCATATAGACTTCCACACACTCATTTACCAACTTAGCAAATATAGCTAAGATGGCCCTCTAAAACATGGCAGGAGCGTTACACAAGCCAAAGGGAAGAACCCGATATGCAAATTTCCCCAAAGGGTAGGTAAAGTTCATCTTATCCAAGTTGTCTTCTACTACTACTTGTATCTAGTTCTATCTATTAAATTCATCCAAGAATGAAAAATATTTCCTCTTAGCCGAGTTATCCAACACTTGGTCCATGAATGAAAGGGGGAAATAGTCTCTGCATGTCACTTTATTAAGCTTCCTATAGTTCATGCACACTCTCCACTTCCCATTCTTCCATGGGACTACAACCAAAAGTGACACCCATTTGTTGTCAGAAATTGGATAGATAAATCCTGCCTGTAGGAGCTTGTAAATTTCAATTTTAACAATGTCCTTAAGAGTAGGATTAATTCTTTGTTGTGGTTGGCAGACAGAACAAACATTCTTAGTATAGATATGATGTGTACACATAATAGGATGTGTTCCTCTCATATATTTGTAGTCCTAGGTGAATGCTTTAGATCTACTCACTAGGGTGTCAAATAGTCTTTGTTCTTCTATCTCAGTCAACCAACTATTGATGTTCAAATTTTTTCCTAGCAGCAACATAATAGCTTTTACTCCTGAATGGTTGGACATGAGTGTGCATAGGCCTTATCAAGGTGTTAAGTGGACAACTATGAGGTAAAATTTTGTGAAGTTGAACAACATCTGGAGTGTCCCATGATTTCTTCTATGTTTGGCATCTCCTCACTGCCCGATTCAATGGAAAGATTCTCCATATCATCTTCCAATTCATCCTCTAATTCTTCTCCATGCTGCTTAATAACTACCATGGCCAGTGAAGCCAAATTCTCTTATCCATCATAATTTTCTGGTTCATCCACCCATACTTTGTTGTGTTCAACAAGCTTGGCAGGAGGGTACAAAAACAAATGTTTGCTATTAGACCCATGTGAGATCATCATTCCTCCCTCTCTACAGTCAATTTTGGTTGCAACCATATCCAACCATGGTTGTCCCAAAATTATTGGATAACTATCTTTTGCTATAAGGGATTCAATTATATGGAAATCCACTAGATATTCCCATCCATACACCTTCATGAGAATATTTTTAGTAATTCCCTTAGGAATAGCTATGGATTGGTTTACAATCTATAAGACTATAGTTGTGGGGTGTAGATCAATAAGTCCCAATTTTTCCATCCCATCCACATTCATTACGTTAATGGATGCTCTAAGGTCCACTAAAGCATTAGGTATTGCTACCTCATTAATTGTTACTATTATAAGTGGACTTCCTAGGTCATCATATTTTAGAGCAGTGGTTGTTCTAGCTAACAAATCAACTAGGTATCCATTATATATGAACAGTGTTAATTCATTTTGGCTTCCTTCCTGGGGTCTTCATACAAAATTGTTTAATAAGTTAGTTTAATTTAGGATCTCCTCAATTGCTTGTAACAAGGGAACTTCAATCTATAATTGCTTAATTTCTTGTATTAATGTAATTTTAGTGCATAAGGTCGATTTAGGAGCATTCATAGGAATTTGTTTTAGACACTCCAAAAAGGGTGCTTTGGTATTTCCTTTAGGCACAGGGTCCTTATGTGTGGAATCCTTTTGGTGTTTAGTTGGAGACTACCCCCCCTCCTCGTGAGGTAGGTCAGAAGCTCCTATTGAAGATGGCAAGTCGAGCTTGTGTTGCGTAGCATCTGGTATCTATTCCAAAGATGTAGGTCTTATCATGGTTTCCTCAATAGGATTTTTGACAAGTTTGTCAATAATTTCTTCAATAGTCAGTTGTGAAAGTGTTTTTCCACACCTCAATTGCACATTTCCACAATGTATGGAATTAATTTTGGTGGCATTGTCTTGTTCAATGGAGTACACTAGAGTATTTGGGTGTTTGTTCTTTGGGTTCGAGACTGGTTGCGCTAGAAGTGGTGGTTGGTTAACTTGTTCATTTTGTTGTGTAGCTTGAGGAGGTGGTAAAATATTTTGTTGTTGGGTAGGAATTCTTCTAGGGCCAGTATAAAATTGATGTTGAGGTTGATTCCATTAAGGAATAGGATTTTGAGGGTACCACTGTGGTTGAGGTTGATTAAGTCGCTAAGGGTTACCCCAAGATTGATTTTCCCACTGCAGTGGTCCCGAAGGATAAGTTCCCCAAGTAGAAGGTACTGGAGGTGTTCCTAAGGCCAGGGTGCTGCCCATTGATTGTTGTTCCAATTGGGATGGGGTCTCTAGTTAGGATTGGAATTTTAGCCATAGGAAAAATTGCCTCCAGTTCTTTGATTAACAACATTCACTTCTTCCTTGACTAGAGTTGTTCTTTTCTTGGATTTTTTTATGGAATTCAATAGCTCACATTGGTCAATGGGGTGATTTTTTTCATACACTTGAAAAAATTCAATCTTATCAACTTTTTCCAAGGGACACTCTCTTAGAAAATGTTTGTTTCAGCATCTAGGACAATAAATGGATAAAGTTTTAGAGTTTTGTGTTTTAGCCTAGAGATGTTGTCTAAAGTGGTGTTTAACTAGACAAGAATGTTTATCTTGAAGTTGGTGAGCTCTTCATGAAGTTTTCTGATTTCATTGGAACCTCTAGAAAGGGTGGACTTCCTAATTCCTCCTTAGGTTCAAGAGAAATTCTGACATGGTTCCATAATATCATCCAGACCCTATTGGGATACGTCTCCTTTTCCCATTAAGTCCAAGATCCTATGAGTTTCGTCATTGAGACCTTTAGGGAATAAGGTTTTCAGAATATCAAAACTTATAACTTCTCCCCCACATCATTTAGATAAGAAGATAAACCTATCTAGGTAATCCTCTAAACTTTCATCCTCATTCTACCTAACTTTGAACAACTCTTCTTTCCTATAGCTAACCCTATAGTAACTTTGATAATTATCCAAAAAGGAAGACTCCATCTCATCCCAAGAGGTTATTGAATGAGAAGAAATACCATAAAACAACACATAGCTGAGTCTTTCAAAGTGGAAGGTAAAAGCTTTAGTTTTTTATTATTATTCTTGTAGTCATATGTTTGACACAAGAATTTAAACTCAAATAGGAACTGCTTAGAATCTTCCATAGAGAAACCTTGAAAGGTTGGAAAAAAGGTGAGTGAGACATTTTTCATTGTCATATCATCATCTGCATTGATAGAAATAGGATAAGTGAATGTGAGTGGTGGAGGGTTATCGGTATTGTTAGCAACATTTCTTCAATCTCCCATGGTGTTGAAGAAGGTATGATTTTCATCCCATGTTCGCTTAGTTGAACATGATTCAGAAGTTTCCAAAGGAATATACTCCCCTACAACCATATATTGTCTTTCTGGAGTATGTGGGAAGGACCCAAGTTGACCCCATTTAGTCAATTCCTTCGTAAGTTCTTGGTCTAAGTTACCTTCCTCTCTACTTGTTGGTATGTCAACTAGGGGGGTTTTTGCTATGAATCTTTTGTGGGGGCCTTGTTTTCTGACCATGTAGAAAAGAAGCTAAAGAAATATTTGTATCCCTAGAAGAGGTCTTCAAGATATCTCCTACTAACAATAGAAAAATGATTTCCTTGACAACAACACCAAAAAGTGATAGGTTGTTTTTAGGTCCTAACACTTTAGTGAATAATCACATCATTATATTGACTGGGTAGTGTCCAAAGGCTATTTGCAATAGAAGAGATCTCAATTCTCTCTCTCAGGTTCTCTAAATGCTATTCAACTAAATAAATATTCTAAAATAGAGGGCCTCTAAACCTAAAAGCAATGAATTATCTATCTAGCAAGCAAGAAATGATCTTAAACTAGAATGAAAAGAACTATAAATTAGAAAAACATCACCACTAAACTAGAAAACATAGAAATGATTGACTTAAAGAATGCATAAATTGTTGAAGAAGTAAAAAATGTAAAGAAATTAGGAAACATTTATCTAATGTATAACAATTCAATTGCGAACAAGAAACAATTTAACAGAATCTACTAAATTAAGATGCTCTGGACATTCAAATGTTAAGTTCAAAAACTACAGACTTAGCCACAACCTATAGGCTTGACACTAGCAACATAACATATACTCATGAAAATGGATTTCAACTTCAACTATTATCTACTAAAAGAAAATACAGAGTAAGGAATAGAATACTTATCTATCTATCTATAACCCTTGAGTGGCTTGCTCTCGAGTGTGTCTATAGCTACCTCAAATCACATGCATTGAAAATTCTCTAAGCTACTTCATTTCAAAGATGCGTCCATATTACAGAGTAATTCAAAGAGTGGCAAGAAAACTCATAGTCATATGGTAGTTTTTACTCAAAATAAAAATTTGCAGCATAATGATAATCTTCTTCTCTATTCATTATTTGTAACAGTTGCATATTTATATGAAAAATGACTAAAAAAATCCTACTTTTTAGTCAATAGTCTTTTAATAGATTTCCAATAGAAAAGGGACTTTAAATCCCATGATATACAATATTAAAGAGGCTCACATGAGCCATAAAGTTTTTGAAACTGAAAAAATAATAGAATTATAAAGACTTGGCCAAAACATGTGCTCCTAGAATTCTGGTGCCTTCTCGCTTGTTTTCAAAAGTATGAAGATCCACAGTCATTTCCATTTTGAATAGAATGGTGATTAGAAGTGGGGTTGACTTGCAAAATACTCAAGACTAAACCATTAAATTAGCATAAGTTAGTTTAATTTGATCAACTCCAAGAAATAAAGTTTGTATGCTTATTCATAGAAAGAAAGCACTTATTTTTCCTAAAGGTAATCAATTGGCATGGCTATTAAGGCTAAAAGGTTTAGATTTACATATTGAGCCTAGTATACTAATGAGGTTAATTTTACCTCATCAACACTTATCTATCTATGTATGTGGATATGAGATACCAATGTACCATTGTAAGACAACCAGGTGCTCTAGCAGAGAAGTTGTTAACAAGGAAGATTTTAATGGCATTGTTAAATCTGTTAGTGATAATTTGAAGGAAATTACAAAATCTCTTTCCTCAAAGATTCGTGAAATATTCCCTTGACATGAAATACTTGAATCCATGTGTATTTTGTATCCACAATTTTGAGTAAACTGAGATAACCCAAAATATTTTCATGATCAAGTAAAAATCTTGATCAAACAATTTTCAAAAAGTGTAACATACAATGAGTAGAAATAGAAGGAATTTTAAATGAAGCTAATCCTAGAAAATAATCTAGGAGTTTTGTAACAACTATGAGGGACTAATATAAATCCATTGGAATGGAGAAGGCCTTTGAACCAGGATCAATAAAAAAGGTTTGGAGAAACTTAGGTTAGAGTGAAATATTGTGTGATTTGATACAAAAATATTTCAAATTTTCTGATTTATGTCAAACAATGATATTGGGGTTGGTGGAGGATGAGAGAGTTTTCAATACATTGGGGTTTTTGAAATTAAAGTTAAGAAACAAACTAGAAAATAATTTAGAAAATTTCTTGAGGTTGAAAGGAACTTTGTATAATGTCTTTAATTTTTCTTTTGAAAGGGCACTCATAATCTAGAGGTCCACATGTGAAAGAAGACATACTGGGTTCTGCAACACTCCAATTCCAAACACTAGTATTGGTGGTAGTGGTAGTGACAATGGGACTAGGATAGATGACATTGACACAAATCACACAATGAATATTGAATTTGAGACACAAGCTGAAGAAAATGAAGAGGAAACTCAATCAAATTCAAGATGACTCTTTTACTTTATCTCAAGATGATTGTCAGTTTTAGGACCCTGACTCCATTTGGGAAATGGAAGAGAATTAAAAACTTTATGTATTTATATTGCACTTCATGGATCATTTTCCATTGTTTCATACTATATTTGATGATATTTTATATTAAGTGGTTGCTCAATGAAATTGTGAATCATTTCACTTCATGATATTTTATTTTATATTGAACTTCATGAATCATATTCCAAACTATAGTTGATGATATTTTATATTGTATTTCATGAAATTGTGATATTTTATATTTAATATTGTATTCCATGGTATTGAATTTGATATGTGGTTCTGCATCATTTTTAAAAAATAACACTTGTCACAGTACTTATAAATTCCTATTGCATTTCCATTCACACAATCTTTGATAAATAATTGAAAGGAATATTAATCCATTCCTTGAACAGAAGCTAACAATTCAACTTCTATAGCTTATAAGGTAATAGAAGCTAACAGTTCAACATAAATAACTTATAAAGGTATCCACACAACTTAAACAATAAAATCTTAAACTACCAAATCACCTAAATTATACTAAGAAATTCTTACACAACCTTCACCATAAATTTTTTTTCATAGATAAACATTCTACAACAATGAAACTAACCAAAAATCTATCATTCCAATAATAGACAATCCATTAGCAAACTACTTAGCAAAATCACAATAAATCCACACACCATAACTCAAATATTACATATGCATAAACTTCACCATTGTCTTTCTATATTGAAATAACAAAAAAACAATAAAAATAGTAGAGTTTCTTTTGTCTTGATAACAGTTTCTTGAAGACAACCATTTTAGAAATTAAAATAAAAAGTCCTTGAAGTATCAAGAGAGCCAAATTAAAGAAAATAAAATAAAAACTAAAAACTAAAAAATGGTCCCACTATAAAAACTAAAAACTAAAAAATGGTCCCACTCTTAGCACTGAATCCTTCACTTTCAATTATTTCCACCTCCTGCTCCTTCAGTAATGCCTTCTATGCCTTTACTCTTTGCTTGTATTCCTGGTACTTGGTGATAATTGCAGGGATGTTTTTGCTTCCTAGAGTTGTGGTGATTTGCAGCCTTTTCCTCCATCTTGAAAGTATACGGCCTGCCTTAGCTAGTGTTTCATAGATGTTCTCACTTTCCAACTTATATGAACTCATAGAGGTCTATAACTTAGTTTTTTGAAGGATTTTGCAGTGGATGTCTCAGGATCAACTACTTCTCAATTATACACATCTTTAAATTCCCTCAGTATGTCTACAAGATCCAGTACATTTTCATTGAACCCCTCCCTGAGGTCCACTTCAAGAGCATTGAAGTTATCCTTGATCTACACCAATATGTCAAAGTATTTTTCCAACACTATTGATTTCCTTCATATAATCTTCATATACTGTCAATTTGCACTCCAATGAATCATACCAAGCAGGATTAATTTCTTTGGGGTCATCCACCAATTTTTCTCTTAATAACAAAGAGTGCTTCATGGAGACTAATTCTTCAATTTCCTTTGAAAGAAAAAATGTGCTACTATGTTATCACCTGATCTATTGGATCTCACCTACCAATTCCTTTCTTTTATTAGACACATTAACAAAGAATTGCCTAAATTTAGTAATGTGGAAAACACCATCCTAATAAAGCCCTTATATCCATTTGCTAGAAGCTTTAGCATAACGTAAATTTTTCTTGACCTATTCCATTTTGTCAAAATCAATACCTTGAACATTTGAGCTTTAGGCTTACTTAGTGGTCAAAGTCACAATTGATGAAATATTTCTTAAAGAAATATTATGAGATTAGAACTAAAGGTTCTCATTTTTTAGTTCTTTTTCTCTTTTGATCAATGCATTAATAGAGTAATCGACATGATATACATCACCTTATAAAGTAGATAGCCCCATATCAACATGACTAACCTTTTAGTCAGCTTTCATTATCTCATTTTCATTTAGGTCCTTTTGTGGATCAGTAATCTCCAACAATTGATGCCCAGTAGTGGAATGAATGACAATTTGTGACATCCTCTTAGCCTTTTTGGGCTTTTGGTGACCCTGTAGCAACATGGCAACTATATCTACTTCAATTGTCATTGGAGGAGTATTCTTTCTTTCCTTCTTGACTGATTTCTTTAACCATGTTAGGGAAGATGCCATTGGAATTAATCATCAATTAGTTGTTGAAAAATACCCTTAGAGTTTGTAGGAACTAGCTTTTCTTGACTAGCCTTTTTCTTAGGTATCGAGGGTACACTATCCTATTCACAAATTAATTTTAGCGTGGCCCCAATGTCTTTTGGCTTCTTGCCATCTCCTCTTGACTATGAGCCAGTGATAGGTAGCCTAATTGACTACTTTCTAGCTGATATATTTATGCTAGAGACATGTACAATCCCATTTTCTTTGTCTGTGAAACTCTTTGCTCATGGGGAGAACTTGTACCTTGGCACCATTTTCCATTCAACCAATTTGAATTTCTCAAAACAGGGGCAAAAAGGACCATTAGGTCTGGAACTACATCCTCTATCAAACTAATTTTGTACAAGGGCTTACCAGTAGGGGCCTGATCTTCAGAATCAATAATCACTGAGTCTTATAGTGCATCTTCTAGAATATTGAAATAAATACCAAAAACTTGTATTTTCCTTAGGGTCAATCTCATGAAATTTATTCTATATGCCTCACCTTCATCTGTATAGTCTTCCCAAAAATATTCATATCAGGGTGATGTTCATAGTTTCCATCTCCATACAATTTTTTCTTAACATAACCCTTTCGACCAAAATTAGTTCTCATGGGAACACTAAAAATTGAATTCATTCAGGACTCTATGCACACCCCTAGCAAAATTATTATTTTTGCAATGAAATGAAGGCATGGACAATGGAAAATCATACCCGTTCTTTCCCATGTTTGAATATTTAACATTTACAATGGCCATCTGCCAACAAACTTCAAGAAAAACTAGGAAATCACTTGGGTAATGGGTCAATTTCAATGGAGCCTTCTCAAAACCTCCAATTCTAAGATAAGTAAATGTGTTGAATTGAATGTAGAAACTTCCAAACCTCAATACTAGAGTAGCCACTTTAGGTGAAACCTGAAGCTTAGGTTTTCCATCAATTTTTCTCACAATTTCCATTAAAAATGTGTCATTGATGTGGCAAAAATTCCTCATTCCAACCTCCTTAGTGAGTTGTGGAAAAGTTCTATACGTAGGTGTGTCTAGTGTCAAAAGATCTTTGCAGTTCCAACCCTACCCAGATAGCCTCTTGACTGGATAGTGTTGGAGTTATCAACCCAAGATCTTCAATCTGCAACACCAAAGAACCTCCACAAGAGATAGAGAGAAGCAACAATGGAAGATGCTATTCCACCAAACAAGGATTGCAATATGATACAATATGATCAATGCAATACAATACAATGCAAATGCAATGCATTACAATGCTAGAGATGCCTTGCTTATAAAGGCAAGGATGAGAGATAGGATAAGACAAGATCATGACAAGTGTCTTAATCCTATCACATGAGACAACTAGCTCATAACTACCTAGGAAAGTGGAAATTCTAGATAAGACAACTAATATCCTAAGTAAACTTAACATGTGAATTAAGTCCCCTAAGTCCCTAGTAAAGGAATAAACTAGGTACAAGACTTATTCACACCAACACCCCCCCCCCTTAAGTGAAACTTAGGGAGGTACAAACCAATGCATAATGCAAAAGATGGGTCCTGAAAACTAGGCCTGATGAGGTACCCATGTACAAAACAAAAATCTCACAAGCGGAGAAAAAGGAGAAAAACCCTGTGGGAGAAAACTCCTCTCCAAAAGAGAGAAAAAGTTGTAAAGAAAGCTAAAAACTAATGAAGGAAGGAGGACTCCTCAAGACCCCCCAAGGACAACTTCCTTCACCCCAAGCATTGATCGCAACTAAAGATAATGAGGTGCTACCAAAGGTTTAGTGAAGATGTCTGCAACCTGCTGATCTGTAGGCAAATACTCCAAGCTGAGAACACCATCCTGGATGAGCTTCCTAATGAAGTGCATGTGGATCTTAATATGCTTATTCTGCTGATGCTCCACTGGGTTGCATGAAATATGAATGGTACTCTAATTGTTGCACCAAAGAGTAGTGGGCTGAGTGGAAGGGAATCCAAACTCAGTCATCAATTGACGAAGCCACAAAACCTCCTGACTAGCCAACATGGCACCTCAATACTTAGCCTTTGTCGATGATAATGCAATAGCAGTTTGCTTCTTGCATGACCATGCAATCAAACCAGAACCAAGGCAAAATACAAAGCCAAAAGTAGACTTTCGATCATTGACATCACCAGCCCAATTTGAGTCAGTGAAGCCCACAATCTCAGATGCACTTGAAGTGTAGTGAATGCCAAAATGAGTAGTGCCCTGAATGTATATCAAGATACGCTTAGAAGCCTTCCAATGACTCTCATGAGGCTCTTGTGAGAAGCGAGAGACAAGTCCAACCGCAAAGGAAATATCAGGACGACTATGTGTCAAGTACAAAAGACTGCCAACCAACTATCGATACAAGGTAGGATCAACTATAGGAGTAGTGCAACTGAAAGATAGTAAAACACCTGACTGGAATAGAGTAGGGGCAGGCTTGCAATCAGCCATGCCAAATCTCTGAAGCAAATCAAGAGCATACTTCTGCTAGAAAATGAAGATCCCCTCAGAATTTTGATGAACCTGAAGACCAAGGAAGTAATGCAAAAGACCAAGGTCGGTCATATCAAATCGCTCCATCAATGCTCGCTGTGTACTCTGAATCATGGAAGTAGAACTCCCTATAAGAATCAAATCATCCACATAGAGCACAAGTATAAGTAGATCCTCTCCATGTCTCTGTGTATAAACTGTAGGATCAGAATGGCAGCGAGTGTAGTTGGAAGCAAGCAAGAAACTATCCATCTTCTCATACCAAGCTCGAGAGGCTTGTTTGAGACCATACAATGAACGTTGAAGCCTGTAAACAAGTGAAGAGTCCTACACAAAACCTTGTGGCTACTCCATATAGATTTCCTCATGAAGATCCCCATGCAAGAAAGCACTCTTCACATCCATCTGAAACACTGACCATCCCTGAGATGCAGCTATAGCAAGGACAAGGTGAATAGAATCCATCTTGGCAACAGGAGAAAAGGTCTTAGAATAGTCAATTCCTTCAACCTGAGAAAACCCCTTTGCAACAAGACAAGCCTTGTACTTGTCAATGGAACCATCTACTGCATACTTGGTATGATACACCCACTTGCATCAAACCAACTTTCTTCTCTTACAAAGAGGCACAAGATCCCAAGTATGATTCTTCATCAAGGAAGAATACTCATCATCCATAGTACTATCCCACTTTGGAATACTTGAAGCATCTGAAAACTTCTAAGGATCATCTGAAAATGCATGGCTCAAAATACTAATTCTAGAAGTCTGAGAATGAGTGCGACAAGTTTCTGTGGGATCACCAACAAGAGGACTAGCCTCCTCAAGAGTAACTCAATCCCATCATGGCCTAGTGGGTGAATGAGGAGGAGGTGCATCAAGACCATCATCAAAATCTTCCTCAAGTAGCAAAGTATCATCAACTAAAGAAGACAGAGTAGGTTGTGATGAAGAAGTCAAAGGAGGATCTGGCTGGGTGAAGGTCTCAGAAAATTGAACATCACATTGGAAATGAACCTCTCATGTGTCAGGATCAAACAATCTGTATGCCTTCACATCCTCACAATAGCCAACAAAGATATACCATTGACTCTTCTTCTCCATGGATTTATGCCGACCATTCAGAATGAATGCCCAAGCCTCACTACCGAATACTCTGAAGAAGGATACATTAGGCTTGTGATGAGACCAAGCCTCCTCAGGGGTAATATTTCGTACTACCTTGTGGGGCATATGATTCTAAATATAGTTGGCACAATTGACAGCTTCGGCCCAAAAGGTGGGAGCCATGGACCTAGACTGAATCATACAATTGGCCATTTCCCTGAGAGTCCTGTTCTTTCTCTCTGCCACACCATTCTGCTGAGGAGTGTAAGGAACTGTGTGCTGATGAAGAATACTATGCTCACTGCAAAAATCCTGAAATGCTTGATTGGCATACTCCCCCCCATTATCTGTGTGTATCTGTTGAAGAAAAAAACCTAATTGCTTCTCCACAAATGTTTTGAAGGTCTTGAAGTTGGTGAGGACTTCACTCTTGAGCTTCAGAAAATAGACCCATGTCTAGCGGGAAAAATCATCAATGAATGTTAGCACATACTTAGCCCCTGAAAAAGGAGTTGGGAATGACATGAGATCACTATGGACCAACTCAAGGGGTGTGGTTGCACATGTAGCTTGACCCTTAGGAAAAGAATCTTGATGTTGCTTGCCAAGAACACATCCTTGAAAAACACCATCTGTGCAAGTGATCTTTGGAAGACCAACCACTAAGTTATGTGCTTGCATTTGCTGAAGATATCTGTAGTTCAAGTGCCCAAATCTCTCATGCCAAAGCTTGCTCATTGAATCAACATGAGCAACAAAACATGAACTTGATGAAGACTCAAATGCATCAAATCGATACAAATGATTCTCATGATCAACTATCCTTGTAGCAACAACCTTCTCAGGATCCTGCAACTGTCTAATAGTCACATTCTATGGAGTAAACTCAACTGACTTCCCATCTCCAGAATGACAAATCTGATATATGGAAAGAAGATTCGCTAAAATATCAGGAATAAGAAGAACATCCTCAATGCACCCATCTAGCATCTGAACGGAGCTTGTCCCCAAAACTAGAATCTGTGAAGAGTTCCCAACTGCAATCTGAGAAGTAGAAGTATGAACTATGGAATCAAGAAGATCACATGAATTGGTCATGTGATGTGAAGCACCTGAATCAAGAATCCAACTATCTGAAGGTGAAGGCATAGCTCATGCTGAAAGAGCTTGCCCTTTTCCCATGGAAGAAGGCTTAGCCAGTGAAATATTGTGCTTCTTCATAGCTTCCTCCAAGGACTCTAATCTCTTAAAGCAATGAGATGCATCATGCCTAGTTTTGCCACAAAATGAACAAGGATCTCCTTTCTTTTTCTTGGACTTGGAAGAAGAATCTACAGAGGTAGAAGAAGGAGATTGAGTGGACTTTTGATTGTTCTTTGGCTGTAGTTTGGAGGGACTCTCACTACCAGAAGATGATTATGCTTTGGGCTTCTTCTTGTTCTTTCCTTTACCCTTGGATGATTGAGCCATTAGAGCATGATTCTTAGGTAAGGCATCCAACTGAATTAACTTGGCTTCCTCCCTAGTAAGATGCTCACAAAACAACTCAAATGTAGGAATTTTGTAATCTTTCCCTATTACATCCATAGTTGAATAGAAAGTAGAAGAAAAAACTTGATAGGGGCCCTTTAACTTAGACAAAATCAAGAAGATACATTCATCACTAGATACATCATGTCCACATCCTTTCAACTGTGATAAAATCATCTTGAATTGTGCAAGAAAATCATGAATTGAAGGAAATGCATCTAGAGAGAGGGATTGTAGTTCTGCTTGAAGTTGCAAGGTTCTGAAATGATTTGTTTTACCATACAATTCTTCAAGTTTATCCCAAACATTCTTGGGTGTTTTGCACTCCAAAATATGAAACAACAAATTATCAGATACATGTAAGCCAATGAGCCCTTTTGCTTCATCCATTTTACATCTATGGACAAATTTTTCATAATTCCTTGTAAATTTAGGTTGTTCTGCATCTAACATTGGCCATAGACCCTTAGATTGTAACAATTGAGTCATTTTTAGCTTCCATGTATGATAATTGTGTGGAGTGAGTGGGTCAATTTGCCTTAGATCCACCATGAACACCAAAGAAAGAAGACAATGTGGCACTTAAATTGTGCCTTTCACCCCCCCCAGAATGTATTAAAACTCAATTTGCAACCTCCCCAACAAATTACAATGAACAAAGTTTGCAATTTTTACAAGTGACAAGCTCAAATCAACCATTTATAACACATGGTAATTTTTACAATTTAAAAAAAAAAATAGCTTGCAAAAACTGAAAACTAAGGTTACAAACATATTCCTTGTGATTTTCTGATCAATTTCAAAAAAAAATTTGCCAAATTTCGACTTCGTTTGGAAAAGTTACACCAAGAACAAGCAATAAATGCACTTGTACCTTCAAGCTGAAAAAACTGGAAAAATGGTCAAACTCTAGAAAAATCACCTCCACCACTGCGAAGTTCATCAAACCAGCTTTCCGACGATATCTCATTTTTGAAACACCGACTTCGTGGCGAAAAGTTATGCAAAATTGAAAAAATGCCTATTTTAGGCACTGTGAACACTAAACAGGAGCAAAATTTAAGCCCTCGGGGGCTAGCCGGTGGTCGCCCACATGACTAGGGGCTGGGCTGCTGCAAAAAAAAATCTAGGAAGTTTACTGACCACCCTCCTGGAAGTTGCGGTTAGCGCTAGCGGTTTGAAGATTGGCGGTGGCATTCAACAGGCAGTCGACGACGGTGAGTTTAGGTGACTGCTGGCGGTCATCTCCTGCGATCAGCGGTTGGTGGCCACTGGTGGTTTAGAGGGAAGCCACCGTAATTGGCAGCATTGAAATTTCCTAGCAGCTCTTAAGCCACTAGTAGGTTAAGTTACCCGTAGACTTTATAGTTTGCGGCTTAAAATAAAATCCGACAACAACAAAATACTATGACATGCGCTTTTTGAAGTGCTAGAAATTTTTATAATTTTTTTTTGAAATTTTTCAAAAATAAAGGCTGATGGGTTAAAAAAAAAAATTTAATTATTTTTTTTGAAAAAATTTCTGACGATATGCGTACCTGTGCAGGGGGGCCGTACGGCCTCCTCTGCTAAAAATTTTTTGCCCCGAAATCGACTTTTGTTGAATATAGGCAAATTATATATCAAAAAAATCAGAAACAGCCACCTGGATGCAATGGAAGGCTTATTTTTTGCCCAAAATTCTCTTGTAAAAATCTATCCACTAGATCTAAGCTCCAAACCCTTCTTTGCCAAAGTTGCAAATGGTGATGAAATTGAGTGAAAGAAAAGCAAGATCTGACTTTTTCGAGCCTCCTGGACGCAATGGGACAGCCTAAAATACTGCCACTATAGCCAAAAGTGTTACAATCACTAGATCTCACCAAAATGCAAGCATGCAATATAGGATACAAGAAACTCAAATATCACAATAGAAATTGATGGAAACTCTCTAATGAAAAAAATGGAAGGGGCTTGCCAAATTCAAAGCTCTGATACCATGTTGGAGTTATCAACCCAAGATCTTCAATCTGCAACACCAAAGAACCTCCACAAGAGATAGAGAGAAGCAACAATGGAAGATGCTATTCCACCAAACAAGGATTGCAATATGATACAATATGATCAATGCAATATAATACAATGCAATATGCAATGCATTACAATGCTAGAGATGCCTTGCTTATAAAGGTAAGGATGAGATATAGGATAAGACAAGATCATGACAAGTGTCTTAATCCTATCACATGAGACAACTAACTTATAACTACCTAGGAAAGTGGAAATTCTAGATAAGACAACTAATACTTATCTAGATATGACAACTAATATCCTAAGTAAACTTAACATGTGAATTAAGTCCCCTAAGTCCCTAGTAAAAGCATAAACTAGGTACAAGACTTATTCACACCAACAGATAGAATGTAAACCAGGTATGAACACATGTGGAAGGTAATAGTTTGCCATAAATTTATCAATTTCTCATTTAATTGATAACTAATAATCTCAACATAGTCAATGAATTTATTTTCACTACAAATTAGTAGAATAAAATGACACATCCAAAATTTGAAAGAGTTTGAATATGTATTACCAACCACACAATGTAGCAAGGTGATAGCATCTGAAATTTCATCCTTAAAATGAACCCTTTTAAGCTTTGAGGGAAACTGAGACTTACCCTTTTTCTTGAACTTCAACCAATTTCTCGCAATGGAATTTTTTCACCATTCCTCATTCATTCTGAAAAACTTGTCACCAGTAGCTACAAACATTTCCTCTACAGTTTCCCTCTCTAGAATGCCTAATGAATGGGAAATCACTTTAGGAGTAATTCTTGCATTGACGTACCCATCCACAACTCTAATTTCCCGAGTCTATGGAATGTATCCCCTTGCACATGCAATCACCAGGTCAACACTTTGTATAGCCTCAAGAAAACCTCCCACGTGTGCCAAACTACTCTATAAAATTTTATCTTCTAGTGTAGTTCTCTCCATTTGCTCTAGGCACACCAAAAACTCCTCCAAATTGACGTGCCCAATTTCAGTGTCCCTCATACCAAACCACTGATTTTGAATTCCACTCTGCATGAGCACAAATTTGTGGAGATAGAATGTTTTCACTTGAGAAGTACTAGCATTGGCAAATAACGAGAATGAGAGCTAAATGTCAAAGTGAAATTTTTCCACCCACTTATGTCATTATTTTTTATAGGATATGCATTAAATGCGACACTCAATTTCATTCCTTGAAAAGATAGCCTTTAAACTTGCATGCTTTTTCAAATTCTTCAAAAGACGACTCAAGGTTAGTTCGTACATAGCATTCAATGAGATGTCAGATTATGGCGCCTTTGAAAGCCAAGATAAGTCCATAATGTTATGTCATCACTAAAACTTGGAACCTTAGAACCAAAGTATAAAGTTTTGAAGTTTTCAAAACCTTCGACGCATCAAATACAAAGATGACCAAAAAAGACTTTCAACTCAACAATGTGAACCAAGTTGGGAAGTTATGAAAATTTAGAACTCTGCGGAAAGGTTATAAAAATCATAGGACTAGTGACTAAGGTTAGGAAAAGCACCAAAATTGTGACATTGAGCGATAGTAACCAAAACAATGAAACTAACCAAAAATCTATAATTCCAATAATAGATAATCCACTGGAAAACTACTCAACAAAAGAAAAAAAAATTCACACACCATAACAGAAAGATTACGTATGCATGAACTTCACCATTGTCTAAGTATATCTATATTGAAATAACTCTCTCATCCTCCACCAACTATGAAGATGACCAACAAAGATTTGCAACTCGACAAAGTGAACCAAGTCAAGGAATCAAGAAGTTATGAAAATTTAGAACTCCACGACAAGGTTATAAAACTTGGAGGACTAATGACTAAGCTTGTTTTACTCCCTTATTTTGAGTCTTATCGTCTCTCGAGCTGTAACATTTTACATGAATTATTAATGAAATTTGATCAATGATCTTTCATTAATCTTCTTTTTCATTATGTATTGATGTATGTTTTAATTCTGGCTTTGGTTTTATGAACCAATTAAAGCACCTTTATTAAAGCACTAATTCATATAAATGTGTTGTGGATTTAATAAGTAGTCATGGGGATTGAGTACTGATATGTGAATTATAATGCAATTTCACTAAGATTATGGATGCCTAAAATTAAAATCACCTTATAGTTCATATTTTAATTGTGTTAAAAGTAAAACTTGAACATGTACTCAACAATTCATCACTCAATTCAATGCTTAATCACATATTAACAATAGTATTCATAACATATACAATAATGAATATCAACAATCTTTTAATGTGTATCTAGTAGTTGAAACCACTACCAGACTTTTTTTTCAAATGATAAAATAAATAATACAAATAATTGAACATCAACACAATAATAAAGTCTCAATTTGAGATTTTTTATTGATTATCACATGAAGGAATACATAGAGGCATTGGAAATGCAAAATATTGCTCAAATACAACTCTGCATAGAGCTAAGTTGGAACTTGGAAACTCATATCATCAAAAGTCAAATCACTGCAACACCTTTTCTAGCAACTTCCACTCTTCAGGTGGTGGAATTGTCATTTGTTCTAACTGATGCTATTTGACTTGAAAATTTGTTAACAATTCATGGTTCCAATTGGAACTTGTCTTAGATTCTTGAGTCAATTTTTCTTTCATGGTTATCAATGGTTTGATGGAATCCAAATAGTTCACCACATTTAGGTTTTGAGGAAACTAGTCCAAATTAATCTTCCTTGCATCCTCCATATTCTTTTTGCAATCATTCTTTCCAATGAATGACTCATTTGTGTCAAAAGCCTTTGGAAAACCAAGCTATGTGAAGTTCCTTACCTTTTCATCCACTTTCTTCATCTTTTCTACAACCAAATGCAAATATTCCTTTGTTTCATGCATTCTCAAACACTTTTCAATGATAGATGACAATGTCATTGATGTAGTGAGCCAATTAGTAATCCCTTTTGATTTCAAAACATTGTCACCAGATTTGTTGACTATTTGTTGAATTTGATTTACAAATTTCTCTAATGCCAATACATTTTTGTTGTCCACTAAATATTTGTTGAGCTTCTTATGATGTTGTTTGATAGTATCAATCAATTGAAACATGTCACACAAATGATCAATCCTCTACATTATTTCATTCTAGATCTATTGTTTCATATGCCTCATTGTTTCTCTAGAAAATGCAGTTAGCTTATTTTGACAAGACTTAATTTCATTTTTTGCTTCCATCAACTTTGCCTCCAATCTTTCATTTCGCCTCCAATCTTTCATTTCTTTTTCTTTCCTTCTCAATTTTTTGTTCCCACTGTGCATTTCCATTCACAATGCTTGGTCTTAATTTTTTTGAAGAGGATTTTTACTCATCATATTTCTTGTTGCTCTCATCTAGCCTTTGCTTCAATTCATTCACTATTGTGTCATTCCTCTTATCCTCTTTTCTTTTTGATGTAGAGGTAGATTTTTTTTATTCTTTTTCTAATTCATTGCTCTTGTTATCTATTCCTTTCCTCTTTGCTTTCTCATTTTCTAGGTTTTCTTGTAACTTTTCAATTTGAGTTTGCAACCATTTTTTATCTATATATTGCTTTAGCAATGATGTGTACATGAATTCATTATTCTTTGATACATTAATTGTGTTGGTATTTATAAGTCCAAAAAAATCCAATTGAATATTGTTCACCTAGAATTTAGATCGATCCATCTGATTTGCTAGTTTGTTTTGAACTATGGGAACCAAAATTGTGTACTCCATGATTTCTTTATTTGTGTCAAATATGGGTAATACCATGGTTGTTGTAGGCTCTTAAGTTACAGTAGAAAAACTCTCCATTAGTTGCTTCTTTTCTTTTTTATTCAAGCCTTATTTCTTTTTAAACTCTTCAATATAATCAAAACCTAGGGACACAAGAACAATGGAATGCTTGAATGGAAAAGGAATAGGAGTACTTGTAATTGCTAATGATTTCATAGCTAGACTAACTAGGAGAGGGGGAGTTCCTAGAAATAACTCCTTTGTGGTGGATCCACCAGTAGTGTGACTTGGACCTATTAAAATCCTTTGCCTCTTCTATATGACTTGATCACCTAGTTTTTCTATGGTATATTGCATTGTTGTTCTCTTTTGTGTAATTGGTTTTTGTAGCACATGTTAACCACTACTAGTAGAATTACTACTAACCATACCATCTCCACCTAAGGCAGTGCTAGCTGCACTAAGCTCTCCACTATGGGCATGCCCTAGTTGGGTATGTGCAGAATCATGATGGGCCAACAAGTGGTGATATAATGGGTATGTGGCTTATGACTTTTTTTTACCCAAAATTGATGAAAGAAAAAGGGTTTCTAAAGAAGATTCTCAAATTTCCACCAATATAAAGTATTATTTACTTTGAATTTAATAAATAATTATTATTCATTTTCTATTTGAATAACTAAAATTCTAATTGATAGGCTGATTGAAAAACATCTATAGTTTTCAAACGGTATCACATTTTTAGAATCTAAAACATGCATCAAAATCTATGCTTTGCATACTATAGGATTTTTAAAAAATGAATTTCATTGAAGTTTTCACCAAGTTAAGGTTGTCAGACATACAAGTATTTATATTTTTTAAAAGTTGTAATAAAAAATTCATAATTAATTATTTACTTGGAAAAAATTACAAAAAAAATATGCATCACATTAGGACATGAGTCCTCTACTTATATCTAAAATCTTATAAAAAAATATTATCATTTTATTGTGGTTAAGGTGGTCAGATAGACACCTACTTCTTTTCTTTTCCCTAAAATTTAAGTGCTATTGCATTGAATTTTCAATTTTTCACAAAATAGATTTAAAAAAAAACCCTAGTAGTTTAGAAACTACATTCAATTTGCTACAAATTCTATTCTTACATTTTTTGAAATAATATAGATAACTTATTTAAATTTTTACATCAAGTTGCCTAACTCTATTTTTTTTGAAATTTTTGCTACTTAAGGGCCTATTTTTTCAATGATGATCCTACACATACCTGTTGTGATTGTGTCTAACCATGAGGATGAGGATTTGAAGCTCTAATAAATCAACTTGTATGCCCTAGGTATATTTTTTCCCCTCCAAGCCCAAGGCCAGATTTATCAACTACTTTTCTATGCTCTACATTTGTTACCGTCCAAGGGCCTTGTCTTTGGGGCCCCAAAGAACCACCTTCATAACCCATTTTTTCAGCTATGGCTACTCATGTAGTATATATGCTTCTTTTTCGGCCTCACTGAAACCAACTTTAAAATTGACATGGCTTTGTTCTTCCTTATCATTATTAGATTCATCACCACTTTCTTTATCTTCTTTATCATCCATATGCTCTATATTCCACAAATTGTTAAACTCATGATCTTCTTCATTATCTCCATACTCTACAAGAGCTCTTGGATCACCTAGCTCCTTCTTCATAGACCAAAAGGTACTAATTTTTTATCACGACCAATTTTTTATTTTATTTTTTTATTCTGTAATTTCCTTCTCTATAGAATCTGATATTTTTACTCTACTAGATGGTTTATGACTTTTTTCATAAAATTGTTGTACCTCCTAATTTTCTTTTGTAATTTTTTTTTGATGCAATGCCATCATTTTGGTTAACAATTGTTCAAAATAAATACCATTCTTAGTATTACTTTTCTCCATTGCTATTTTTACCTCATCCCAAGAATCCTTGTTTCTCAAGTTTTCAAGCAAGCATTTACTTTGATGTTGAATTCTATTTGTAGCATTCTTATTGAGCACAATCATTGATTTAATAGTGTCACATGGATCATACTACCAGTGACAAATATCATCAAAATAAAAAAAATTCAAAAGATTATGTGTCACACTAAATGCTTCTCTCCCAAATGTGAATCCTCCACATGAAAAAGGTAAAGAAGGAAATAAGGTGCTTTTTTGCTAACCAAAAAAGTGTAGTTCATCAGTTTTCTACATATACCTTACATATTCCAATGAAAAAACCATTTCTGTCACATGTATTGGAAGTTTATATAGTTGTACTACCGATCCATAAAATCTTAACACAATATCTTCTTCCATTAAGTACCAATCAGCCAATTGTATTTCTTTTCCTAGTTGAATGCAGTTTCTACATGATATAGGCAATCTAGGAATTGGAGTTTTTGTAATTTCTTGATGCAATGGAGTCAAAAAGTAGTCTACAAAGTGATTTTAGTTTTTTCAAGAATCATTCATCCTTATCTTAGTGGTCCATTCATTTATTGGAGCCATTTTCTTTTCCTCAACATTACTATAAGGTTGAATCTGAAGCTTGTTGGTCAGAAACATTCCTCTAAATTTGAATAGAAAAAGATAGCACAAGTAGGTTGTGAACCTAAATGTCTTGGTGGAACCTCTAATTATTAAAAATTATTTGTGGATGAATTCTACAGTGTGCTTAATAAAATTATATTTGGCATGTTGAACAACATAATGGGTATTATACACTATTTCAAGGAGGCTTGCACCCACTTCCAAATTGCTATCCAGTCTGAGGAAAAATGCTAGCATGGAAATAGTATCCTGAACCCATGCTCTAAAAATATCAAATCATATGGAGGCTTATGATCACCTTTCAATTGGTTTCTATCTTGAACTATTTTATTTAAGAAAGATTTTTTCTCCTTTCCATCCACTACTTCAACCACTAGCAAGCTTTTCTAGATCAATGTGAGCATTTCCAAATTCTTTGGTTGTAAACCCTAACACTTTTCCAAGTTCCTCTACATTAATGGATAACAATTCTTCTTTGTTATCTTTATTAACAATTTCTCTTTTGTTATCATCATAATTTTGGGCACAAACCATGATAAATTCTGGGAAAGGGAAAATCTCATGTAACATCATGCGCCCTAATCTGGTTACACACAATGCATTGATACTATTAACTTGCATTTGCTTTGCAGCCTTATTTTGAGATGAAAATCTAAGTTCTGAGCTATGCCTAGCATAGGTTTCAAGATCATAAATATCATGGTATTCTTTAGTGAAACTTGGGGTTTTAAGCAATTTTTCATAATCTATTTTTTCATCCAACATTGCTTTAGTGGTACTAGTGGTAGACATGCTAATACAATGTGAAATTATGAATTCCCTATTAATCCTCCTTAATTTTTCTTAATTCTTAAGTCTCTTAACCCTAAACCTAAACTTCAAAGTTTGACAAAATAATATTTTAAGAAATGTCAAACAATGAAATGTAGCTGCATGAATTCTTTCACTTACCTGGATTTTGATTCTTCAAAAGATTAATGTTGAAAGTCATGGAAACTGGGTTACTGGAATGGATTTGTTGGAAGTGGAACTATGGAACCCAGAACAGGGTAGTGTACTACAATGATCAAAATGAAGACTGAAATCTCCCCGTGTGTTGATTGTATCACATAAAAATAAAATCACTTAGCAGTAGAAAGTGTTTTTTTTTAACATTAAAGTGAATGAAATTGAAACATCTATGTGTTGCTTCTAGACTACACAATTAGTACATGATTGAAAACATTTAAAACAAGCCATTTATTATTTACTCCTACATTGACAACAAATTCTAAATTGTTGATCTTTGTTAATCTAACTGTTATAGGGTGATTCCAAAGGTTTAAGTTCACAAGCCTAGCGCCTTATGCATTTCATTCTGGAATGCAACTACGATCATACATCAAATCTTCATTGAATAGTTGAGTAATTTATGACATAAATAATAAACATGTGTTTTCATTTTTTTAAAACTTTAATGTGCTAGGATTGACATCAAGGCCAAGGTAACTTAACATTGCAAATGACTTAATAAAATGAATTAAAATGTCAAATTAATAGCACAATAATTTATTTTATTACAATTGAATTACAATGTCATATTATTACATAGTACAAATACAAATGTAAGCACCAATCTTCTATGGACCACTGGTGACAATGTAAATGTAATTAAGATGTATGTTTGAAAATAAATGCATGGGACTTACAGGGCCAACAATGTGCTTGCCGATCTAAAAATAAACACATGGAACTTGCTAGGTCAATAATGCACTTTGAAAATAAATGCATGGGGAATGGGGGGAAAATCAAATTGGGTAAATGGGACTTGTTAAGATACAAAATGTACTTATCCCCTTTGAGAACTAGACTCATGCAGAAGATGATGGGTTGTAAAATTTCCCCCATGTAGAAGATGTGCTCTGAAAAAAAAAAATGCATGGGACATTCCTGGCATACCATGGTGTCAAAAAATAAATACATGGGGCTTTCATAGCCAACCATGTTGGGGAACTAGGAGCTATGAAGATACAAAATTTACTTATCCCCTTTGAGAATAAAAATCATAAAATATGAGGGGTAGTAAAATTTCTCCCATATTCTACTTGCAACCTCCATGCACTGGGGTAACACTTATCTCCATCAACACTCCTCATCATGGTTCAAAATCTATCAGAGAAGTCAGGTGAACCAAATCAAATACTTTCCAATTCCACCCATTTTGAACTTGAAGGAAATTGGTCTTTTACTCTGTAACTACATAACTGGAGGTGGGAGAATTAAGAGTAGGGTATGTACAGGATCATCATGGAAAAAGCAGGTCCTTAAGTGGCAAAAAATTTATAAAACTCAAAGTTAGGAAACTTCACGTAAAAAATTGAATAAGTTATCTATATTATTTCAAAAATATGTAAGAATAGAATTTGTAGAAAATTGAATGTAGTTTCTAAACTACTAGATTTGTTTAAAACAAAAAAAACTATTTGGTGAAAATTTGAAATTTCAATGGAGTGGTATTTAAATGTCAACGAAAAAATAAGAAGTGTCTATCTGACCACCCTAACCACAATAAAATGATAATATTTTTTATAATATTTTATATATAGTAGAGGACTCATGCCCCAATGTGATGCATATTTTTTTGTAATTTTTTCTAAGTAAATAATTAATTATGAATTTTTTATCACAACTTTTTGAAAAATATAAAAAATTCTATGTCTGACCACCTTAACTTGGTCAAAACTTCATGAAATTCAATTTTTATTTTTTTAATCCTATAGTATGCAAAGCATAGAATGTGGTGCATGTTTTGAATTCAAAAAATGTGATACCGTTTGAAAGTTATAGATCTTTTTCAAATGACCTATCAATCAGGACTTTATACATAATTTGAATAGAAAGTGAATAATAATTACTTATTAAATTCAAAGTAAAGAATAATTTATATTAGTGGAATGTTGAGAAACTCCTTTAAAAACCCTTTTTGTTTCATCAATTTTGGGTTAAAAAATAGTCGTCAGCCACATAGCCATCATATTGCCATTTTTTGGCCCATCATGATCCTACACATACCCAGTATCCCCAACAATACCACATGATTTTTTCTTGAATCCTTGTTAACCCTACAAAATGAAAACCCTTATGAAAATTCAAATATTGCACACAATAGTAAATCCTTTAGCCTTCAAAAAATGATTTTAGTTGTGCTCACTATCCTTATTTATGGGCCAATAGTGTTGCCAATAGTGCCACTACTAGCCTGGTCCCTGTGTACACCTCACACGTGTCACGTGTGAGGTTTGGTATAGACTATAGTCATAATCATGATTCACACAAACCAAAAACCCAGCTTAATCGATTCATGTAACTTAATCCTTACATTTATAGTTTAAATGTTTAATTTGATTGATGTATGGACTTTGGCAGCCTAGCTACATGCAAACTATACCTGAAGATGACAAGCTATCAATTGTCAAAATTGCTAGTGCCACTCAAACGATATGAAATAATTATAAATATTCATCATCTATGATTCTATAGTAGGGTATGTGCAGGATCATGGTATGCCAAAAAGTGGCAATATTTGTAGGGTATGTGGTTGACGACTTTTTTTTCACCCAAAATTAATGAAACGAAAAGGGTTTTTATAGGAGATTCTCAGCTTTCCAAAAATATAAATTATGATTTAATTTGAATTTAATAAATAATTATTATTCATTTTCTATTAGAATTACGACTAAAGTCCGATCGATAGGTGATTGAAAAATATCTCTAACTTTCAAACGGTATCATATTTTTTGAATCCAAAACATGCGTCACATTCTATGCTTTACATACTATAGGATTAAAAAAAGAAAAATTAAATTTCATGAATTTTTGACCAAGTTAAGGTGAATTGAGACAGACGAGTTTTTATATTTTCTAAAAGTTGTAATAAAAATTCATAATTAATTAAATTACTTGGAAAAAATTACAAAAAATATTCATCACATCGGACATGAGTCCTCTACTTATATATAAAATATTACAACAAAAATATTATCATTTTATTATGGTTAGGTGGTCGGGCACCTACTTCTTATTTTTCCACGAAATTTAAGTACTACTGCATTAAAATTTCAAAATTTCACCAAATAGATTTTATTTATTTTTAAATAAACCTAGTATTTTAGAAACTACATTCAATTTTCTACAAATTCTATTCTTACATATTTTTGAAATAATATAGATAACTTATTCAAATATTTACGTCAAGTTGCCTAACACTGATTTTTCTGAATTTTTTGCCACTTAAGGGCCTGTTTGGCATACCATGATCCTGCACATGCCCAGTACATCGTGCAATTTTCAATATAAATCTATATGATCAATTTCTCTGGAGTGGATGTTCATATGGAATTAATCTGTGTTATTGCCTATAGTACTGTAACAACACTTTCTTCAAAAACTAAGATATGAAATTAATGAGTGATGAGCCTTGATCTCACCACATGTCCAAATCTAACGGTTCGAGTGTAATTCTAGAGGTTTCAATTTGCAAATCTAGTGCTTTAGAGATTTACTTCTAGAATGCAACTATAACCATTCATCGAAAATTCATCTAATGGTCATGGTTATATTGATTTGCGCTGACATCTAGCTACATATATGGAATATCCTTTGCACATATGGAAGATTAAGTTTCTAATCCTTGGTCCTAGGTTCTTCCTAGGTGGTCCCTCTTTTAAAACTTTATGCACATGCATATTTCTGCCACTTAAGTTCTATCGCTCATCACCAAAATCCTTCAATTCATTGGGTTCATTACCACAATGAGCGATGAGCGATGAGCCTTGATCTCAATATGTTTATGCAACTAATAGTTCTAGTGTTATTCCATAGGTTTCAATTAAGAAATCTAGTGCTTTAGAGATTTACTTCTGGAATGCAACTATAGTCATCCATTGAAAATTCATCCAACGGTCTTGGTTATATTGATTTGAATTGACATTTCGCCACTAAATTTTTTTATTAGTTTGAGATTATGATAATTTTCAAATATTTTTTCTTATGCATTTTAAAATAGGTTTAATTCGCCAATGAATATATTTTTTTGGTATGAATTTTTTTTTAATCCCCAACAAAATTATTTTCTCTATTTTGAAAATAGGATTAATTTGCCAATGGAAATATTTTCTAAGTTTGAAAATAGATTTTAATCACCAATAAAAAATATTTTATAGGTTTTAAAAAAATTGCAATTCACCAAGATTTTCCATAGACTTCTACCAATTAGAAAACATTCACCAATTGAGATTATTATTTTTTCTGAAAAACAAAAAAAATTGCCACTAAAATTAATATTTTTATTGGGAAGTATACAATATTCACCAAGATTTTACACCACCTAGGTTTACTTTTTAACCTCCAAGCCCAAGGGAAAATTTATCAACTACTTTTCTATGTTATTGAGAATGGTATTTCTTTTGAACAATTGTTAATTGAAATTATGGCATTGCATCGAAGGACAATTAGGATGTACAAGTTTTTTTATGAAAAAAGTCATAAACCATCTAGCAAAGTAAAAATGTTAGATTCTCTAGAGAAGGAAGTTATAGAAAAAAATTGGTTACAAAAAAATAACTACCTTTTGGTCTATGAGGAAGGAGGTAGGTGATCCAAGAGCTCTTGTAGATTATGGAGATAATGAAGAAGATCGCAAGTTTAACAAAGTATGGAATATAGAGCATCCAAATGAACAAGAAGATAAAGAAAGTGATGATGAATCCAGTGATGATACAGAAGAACAAATCCATGTCAATTTCAAACTTGGTTTAAGTGAGGCCACAAAAGAAGCATATACTACAAGAGAATTTAGCTAAAAAAATGGGTTATGAAGGTGGTCCTTTGGGATCCCAAAGATAAGGCCCTTGGATGGTAACAAGTGTAGAGCACATAAAATTAGTTGATAAATCTGGCCTTGGGCTTGGAGGTGAAAAAGTAGACCTAGGGCATACAAGTCAATTTGTTAGAGCTTCAAATCTTCATCCTCATGGTTAGACACAATCACAACTAGGAAATTCCCATGGTGGAGAGCTTAGTGCAACTAGCACTACCTCAGGTGGTGATGGTATGGGTAGTGCTACTACTACTACTAGTAGTGGTCAACATGTGCTACAAAAAATAATTACACACAAGAGGACAACAATGCAATATACCACAAAAACACTAGGTGATCAAGGCGTACAAAAGAGTTAAAGGATTTTGATAGGTTCAAGTCTCACTACCGGTGGATCCACCACAAAAGGAGTTATTTCTAGGCACTCCCACACTTCTAGCTAGTCTGGCTGTGACATCATTAGGAACTGCAAGTACTATTCCTTTTCCATTCAAGCATTCCATTGTTCCTGTGTCCCTAGGTTTTGATTATATTGAAGAGTTTAAAAAGAAATTAGACTTGAATAACAAAGAAAAGAAGCAACTAATAGAGAGTGTGTCTATTGTAACTTCAAAGCTTGCAACAACCATGGTATTACCCACATTTGACACAAATAAATAAATCATGGAGTACACAATTCTTGTTACCACAATTCAAAACAAACTAGTAAATTAGATGGCTAGATTTGAATTCTAGGTGAACAATATTCAATTGGATTTTTCTAGATTCAGAAATATTGACAAAATGAATGTATCAAAGAAGAACAATGAATTGATGTACACATCAATGCTAAAGAAAGATAGAGAGAAAAAAAGCTTTAGACTCAAATTGAAAAGTTACAAGAAAACCTAGCAAATGGGTATGTGTAGGATCGTGATGGGCCAAAAAGTGGTGATATGATGGGTATGTGTATGGTATGTGGCTAATTGAAAAACATCTATAACTTTCAAACAATATCACATTGTTTGAATCCAAAACATACATCACATTATATGCTTTGTATACTATAGGATTAAAAGAATAAATTGAATTTCATGAAGTTTTGACCAAGTTAAGGTGGTCATACATACAAGCTTTTATATTTTTTTAAATTTATAATAAAATCATCATAATTAATTATTTACTTGGAAAAAAATTACAAAAAAAAATGCATCACATCTGGACATGAGTCCTCTACTTACATCTAAAATCTTATAAAAAATTATTATCATTTTATGGTGGTTAGGGTAGTCAGAAAAACACATACTTCTTTATTTTTACCTAAAATTTAAGTACTATTGCATTGAAATTTCAAATTTTCACCAAATAGATTTTTTTTTAATAAAACTAGTAGTTTAGAAACTATATTCAATTTTCTATAGATTGTATTCTTACATATTTTTAAAATAATATATATAACTTTTTCAAATTTTTATGTCAAATTGCCTAACTCTGATTTTTCTAAATTTTTTGCCACTTAAGGGCCTATTTTTTCCATGATGATCCTACACATACCCAAATGAGAAAGTAAAGAGGAAAGAAGTAGATACCAAGAGAAATGAATTAGAAAAAAAATAAAAAATCTACCTCTAAATTAACAAGCGAAGAGGATAAGTAGAATGAGACTACAATGAATGAACTAAAGCAAAGGCTAGATGAGAGCAACAAGAAATATGATGAGGAAAAATACACTTCAGAAAAATTAAGACTAAGCATTGTGAATGGAAATGCATAATGGGAAAAAAATTGGAGAAGAAGAGAAAAGTAAATGAAAGATTGGAGGCAGAGCTGATGGAAGAAAAAAAAAATTTAAGTCTTGTCAAAATAGTTATTTGCATTTTGTAGATAAACAATTAGGCATATGAAACAAAAGATCTAGGATGAAATAATGCAGAGGATTGATAATTTTTGTGACATGTTTCAATTTTTTGATTCTATCAAACAACATCATAAGAAGCTCAAAAAATATTTAGTGGACAACAAAAATGTGCTAACATTAGAGAAATCTACAAATCAAATTCAACAAATAGTCTACAAAGCTACTGACAATGTTTTGAAATCAAAAGGGATTACTAATTGACTTCCTACATCAATGACGTCATCTATCTTTGAAAAGTGTTTTAGAATGCATGAAACAAAGGAATATTTGCATTTGGCTACAGACAAGATGAAGAAGGTGGATGAAAAGGCAAGGAACTTCATAGAGCTTGATTTGCTAGAGGCTTTTGACACAAATGAGTGATTTGTTGGAGAATGATTTTAGAAAGAAGATGGAGGATGAAAGGAAGATTGATTTGGAATAGTTTCCTCATAACCTAGATGTGGTGAACTATTTGGATTCCATCAAACCAATGCTAACCCTAAATGCAAAATTGACTGAAGAATCCAAGACAGTTTCCAATTTAAATCATGAATTGTTAACAAATCTTCATGTCAAACAAGATCAATTAGAAAAATGATGATTCCGCCACCCAGGTGAAGAGTGGAAGTTGCAAGAAAAAGTGTTGTAGTGATTTGATTTTTGATAATATGAGTTTCCATGTTCTAGCTCAGGTTTGTGTAGAGTTTTCTTTGAGAAAATTTTTTCATTGCAAATGCCTCTATGTATTCCTTCATGTGATAATCAATAAAAATCTCAAATTGATACTTTAGTAATGTGTTGATGTTCAATTATCTATATTATTTATTTTATCATTTTAAGAAAAATTTTGGTAGTGGTTTCAACTACTAGATACACACTAAATGATTGTTGATGTCCATTGTTGTATATGCTACTAATACTATTGTCAATATGTTATTAAGCATTGAGTTGAGCGATGAATCATTGAGTACATGTTCAAGGTTTACTTTTAGCACAATTAAAATATGAACTATAAGTTGATTTTAATTATAGGCATCCATAATCTTAGTGAAATTGTATTATAATCTGCACATCAATGCTCAATCTCTATGACTACTTATCAGATCCACAAAATATTTATTCGAATTCATGCTTTAATCAAGGTACTTTAATTGGTTCATTAAACCAAAGAAAGAAATAAAACATAGATCAATCAATAATGACAAAGAAGATTAATGAAAGATCATTGATCAAATTTCATTAATAATTCATCTAAAATGTTACAACTAGAGAAACGATAAGACTCAAAATAAGGGAGCAAGAAAAGCTTAGTTGCTAGTCCTTTGAGCTTTTATAACCTTGTCGTGGAGTTCTAAGTTTTCATAACTTACCAATTCCTTGACTTGGTTCACTTTGTCAAGAGTTGCAAGTCTTTATTGGTCATCTTTGTGGTTGATGGAGGATGAGAGTTATTTCAATATAGAAAGACTTAGACAATGGTGAAGTTCATGCATACATAATCTTTGAGTTATGGTGTGTGGATTTATTCTACTTTTGTTGAGTAGTTTTCCAGTAGATTATCTATTATTGGAATGGTAGATTTTGGTTTTTTTCATTGTTGTGGTTACTACCACTCAATGTCACAGTTTTGGTGCTTTTCCTAACCTTAGTTGCTAGTCCTACAAGTTTTATAACCTTTTTGCGGAGTTCTAAATTTTCATAACTTACTAATTCATCGACTTCCTTTACTTTGTTGAGTTACAAGTCTTTTTAGGTCATCTTTGTAGTTGGTGGGTCGGAGGTTTCAGAAACTGCAAAACTTCAAACTTTGATTCTAAGGTTCCAATTTTTGGCGACCACGTGACATTATGGACTTATCTTTGATTTTAAAGGCATTATAATATGAAATTTCATTGAATTCTATGTATGGACTAACCTTGGATTGTCTTTCCAAGAATTTCAAAAAGCATGTAGGTTTAAAGGCTATCTTTTTGAAGAATGCAATTGAATGCCACATTTAATGCACTCCTATAAAAAATAACACCATAAGTGGGTGGCAAAGTTTTACTTAGACATTTAGCCTGCATTCTCATTCTTTTCTAATGATAGTACTTCTCAAGTGCAAAAATCCTATCTCTATGAATTTGTGCTCATGTAGAGTGGAATTCAAAATCACTAGTTTGGTGTGAGGGACACTAAAATTGGGCATGTCAATTTGGAGGAGATTTTGGTGCGACTGGAGCAAAGGGAGATAATTGCACTGGAAGATAAAGTTTTGCAGAATAGTTTGGTGCATGTGGGAGGTTTTCTTGAGGCTGCACAAAGCGTCGACTTGGTGATTGCATGCACAAGGGGAACACCCTACATTCCAAAGGCTCAAGAAATTAGAGTTGTGGATGGGTCAATCATTCCAAGAATTACTCCTAAAGTGATTTCTCATGCATTAGGCATTATAGAGATGGAAATTGTAGAGGAAATGTTTGTAGTTGTTGGTGATGAGTTTTCAAAATGAATGAGGAATGGAGCAAAAATTCCATTGTGAGGAATTGGTTGAAGTACGAGAAAAAGGATAAGTCTCAGTTGCCCTCAAAGCTTAAAAGGGTTCATTTTAACGATGAAATTTTAAATGCTATCACCTTGCTACATTGTGTGGTTGGTAATGCATATTCAAAATCTTTTGGATTTTAGATGTGTCGCTTTATTTTTCTAATTTTTAGTGAAAATAAATTCATTGACTGGGCTAAGATTATTAGTTATCATTTAAATGAAAAATTGATAAATTTATGACAAACTATTTCCTTCCACATGTCCTCATGCCTAGTTTACATTCTAGGCATTCAAGATGTTGTTTGGGTAGGGTTGGAACTACAAAGGTCTCTAACGCTAGATACGCTTGTGTATAGAACTTTTCCACAACTCACTAAGGAGGTTGGAATGAGGAATTTTTGTCATATCAATGACACATTTTTAATGGAAATTGTGAGAAAAATTTGATGGAAAACTTGAGCTTCGGGTTTCACCTGAAGCGGTTGCTCTAGTATTAAGGTTTGGAAGTTTCTATATTCAGCTCAACAAATTTACTTATCTTAGAATTGGAGGTTTTGAGAAGGGGTAAGTGCAAGAAGTTGATTCCACTTCTAATAGAAGTGCCATTTTTCAGCTTTAAATTAGGTACTCATTCATTTTTTCTAGAATAGATACCCATTTTAAAGTGGACATTCATTCCAAAATGTTTGAAAATCACAATCCATATTTTTCATTTGGATTTAGGCTTAGAAAGGGCATGGTAACCCAACCCTTAGCCTTAGACCTACAAGTACAAGGTCATGACAATATTGAGAGAAAAAAATGACTATGTCAATATGGCTAATGGGTTTTTTTCTAGATTTATTTTATGAAATTAAAACCCATTTTAGATGAGATTGTGTAGATTCTATAGATGTAATTTTTTTTCCAATTGGATTATTTTTTCAGTTTTTCAAATATTTTTTGGTGAAATTGGTCCATAAACCTAAAATATTAATTTTTATTATTATTTTAATAACTTTTTATTAAAATAATTTTTTGAAAAAAAATGTACGTGAACATTATTTAGACAATTCTTTTCAATTTGACAAAAAAAAAAGAAAAATAAAAAGGATAAATTTAGGTCATCTTATGTGTGACGTACACATGGGATTTTTAAAACAACAATTGTGGCCAATAAAAAATTAACAATAAAAAATATATTCAAAATAAAATTACAAAAAAATATCATGAACATTCTTCAATGTGTTAGAGATAATTTTCATAAAGGATTTAGAAAAATACAATTATTTAGGTCAAAATATAGATGACATACACATGCATGGTATGGTAAAAAAAAAGGTGACATTTAAATAGTGGTTTTTAGGCATGCATATTGAAATCAATTTGTGTCATTTGGGTATTAAAATAAATTACATATTCAAAAAATAGACTATAAGTACTACATTTCTTATTACTGATTTTTTTAAAGATTTAGCCTTTAAATGCTTCAAATTTTTAGGTAAAGTTTGGCAAATTGTAAAAATTAGGGAAAACACTTCCACTGTTTGGCCAAAAAGTAGACTCAACTTCTTGCACACACTTGAAGGCTCCATTGAAATTGCCCCATTACCCAAGTGATTTCCTAGTTTTTTTTTTTAAGTTTTCTAGTAGATGGTCATTGTAAATGTTAAATATTCAAACATTTGAAAGAAGGGTTATGGTTTTCCATTGTCCATGCCTTCATTTTCTACAAAAGTAATAGTATTGCTAGGGGTGTGTAGAAAGCCCTAAATAAATTCAATTTTCAATGTTTTCCCATGAGAAATAATTTTGATAGTAATGGTTATTTTAAGAAAAAATTGTATGAAGCTGGAAGCTATGAACATCGCCTTATTGAGGATTTTTGGTAAGACTATATAGATGAAGGTGAGGTGTATAGAAGAAATTTCATGAGATTGACCCTAAGGAAAATACAAGATTTAGGTATTTCTTTCAATATTCCAAAAGATGCATAAGAAGACTAGTGATCATTGATCCCAAATATTGGGCCCCCGCTGGTAAGCCCTTGTATAGAAGTAATTGGTCAGAGGATGAAATTTCAGACCTAATGGTCCTTTTTGCCCTTGTTTTGAGAAGAACTTCAGACTGGTTGAACGAAAAATGGAACCAAGGTTAGGGTTCTCTCCATGAGCAAATGGTTTTCCAGAGAAAAGAGAAAGGGAATATATAGGCCTATTAGGTAGAAGGTAGTTAATTAGGCCAGTTGTCATTGGCTCGTAGTCAGGAGGAGATGGCGAGAAACTAGAAGACACTTGGGCCAAGATAAAATCAATTTGTGAATAGGATAGTGTACCCTCAGTACCTAAGAAAAAGGCTAGTCAAGAAAATTCAATGCCTACAAACTTTGAAGAATTAGTCTCCATGGAGCACTCTTTGTTAATAAGAGAAAAAATGGTGGATGACCCTAAAGAAATTGATCCTACTTGGTATGATTCATTGGAGTGGAAATTGATAGTATATGAAGATTATATGAAGGAAATCAATAAAGTGTTAGAAAAATACTTTGACATATTAGTGCAAATCAAAGAAAACTTTGATGCTCTTGAAGTGGACCTCACGGATGGGTTCGATGAAAATGTACTAGATCTTGCAGACATATTGAGGGAATTTAAAGAGGTATATCATAGAGAAGTAGTTGATCCTAAGACATCCACTACAAACTCCTTTAGAAAATTGAGTAAGTTATTGACCTATATGGGTGCAAATAAATCAAAAAGTGAGAACATCTATGAAATGCTAATTGAGTCAAGCTGTGTACTTTCAAGATGGAGGACAAGGATGCAAATCACCATGACTCCAAGAAGCAAAAAAATCATTGAAATTGTCACCAAGTACCTGGAATACAAGCAAAGAATAAAGGCATGGGAGGCATTATTGAAGGAGCAAGAGGTGGAAATAATTGAAAGTGAAGGAGTCAATGCTAGGAGTGGGACTATTGTTTAGTTTTTAGTTTTTATATTATTTTCTTTAATTTGGCTCTCTTGATACTTTAAGACTCTTGATTTTAATTTCTAAAATGGTTATCTTCAAGAAACCATTATCAAGACCAAAAAAACTATGCTATTTTTACTGCTTTTCTGTTATTTCAATATAGAAAGACAATGGTGATGTTCATACATACATAATCTTTGAGTTATGGTGTGTGGATTTATTGTGCTTTTGCTAAGTAGTTTGCTAGTGGATTGTCTATTATTGGAATGATAGATTTTTGGTTAGTTTTATTGTTGTGGAATGTTTATCTATGAATAAATATTTTTTTGTGATGGATGCGTAAGGATTTCTCAGTATATTTTAGGTGATTTGGTAGTTTAAGATTTTATTGTTTAAGTTTTGTGGATTCCTTTATCAGTTATTTATGTTGAACTGTTAGCTTTTGTTGGCTTATAAGTTATGGATGTTGAACTATTATCTTTTCTTCAAGGAATGGATTAATATTCCTTCCACTTATTTATCAAAGATTGTGTGAATGGAAATGCAATAGGAATTTATAAGTAGTGTGATAAGTGTTGTTATTTAAAAATGATGCAAAATCACATATTAAATTGAATATGGTGGAATACAATATAAAATATAAAATATCACAATTTCATGGAATACAATATAAAATATCATCAGCTACAGTTTGGAATATGATTCATAAAGTGCAATATAAAATAAAATATCATGAAGTGCAATGATTCAAAATTTCATTGAACAACCAATGAATATAAAATATCATCAACTACATTATGGAACAATGGAAACTGATCCATGAAGTGTAGTGTAAATACCTAAAAGTTACTAATTCTCTTCCATTTCCTAAATAGAGTCAATGTCCTCAAATTGACGCTCATCTTGAGATAAAGTAAAAGAGTCATCTTGAATTTGATTTTGAGTGTGCTCTTCATTTTCTTCATCCTGTGTCTCAAATTCAACATTTGTTGTGTGATTAGTGTCAATGTCATCTATCCCAGTCTCACTCCCATTGCCACTACCAATAGTACCATCATTTGGAATTGGAGTATTGCAAAACCTGGTCCTTCTTTCACATGTGGACCTCCAGATTGTGAGTGCCCTTTCAAAAGGAAAATTAAAGAAATTATACATAGTTCCTTTCAACCTCAAGAATTTTCAAAAATCTTGTCTAGTTTGTTTCTTAACTTTGATTTCAAAAACCCCAATGTATTGAAAACTCTCATCCTCCACTGACCCCAATATCATTGTTCGACATAAATCAACAAGTTTGAAATATTCTATTATCGAATCACACAATATTTCACTTTGACCTAAAACTTTTTTATTGATCCCGATTCAAAGGCCTTCTCCATGCCCATGGATTTATACTGGTCCCTCATAGTTATTGCAAAACCCCTCTAGATTGCTTTCTAAGCTTAGCTTCATTTAAAATTCCTTCTATTTTTTGCTCATTGGATGTTACAATTTTCAAAAGTTGTTCAATCAAGATTTTTACTTGATCATGAAAATATTTTGGGTTATCTCAGTTTTCCCAAAATTGAGGATACACAATACCCATGGCTTCAAGTATTTCATGTTGAGGGAATATTTCATGAATCTATGAGGAAAGAGATTTTGCAATTTCCTTCAAATTATCATTAATAAATTTAACAATGTTGTTTAAATCTTCCTCGTTAACAACTACTTCTCTACTACAATGCCTAGATGTCTTACAATGGTACATTGGTATATCATATCCATGTACACATATACATAAGTTCCCACTTGCATTAAACTATAAATAGTTATCATTATCATTCAAATCAATAATTTTCTACCACATGAAATAATTTGGGCCTTCTATTGTTAGATTCAGATATAGATAATCAAGGGCCAAGCATGCATGTTTACATAGATTGTGTTAGAAGATTAATCTTTACTTGGTAAAGGTTATTCTTTAATTGTAATTATTTATTAACTTGTAGGAATATTCCAAAGGAATCCTTACAAGTCTTTTGTCTTTTTCTGTCATCTCACACATATGTGAGGATGGCTTATTTTTAATTCCTTTATTAAGGAATATTTGTAACCACCTCCTTAAGAGGTGACACTTTTCACAAATATAGATGAATGGTGGCATTCATTGAGTTGGGAGTTACATTCTAACTCCTCCTTCTCACTTCTACTTATTGAGGTGCCTCTCCTCTCATTCTTCAAGACTCAAGCAAGCAAGCCTAAGTTTGTATTATTCTTTAGGCATTTTGCCTCCATTCATAATATTGGGGTTTTTTCTTGTTTTTTCCCCTTATCAAATTCTTGTGTCTTTCTTGCTTTGGTGGTGCTTGGTTTTACTACTTCAATCTATTTGGTAATATATTTCCTTCAAACAATTGCTCATTTATTAGTTCTTTCCATTGTTTTTTTCTATTTCCTTTCATGGTATCAGAGCTTGGTATTACTAATTTATTTTGTGAGCTACATTGTTGAAGGTTTACCAAATTTTTAAGCACACCATTGGAGACACTCTCAAAGAGGAGAAGAAGAGAAAAGTTTCTAATCTTGGTTTGTTTTGTCTTCTAATCTATTTTTCTTGTGCAAGATTTCATTTCCAATTTTTATTTTATTTTATTTCAAATTTCAAATCTATGCAGGTTTCTATAGTTGTTACAGATTTCAAATATTTTGTATAAAGTTTTCTAATTTTTTTGCTAAATACCAATTTAAATCTAAAAACAAATCTTTATAATTTGCATGCATATTTAGATTTTTGCAAAAAAAATTAGAAACCCTCAAATAAAGGGTTATATTTTTTTTTTTTTTAGATCTGTAATTTTTTCTTACAAGAATCTAACCTAGTTCAAAAATTCGTTTTAGAAAAAGGCTAATTCAAATGCTTTTTTGCAAATATGTAGAAAATTTCTCCATAGTTGCATGTTCAAATTTCTATAAAAAATCAATTTTTTTTAAAAAAATCTCTACAATTTATTCATATCTGTATACTAAATCTATACAAAATTCATTATTTTTTCTTTTAAATTTGTATAACAGATTAAATTTAAAAAGGACATTTTTTTTTTTTAAAGTCATTCAATGTTATAATTCTTTTTTTAATACTGATAAATACAAAAACAATAATAAAATAGGGCTTCAATCCTCTTTGTGACCATCTCCTTTGCTTACTATTTGTAAGTTTCCACCATTACAAATCCTTCTTTCACCTTTACATGTAGTTGCTTTCTTCTTTCCTTTCTCTGCAAATAATAATAATAATAATAATAATAATAATAATAAAGAAAACCTTATATCTTTGGCTGCTACTCCTGCTCTATGACTGTTATAACTTGTTTTTTTTTTTAATAATAAATACAAATAACACTCCTACTACAATCCATGTGCAAAACATTGTATTTGTTGCTTAAAAATAAATATTATTAAATTCTTTTAATAAAATTTGCTACTTCAATTTATTCTGTGTGCCCTTTTCTCTCTTTCAATTTTCTTAAAAAGAAACAAAAGTTCTTTTACAACTTGTTAAATTTCAAACTTAAAAAATTTCATTCCATTTTATTTTATTTTACATCCATTTTAAATTTCCTTAATCACCCTCAAACCGCTTTTTTTTTCATGCACTCACTTTTTAAAATGTTGATTTCTTTCTTTTTGCCCTTTAAAATCATGAAAAAAAAAACTTTGAGTATAAAGTTTTTTTTCTCTTATCGTTGTTTTAAGAAAGTATATTTTTATTCTTTAGAAAAAGAATCCTTATATTTATAAAAAGCTTTTTACAATAATTTATTTAATGAGTTTTTTTTAAATACTCCATTTAAAGTAAAGGTATTAAATTTTTAAGATTTTTTTTTTTTTTAAAAAATAATTTAATTTTTTGAAGTTTTTTAATTAATTATTAATAAGGATTTTTTAAGTTTTAAGAATTATATGAAAAGGAGATTATTTTTTTTTAAATTTATCTGAAGAGGCTTGTTTTGTTCTAAATAATTCTTTTTTAAAAGAGTTTTTTTTTTTAAGATTTAATTTGATCAAGAGGGATTTTTTTTAAAAGCAAATATTTGCAATAGATATTTGTCTCATAAATTTGTCTCATAAAGTTGTGAATTTTTTATTACAATAATTTCTACTTTAATTTTTGAAATTAAGTTGAATTCTTCTACCTATCATTCTTGGAAAACTCATATCTCTTTTATTTTTCATTTTAAACATCTTTTGGATGTTGCTACAATCGAAACTGATCCATCTACATCCAAAGATGAACAAAAAAAAATAGAAAGTTCATGTCGTGCCATATTGTTAAGCTTTAAGTTTATTTTGCTTGAGTTACATTCTTACTTACTGTGGCAATGGAAATTAACATGCTTGTATAAAATGCACTTATCTTTTTTCTATTTCGGAAAAGAATTATGCTTATGTATATCTATTCAATATTTTGGTGGAGCTTTTATCTCTTTCTTTTTCTTTTATTTTTTCTAAGTAATTAGACCTTTTTTACAAAGGATAAATAAATAAATTTGCATAAGGCCTTTTTAGATTTTTTTAAAAATTTCTCAATGGACTATTTTTTTTTTGAGACATTTTTTTAAATTTCCTTTTAAAATAACTACACATGTACTTTATTATTGGACTTGATCAACCCAATAATAGTGTACTTGTTTTACTCAATTATATTTGGAATATGAAAAGGGGATATTCATGTAGTCATGAATGCATGAGTATCGTCTTAATGACTTATTTATTGTAGTGCCCTCCATTTCGGTCGTCATTGATGTCAAGTAAGTTGTTGGTAATGTCATGATGATATGGTGATTTTATTATCTAATCTAATTTGAAGGTTATGAGATAAAACTAATAATATGTTTGGAATTGTTTAATAAAAAAAATTAAGTATAAGGTTACTTGTTTTAACTGGAATTAAATAAAGAATTTGATTTAATAATAAACGTTAATTTAATTATCTTTGGGAGTTAGTTATTTAAAATGATCGGATTAGATGAAGAAAGGTAATTATTATTTAATGATTAAATTTGATTAATAAATTTAAAAATGAGAAGATATTAGAAAGAATTAAATTATTAAATATTTATCTATTTGAGAGTCAATTATAAATTAATGAATATGGGTAGTGGCTGGCATACAATCATAACTGATGGAAGTGAAATGGTCTCCTAGTGGGAGTGTAAAAGATACCATCAAAGAAATCATAATAAGTGATGGAAGTTGAACGGTTCTCCGATAGGAGTGGAAAAGACACCATGAAATGAATTATTAGCAAAGATTTCCAGATCAGTTGGGGGGGAATTTTGGTAGCATCTTCAACTTCAGCTATTGCGAGCATAGGAGGATCGTAGATCTTGGGGGATGATGAAAGGAGGAAGGGTCATTCTGGATTAAGGTGATTTGGCTTTCAATGCCTCATAGTATGGCATCCTAGAAGAAATCTACGGGGAAGCGTAGCTCACACAAGTAAGAGATTTTAAGATTTTAGTTTAGCATTATCAATATTTCATGAATGGCAAATCTTTACTTTAATCGTTATGAGCTATTATCATACTTCTCTTATGGTTGTGCATGAAGTTAGAAAGTCTTAAGCATATTAAAGACTCCTAAAATTTTATCTCAGAACTCCTTGTGCATGTATCAGTAATTTCGCTTGTATCTGTTCCCTTTGTGAAAAATGATTCTAACATAGTCGAAGAGTGTGTCTTTATCTGTTTGATGCATCTCCTGCAACCATTGTATTCCATGATCTAATGTCTTGTCTCTCCTATCAATTACATTCTCGGAAGTTTCTTAAGCCGTTATTATCCTCCTCACTTTCCTCTGTTACTCCAGCAATAGTTAGATTTGGCTCCATCTTATCGAAATTTTTTTCATTAAGTAAGTTTGTTAATAAGAGTTCATAATGGAAACTACATTTAGTATTAGCTGCTTATAACTGAGATTGAATTCATCAAAATAGAAATTGTGATTGATGGGAAGAAGTAAAATCTCGAATGATTAAATCTTTAATAACTATTCTGGAAGTTATCAAATCCCAAATGTTATCCTCAAGGCTGAAGGAAAATGGCTTCTCACGTTTTTGCAACCGTAACCATCTCAAACTTGATGAAAGCTTGGTTCATGTGTCTTCTCTAATGCCGTCAATAAGCAGATTATTCAAGTGAAGAAATTGCGGACCAATGAGCAGATTATTTAATTCTCTTGGTCTGCGCAATGTTTCAAGCCTTTGCCATTTACCTCCGTTCAGTCGAAGCTGAGAGAAATTGATGTTATTGGATACAATGTTTAGTTGAGCTCTTTCACATAAGTCTGGTAATCTAAATTTATATAATCTCTCTGATCTTTTGTCAACCCGTCTCAGCTGTAGCACTTGATTAATAGGGAGTTTATAATTTTAAATAACCTACGTGGTTCTACTGGCAATCTATCACAATTGCAGCACCTGAAAACTTTAATTCTCCTTCTATTAAGTCACGTATTTGTACCTCACCTTTCTCCTTTCCTTCTATCGAGTCAGATTTGATAATAATGCAAGTAGATGGCGATATTTCCAAATTCCAATATTCACTTTCTATTATACTGGGCAACCTGTCACAGTTTCAGCGTTTAGAGTTGAGGCGTTGTACAGAATTAAATAGCCTCCCTGAAACCATTGGAAAACCACCGCAGCAGCAACGTTTAGACTTGCAAAGGTATAGGAAATTAAATAGTCTCTCTGGTTTCATTGTTCACCTATCACTGTGGCGCACTTGATCATGGTAGGGTGTATAGATTTAAATAATCCCTCTAATTCCTTGGCCGACCTGTCTCAGCCGCGCTTGAATATAATAGTATAGTTATAAGTTTTATGATTTAACATAGATTCCTCAGATGGGTAACCCATCTATAAGCCTGAACTAACTTCTTTCACCGCATTCTTCTCAATCATTATGAATGGAATTGTACGTAATTAGATATAGTTATATTCATGTATATATATATGTTTATGTATTTGTGTTTATGTATTTCTGAGAGGCGTATAATTGCTTGTATGGGATCGTTCTTCTATATTCAGTATGTTTATATGCAAGAATAGAGATATATGTATATTGTAAATGTGCATATTTATATAGATGCTTATCTATAAATTAGTCATTAGATTTAGTGTTTCCTTTTTATTTGTTATGAGAATTAGTGATTAGATTATTTGCGTAATAAATTAATTATAAATATTGCAATATTCTAGAGAATTCAATTACATTAGAAATGGCATCAAGATTAATGTGGTGGATGATGGTTATAGCAAATGATGAAATTAGTAATGCTAAGTCAATTAGAAGAATTAATTTAAATAGGAAGAAAGTATAACGTCATAAACATATTCTTTGATTATGATTGGCTAATGGATATTCTTGGCAAATAGGTAATGGAATCTTTTATATTTATTTTTGAGACCTAGGAATTATTATGCGAAATGAACAGTTTTGTATAAATATTCATTCATGTAATTGTGTGGCATGAATATTAGTGTGATTGCTTTATATTTATAAGTTTATAAAGTAGATAGGGATTGAAGATATGAAAAATTCTTGGTTAGCGTAATTTTATTTTGGTAATGCGGAGGATTGATAGTTGTAAGAGTTGTTTGTGTATAATTGGATAAATGTAGGGTTTATGTAAAATAAATGATTTTCTAAATGATGACTATTTCCTTATTCCCTTCTTCGTAAATTCTCTATAAGGATGCTTACTTGTTTCATGATTGATTTGATGGTTTGAGCCGGTTGATTTGTAACAAGTTGATTATGTATTTTATTTTATCTGAGCTTTGTTTATGGAGGGAGCTCTTTTGTGCCATAAGGTTGTGATTAGATTTTTGGTCCTTGCGGATGGATAGAAAGTGTTTGTTTGTTTATTGTTGTTCATTAAGTGTATCCCCATGTTTAATGATTATTATGATGAATTTATTTCAATGTATCTCTTGAGTTGTTTGGTTTTCTTAGGTGATTTTATTTATTGAGTTCACATTTGGTCAACGAATGAGTTTGATGGATCCTTATTATTTCGGTCAGCCGCTTGAGTCCTTTTGGTTGAGGAGATGTTCGTATGTTAAGTTTTTGTGTTGGGACCGTATTGCTTTATTTTACCTTATTTGTGGGTTGGCATTCTTTTGACTTCCAAAGGCTTGAGATGATTGTCAGTTGATGTTCTCTCTTTATGTGCTCTTGGCGTGACTAGTGTTTTGGTATCATTATTTTGAAAGGGTTGTACAGAACTTTGTGGGACTCTAATTTTGTACTTGTTAGCGAAATGGGTAATGCCTCGCACACTTTTATGTTGTGATTCTTTGATCAAATTATGATGGTACAACCCTTGGTTTTTATGTTGTTGGGTCTCTAGGGAGAGTGGCTCCTCATGGGGGCCGACGCCCCGTTTAAGGGGAAGGGCTCAGGAGAACCCACGAGTGAGTTGGTAATCAAGTGAAAACCTAATAATTAACTTAGGAGGGTTAGGTAGTAATATCATTACAAGAGTTTAAAAAATGGATGCCTCGTCTTCATTAGTGCTTCCGCAGACTAATGGAAGGCTGAGAAGGCCGTGGTTGGCAAGGTCGTAACCTCATCCTCATGAGAGGTTATCAGCTCCGCATGAGCTACCCTATGGTGTCGGAACCTCAAGTAGGAGGAAGGGCTAGGAGATCCATAGATGGGGACCGGCGCCTCAGTTTGGAGGAAGGGCCAGGAGAACCCATGTAGGCTATGCGATGACACTCTTCCCTAGTTGCCCATGTGTTTTACTTTATTGTGTTCCTCTGGAAGTAGGTTGTGGGAGTTGGTTTAGATTGTTGATATACGGATTTATATTGGTTTGTGATTATTGCCTTAATATATCTTGATGTACTTGGTGGTCTTGTATGATCTCATTGATATTTGACTTATGACCTTGTACTCTTTTGGAATTGTGTTATGATGTTATTGTATTGTTTAATTACAATTTGGAATTGTATTATGTTTATTAATTCAGTTTGTTTTGGAAATGTTTCATGATTATCGTTTGGTTACTTGTTTATTGGTCATTGCTTTGATTTATGTGATGAGATTTATGATCTTAAGTTATTTTGATGACTCTTGGACATTGTTGAATATGTCATTGTAATCCTCGAGTTTTATGATACCTTTGTATGTTGTTGAGTCTTGTGGTTCCTTGCTTGGATGTTCTTGGTTGAGGTCTCTTTCTTGTTAGCTCCTAGCACGAGGGGTGGGTCTTCGGACTCACATGGTCAGGTGGAACGTGCTAAGCACCCCATTGGGTCCCCAGTCGAGGATCGAGAGGTGCGGATTTTTGCGGTTGCAGTGACTCCAGAGTTGTACTTGTCTTGGAGCCAGTTATGATGCTTTGTGTTCATATGTTTATTTGTATCATGTTATCTTGTATATGGTTTCCATTTATGTTTGGAAACACTTTTGTATCATTGTACTTCTTGAACATTGTAATGCAATGTAACATTAAACCTTATGTGGCTATTTGCAGTTGTTATGCAATGTGTTAAGTTAATTATGCTTATGTTGTATTTATGTACTCTGATGGTTTCTTATCAATGATTATCATGTATGTGTTATATTTGTTAATGTTTATTTTGTTATGGATTATATCTTTGGATTTTTTTCTTTATTGTCATTGTGTGGATCTCAGTCTCATAATGACTCCTCGTGTACTCCAAGGGATGTATGTGCTAATGAATCTACCTAAATGAAATTCTTGTTAGGACTTAATGTGTATTACATGTATGTTATGTTTACTTTTAAAAGAAAAAAAAAATTGTGCAGTAATTATTGTGTTGTTGTCCTTTGGGGTTCACACGGCGGGGCGTTACATTTATATTTAATAATTATTCTCTTCATAGTATGCATTCCTCATTATTCCATCACTTTTTTTTTTAATATTTTTTTTATAACTTAAGGTGGCTTGATTTGTGGCTTGAGAAATTATCATTCTCTCTACCTAAGTCTTGATCTATTACAATCTTTAAAAAAAAAACCTAGTGTTTCCTTCTCAACTACAATTATGTTGTTTTGACAAAGGGAATTTGATATTTTATTGTCTCATTAATTTGATATTGTGCCTTATTGGAAAATTTGTCATTTTGATGGATTTATTTCATCTATATATTTTTGAAAATTAAAAGCTCATTGGAGTATTTTCCTTCTTGATGGATTTATTCCATCTTTATATGTTTTGCAAATTATTCACTTTATCAAGTATCAATGGAGCCTTTACATATATATTTATGTTCTAGTTTCATTTGCAGTAATGTTGCATAGGGAGCCCTATCTATAATGAATCATATATTTTATCAATTCTCATTGGAGTTTTTTTGGGGACCCATGGAAAATATTTCCATCCACTTTGATGGTATGCACTTATTTATGATGAACTTAGATCTATTTTCTTAATTGATGGGGATCAAGTTCTTGAAACTTTTATGTTTCATTATTTTATTGAAGGCAATATGGTTTTTATACCATTATTAGGACTTTTGATATTTGAATTTTTTTTGTTTTTGTTTTACTAAAGCACTATGGTGTTTTAAAACCATCTTTAGGACTAATTTTCAAAGTCCTTTAAATTATTAATCTTGATACAATTTCACTTTACAATACAACAAATGATGTAGTGAGAGGAAACCTAGAAATATTATTGCTATGTTTATATATTAACATTTTATAATTTGGGCTATAAGCTATGATTTGTGCTACAATTTTTTTTGGCACTCTTATTCAAGGCTTAAGGTTATTTTATCTACATTGGATTACTCTTATATTAGTTATGCAAGAAGAATATGATACTTTAATTGCTAATAATATTTGGGATTTAGTTCCCTTACCTCAAGGTAAGAATCTTGTTTCATGAAAATGGTCCAAATTTATATATTAAGCATAGTGACAATGATATTGTGATTATTATTTTATATGTTGATGATTTAGTTATCACAAGTCTAGTTCTAACAATTTGATTAGTGATGTTAAGTCTCAACTCAATCAACAATTTCAAATAATTGATTAGGCCTATTGCTTTTTTTTGGGTATGCAAATTTGGCAAACACCTAAAGGTATTTTTTCTTTCTCAACATAAATATGCTCAAGATCTCATAGATAGATTTAAAATGATAATGCAAATTGTGTTTCTACTCCTTGTGAATTAGGAACTAAATTAATGATTGATATGGAAACTCCTTTTGTTGATCATCCTACTTTATATAGGCAATTAGTAAGAAGTTTGAATTATCTAACTCTTACTAGGCTTGATATTTCTTATAGTGTTGGTTTAATTTCTAGATTTATGTCTAAACCACAACAAACTCATTTTAAAGTTGAAATTTTCTTTTAAAGATATGTTAAAGGTACTCTTAATATTGATCTCTTTTATGATACAAATTGTGATTTTTCTTTAAAGGGTTATATTGATTCAAATTTAGGAGGTGATCCGAATGATGGGAGATCCACTTGTGGTTATTGTTTCTTTGTTGGATTAGGTGCAATCTCATGGAATAGTAAGAAACAACAATCTACTTCTCTTTGTTCTATAGAAGCTGAATATAAAGGTTGTACAAATGCATCTAAAGAAGCACTATGGTCACTTGAAGACTTGGGTCTACCTCAAAAGGATCCTACTCCTTTATATTGTGATAATCAAAGTGCTATTGCTTTGGCAAAGAATCCAATTTTTCATGCAAGGACCAGGCACATTTCTCTTCAACATCACTTCATTAGAGAGCAAATCAAAGACAAGCAAATTTCTCTTTTGTATTGTAAAGGTGAAGATCAAGTTGCAAATATTCTCACCAAAGATCTTTGTAAAGATAAATTTCTCTTTCATTGTAAAAATATTGGATTACAACCCATTGAAGGGGTTGATGTAACCTCCCCAAGTAAAGCTTAAGGGGGGATGTTAGAAAATTAATATTTACTTGGTAAAGATTATTCTTTAATTGTAATTATTTATAAACTTGTAGGAATATTCCAAAGGAATCCCTATAAGTCTTTTGTCTTTTTTTGTCATCTCACACATATGTGAGGATGGCTTATTTTTAATTCCTTTATTAAGGAATATTTGTAACCACCTCCTTAAGAGGTGACACTTTGCACACACATAGATGAATGGTGGAATTCATTGAGTTTGGAGTTACAGTCTAACTCCTTCTTCTCACATCTACTTACTGAGGTGCCTCTCCTCTCATTCTTGAAGACTCAAGCAAGCAAGCCTAAGGCTGCAACTCTCTCTCTCTCTCTCTCTCTCTCTCTCTCTCTGTATTATTTTTTAGGAATTTTTCCTCCATTCATAATATTGGGGTTTTTTCTTATTTTTTCCCCTTATCAAATTCTTGTGTCTTTCTTACTTTGGTGGTGCTTGGTTTTACTACTTCAATCTATTTGGTAATATCTTTCCTTCAAACAATTACTCATTTATTATTTCTTTCCATTGTTCTTTTCTATTTCCTTTCAATTGACATATTCATTAATATGCATGGTTCTGTCTTGGGCTTTCTTCACAATATTTTTCATCACATCCAACATGGGGAGAAGGCTAGCTAAATTCAAGAGTGTCTCTAGATCGCTTAACCTATGTAAGAGGCTAGGAGCTTTTTCTACTCTATTGTGATGCTTGTAGATCACTCTAATCAAGGATTGATATTATGAAAGAACTCATTGTGCTATTCCATGCAAAGAGATCCATTTTCCATTAAAATGCTTGAGAAGCTTGTTGCCTAGTGTTATTTCCTCAACAAAATTTTAAAATTTTGTGAAACATTTCCTAGTGTTTGATACTATAGGAAACTTGCTTACAATTTTGAATCCTACATTCATTCTATGGGCAATGTAGTGAATGCCAAGCATGTATGGTGTACAAGTAGTTTGTAACTTTTTTGCATAAAATGGTCCTTTGACCTTGCATCACTATAGCTCCATCAACTCCTACACACACCAAATTTTAGGCAATTGTCAACTCATCCATACCTACAATTTCATTCAAATATTTCTTGACTAGTTCAAATAGATTTTGCAATGTTGAATTGTCCTTCATTTTATGAACATAGAGAAAATGAGCTTGGTGAACATGTCATTTTATAGTATACAAATGCATACAAATCCAAGAAGTGTTGTCTACCACAATAACTTCGTCTAAAGATAATGCAATGAAATTTGACTCTTTTACTTTCTCCTATAAATCTTCCTTTTCAACTATAGCAAGATAGTTTTCCCATTCCCATCTAGCATTTATTGACCAATGTGAGAAGGGATAATGAGGAACACCCAAATAAGATAATAAACTAGAATATTTTGGGTAGTCTATCATAGGACACCCTTTGGATAAAATATGAAAAACAACACTCATCTAAATAGTATTTGACATATTTTTTGTTTCCATTGCTTTTCCAAATTGAGCCTCAAGTGTACCTTTACATGCAACAAGCTTCAACATTCTTTGGTCATGCTCTTCATGATATGTGGAATACCTTTCATGAAGACATTCTTCCTTTGATTTCCATCATATGAATGATTTTTCCTTTCCATCTATGATTTATTTTTCATAGACTTTACCAATATTATTTTCTATAGTGTCAATATTTAGCTGCAATGTCTTGTCTCTTCCACATTTCCAACTACAAATCATACATTTGTCCAATGTTACATTTTCAATATTTTTTTCTTTCCCAATCCCCACTAGTATAATGAATGGGTACTTTGACAACCAACCAAGTTGAAAATTCCTTATCATTTCCCACTCGTGCCCGATTTTTTATTTGCTTCTTCTTTCCTTGCTACCAACATCATCCTCATCCAAGTTAATTATCTCATTTTGTCTAACCAAGGTATCCCTTGGAATATCTTCTGTAGTATTTCCATCCTCATTTGATACATTTTGATTTAACTCAATGACAATCTCAACTTGACCTTCTGGTGGTAGTGAGGTATTGTAAATGCCTTCTTCATTAATATTTGGTGGAATAGTTGATCATGTAGCTCCATTTTGACCTAATGGTGATGGATCAAAAGCTTTGGCAATTCCAAATTAAGATTGTATGGTACCTCTATTTCTAAGTTTTTGGTGTTTATATGGCCTCGCAGTCTCTTCACTACCCTGAGGAGTGGTAGGAGCCTCACCCTTCCTGCTTGACATATTGATCTCTCACTTTGAATAAAAACTAGAAAAAAATGTTTTCTTGTTTAAGGATAGAGAATATAGATCCAATTCCCTACTCAATATCATCTTTAACTTTAAGAATGAAGCAAGAATGGAAAAGAGATAAATAAAAATTATTAGTATAACTAATAATACTATGGAGAAATGATCACTCACCTTCAATTCTATGGTTTCAGCTTTCATTGACTTCCGAATAATGAAGTAGTACCTCATAATTGAAAAAATGTGATAGTTTCAATTGTATTTATATCAATGATCCATATTTGAAAAATTATGTGGGATTTTTAAATGGTATATTAAAAAATTTCTGAATCGCACATGCTTATTGTGCGAACCCTTTTACTAATACCTGCAAACCAACATGAATAAATGAGTTAGATAAGGAATTACAAGCCAAAAGAAGGATTCCCCATGAAATCCATTTACAAATCAAACTGGGAATGCAAATAATGAAGAACACAATAAAATTGATAAACCAAAGATTAAATCCTAATTTAAATAGCAAACACTTGATCCCATGGGGGAATTGGTGCGAATTTGATGTGAAAATTAGCCCCTTCCCAATCCCTTTGATGCAAGATTCAAATGTTGAAGAATTTTGATCCACTTTGATGATGAAGGTGAGAGCTCCAAGCCTAAAATATGCAATATCCTAGCTAAGAACTCAAATGATGGATGGAAATGGCTAAGTATTTTAGCATGGTAACTTTTTTTGGATTGTGGATGATCAAATGAAGATAGGAGCTCTTTATTTATAGACGAGATTGAAGGATGAATGTCCAAAAATGAGCAATGTGGGACTAACATTCATCCAATGATATGGTGCCACTTGTCAAGCTATGAATGGATGATGGATGTGCAAGATTTGGGGTTTGTGCCAATAAATGCAAATAAATGCCAATATTTGGAATTCAAATTTGTTGAAATGACATGTAAGAGGGAAGGGAAAATGCAATAAATGCCACTTGGCTCAAGATAAAGGACATGTAAGATGAATTTATTGTCTTGTTGGATGTACATGCTGACTTGGAATTTTTGAATTCAAATTGAGATAATATTCCAAAAGATGCCATGTGATGGCAAATAGGGATTTAATAAATGAATTAAATCTATTTTCTTGTGTAACTTGCATTATCTAGAGGATGTGACATGAGATTAGATTAAATTAATCAAGGTTTAATTAATTTAATAGCAGATTAGATGATGTGACTTATTTGACTTAGATTTATGGATTTATTTAAATCAGATAAGAGAGGAATATGATAGGAGGCTAATTAAATAAGGATTTTGATTTATTTAATTAAAAGGGATGGTGTTAGATTAAATCAAATAAGGTTTTAATTTATTTAATTTAATGGATAGACTTTAGAGATTTAATCCAATAAATTGATTATTTAATTAAATAGGGATAATTAGATCAGATGGGTTGATTTAATTAATAAGAGAAAGTGACTTAATCAAATAAAGTTATTTATTCAATTAAGAAACGGCTATTGATGAATTTAATCAAATAGGGGAATTTGATTAAATGGTTAGACCGAGGGATGATTCGGGAAGAAACGATGATAGTAAGTTAGGATTGAATGCATGATGTCAATCAGTATATTTTGTGTGTCTACATTTTCCCCCTCTTCGAAGCATCGTACTCGTTGCATTGGTTCAAAGAATAAACAATCTCGATCAAGGTCAAATTTTTTGATATTTTAAAAACTTGGCCCATTGCTGCATGGCAAGGGAAAATATGCCATTATAATGCCCCCTCGAGAGATCAGACGAAAATTTTAATTTTTTGGGTGATCTCTCGAAAAAAGGTGACAAGGTGCCTGACAGGTTCGAAAGGGGTCCGGGAGGCTAAAAACATGTCTAAACGTAGTAAAATGATGAAAAACAAGCCTCAAATAGACAAAAATAGGTTCAGGGGACCGAAACCCTAGTAGGACAGCCCTAAAGGGTTATAAAACCCTAATTTTTAGGCTAAAAAGGGGCCCGAGGGGTCACTTTCAAGTCATTTTCACACACCTCCGCTAGCAAACCTTGAGATTTGAGCTTTGACCTTCTGATAATATGGCACAATGACAGCTTCCTCTATACATTTTGGACCAAGTTCGGACCTACCAGTGGCCACCAGGCATTGGGGCACCGGTATGTGGTCCCTACCGATGCTTAATTTTTTCATTTGATGCATTTATTAGGCCTTCAAAGATGAACTTTCCTCCAGCGGTGCTATTATAGCACAACTTGGTGTTTGAATTACGTCCCTACTTGCCTTTTTGCACCGCAATAATGTGATTTAGCACCGTAGTGGTGCAATTTGGAGTTTAGAAACTCCGCCGCTGGGCTTAGGATCGGTGGTTCGGTTTGATTAAAGTGCACTGCGGCGGCGTCCTTTTCACAAAAAATATGATACTAGGGATAAATTGCGTGGTGGTGGCTTTGTTTAGCTCGATTTAGGGTCCAGCATTAGAGTTTGAGGAAACTCAAACTGCAACGCCTTCACAAACTGCGCCGCTGGATGCAAGTTTGAAGCGTTAAGCCAGGATTTTTTCAAAAATTTTAATGTGCTGACTTTCACTGATGCAGGATGGACTGAGGGAGCTCTACTCTCGGGAGCACTAGTCACGAGATTTGGCAAGCATCCTACAGGATTCAAGCGATTGAGACTAGGATCGACTGGGAGTCGCAAGACTGTGGCACATTGCATACACAACACTGGTGCAAACACACCTTGGGATGTTGTTGGTGCTGGCCAAGAGGTGGCACAGTGAGACCTCGTCATTTCATCTTCCCACTGGTGAGGCGACAGTCACCTTGGAGGATGTTTGGCGCATCTTACGGTTGCCCATTCATGGCTGTCGAGTGATCTATGACATGGAGGAGGGACGTGAGTGATGCATCTGAGTCCTCGCTACCTAAGACATCATCTACTACGAGGGGCAGATCAAGCTAGAGAGGTATAGCACCTCCTTTCTACTGGGCCATTGCAGTGATCATCTCAGGTTTGGTTGCCCTAGACAGGCAAGGGCAGTATTTCAGTCCAGGCTAGGGATACTGCTGGGAGAGGATAGTTCGGGACAGGCTGGTTTGGTTTGCATGGGGACCTGTCCTTCTAGCCTCACTCTACAGGGATCTCCACAAGTATGTTTAGGTGGATGCCAGAGCACTAGGAGCTGTAGTGACTCTTCTTCATATTTGGGTGTGGGAACACATTTCTGTGCTATGTCCACAGGTTGTTCTAGTTCCGATGGGGGAAGAGGATGCCCTCGTGGCTCAGTACAGAGGCGGCGTGTCCTTCACACAGACTAGAGAGCAGGGGATCCCCTACTGGAGGTGGGTCCTAGATGAGATACTCGTGTTTACTTGGTGTCCATACCTTGGTCAGCCCAGATGGGTCGATGATGCTACTTAGCTTTTCTATTGCCACCAAGATTGATATATGTAGGGCAAGGAGCATACGATGATTGAGCGATATCTACCAGGGAACATACAGTGTCAGTTTAGGGAGCCATAGGATCGTCCAGATGATGATTATGTAGCCGTCTTCGCACGGAGCATGACACAGATAGCATGGGGGCCTGACATTCCTACCGCAGAGGTAGTTGATAACTTTCACCAACTGGTAGTCCGACCATGGGCTTACGATCAGGGCCCAACAGATCTAGGCACCACACAGGCCTATAGAGACTAGTTCAAACCTCCTATCCGATTGACCATTCCTAGAGAGGATCCAAAGGCATGTAGGGTCAGAGGCAGGGGGAGAGGACGAGGCCGACGATCGAGGATCGCGATTCGACTGGATCCACCATAGGTTCCCCCAATTCCACCTGGTCACGGGGATGTCCCTATGCAGGACGAGTAGCAGGATCCACCAGTCCCACCACCACAAGTCGCGGGTGAGGCTCAGCCTCGAGCGCAACCACAGGTACAACCAACAGGGTAGGCAGACAAACAGGATGCCTTGATTTTATAGTTATAGGCATAGGTTCAGGCAGTGACAGCCAAGAGGAACCAAGCACAAGCTGAGAGAGATTAGCTCAGAGTAGAGAGGGACCAAGCAGTCCAGCAGAGACAAGCTACAAAGTTACAGGTAGCCACAGAGCTAGGCCACAGGCAGCAGATTAAGAGCATGACAGCCTCCTCATCCCAGGGTACTATTCCAATGAGATCCTACAGGGAGGCCATTCGAGAGATTGAGTACTATTGTCAAGCTTATCATGATACAGTGCCTCGAGTAGACTGGATCCCAGAGTATTTAGAGCGGGCTAGCTAGAGACCACCACAGGGTCACAGTGATAGAGGTGGGGCAACATTCATGGAGATCGACCGTGATTCAAATGATACACATTTTTTTGTGCCTTATGGGCTCATTTTTGATAGCCTCGATGGGCCTTCTTGTACCAATTGACACACATATGTACTGTGATTTGATTGATTATTTTTTTTGTACTATGACAGTAACCTTGATGGTATGATATATATGAGCCGATTTGGATGAGATGCAATATATTCTTGTATGCGTGGATGGTTCATTTATATATGCTTTGCAGTGATTCTTTATGTATGTATTTATTTCTAATGATATATGTGATGCCATCATGTGCAATGATGTTATCTATATGATGATTTATTTTATGCCAATGCAATATGTGATATGGATTTGATTTATGGTATATGCAATGATGTGTGTAATAATGCCTAATTATGAGATGATTTATGAATGGATGTAATATGCTGCGATGGTTATGATATGATGCGAATGGTTTTATGAGATGCTTTAGAATAACAAATGTTTTTATCCTAAATGATGTATGTGATGCAATGATATGTTAATGTAAAGTGATATGTTGATGTGTAATGAATTAAATGCCTATATGCCTATTTTCTTATGATTATGCAAAAATGATTATGGAATGCTTTTGTAGATGCTATGTGATGATTTAGATGGTAATATGAAATGGTTATGAAACTACAAATGAATGCTATGTAGTGTAATGCAATGGGTGAAATGTGATGACATGTATGCACCTATCTATGAAATTTTTTTATGATAACCTATGTATATGATGATTAAAATGCAATGCATATGTTTCCTATACGACATGTTTATGCAATATATATGATTTCTATTTGATATGCTTATGCAAATGTGCTAATGATTTGTGGATGCAGGATCGATGATGATGATGGTGATGATGATCAATTGTCATAGTACCTTGTTAGTGTGGTTAGTGAGAAAAGAAGAAGTCATTTCAACAAGACACAAGATGACACAAATGCAAATGATGATGATGATGATTATGATTACTTGCCGAGGAATTGGGATCTTCAAAGGGCCAAATTTTCTTATGTTTGATAACACACGTGGTACGATGCATCAAGGTATAGAAAACTAGGATGGCGTGGTACTTAGTGTGATGGACTTTGACACAACAATCAGATAGGAGTATTCTTGTTCACACCTAACATACGAAAACCTTGCTAGGATGTACTTCAGAAGTTTCAGACACCTTGGACCAAAACACGGAAAGGTAAACTTATCCCTGTAATAGTCAACAAGATGCGATAGACCTCTTCCATATATACCTAACAAAGCAAGTATTCACTGAGGTTATTTTACAAGAACGTCCAATAAGCACAACAGATAAAAGATAATGATCATTGCCCCCATTCCTATTTCTCTAAATACGTTGTTTTGGGATATCATCGAGACATCCTTGGAATGAGCACAAAATAAGAAAAGTCCAGAAGATAAAGACCAAGTGAACAAACAAACTAATGCTCTTCAATACCGCTAACGGGAAAAGGATGTGTTTTCTAAGATGATAACCAAAACTTATTGCCAAAAGATAATTCCCATTATAGGAAGGATTCATCCTAGGACATGTTAGTGGATGGCGGCACATCATTTCATTTATAAGGGATGATTGATATGGGACTATTTCAGATGATATGTTACCAATATGAAGAGATGACCAACTTGCTTACGCACTTGACTTAGACTTGAGGCTTAATGCTTTTGAGTTTTCACTTTTAACCTGCTAGACTTGTTTCTGATTGTTTTACCAAAGGTTGAGGATGTTGATTAGTTTATTATGAATGGTGCTTATCGCGGGTGCTAGCAAGACAAGGCAGATGGATTTTTTCAAATATTTGGATGTTTTTGATGTTTTTGAAATGTTTTGAAGCTACTTTTGGTATTTTTTGAGGTTTTACAAATGTTTTTATTTTCAATGTTTTCAATATTTTTGGAATTTTCTGAGATTTTGACCAAGAGATCAACCTAAAGACCTATCCTAGGGGCCTCAAGGGCTGATCAACAGATTAGCGTTGCCTATGTTATACACGTAGAGACCACGTAGTTTGACTAACGAGTTGATCGATTTACAGATGATGATATACATGATGAGATGTCAACTTATTATGACAGATTCCTATAGGACTGACCTAAATGTCTCGGGGGATGATCAAAGATCAACCTTTCCTACGTTCAAGCTTAGAGATGACGTAGTTCGACAAGACGACTCTGTTTTTTACTTTTTTGACTTGTGTTTGGATTTTGATATGTTTTGAATGTTTTTGGATTTTATGATTTTCTGATGTTTTTGGATTTTTTGATATTGAGGATTTTAAGATCATACACGAATCCGATCTGATGAGAACATGCCCCTAGCGTGATGCAATAGACTACTTTGATAAAGGTAAGACAAATTGACCTTGAGGATGGGCCATGTAGTACTAGGAGGGATCACAATACGAAAACATGACCAAGCTATGGTGCAAATGTGAGTGGATGAGTGATGGATGGATACCCGAATGCGATGGATGATGTAAGTGAAATGGATAGATGATGCAGAACAAGTTGTACAGATCCTGGTGGATGGAAAGTGCTTATTTACACAAGGCGCATGTTTGCCAGGTTTTCACCAAGGTACTTGCCCAAAGTGCCACCAAAGTGGTTTTCACTAGTGCCCTCCTTCTAGCGCCAAATGTGCGAACCCTTTTCCTAGTACCTGCAAAACAACTTGAATAAAAAAGTTAGACAAGGAATTACAAGCCAAAAGAAGGATTCCCCATGAAATCCATTTACAAATCAAACTAGGAATGCAAATAATGAAGAACACAATAAAATTCATAAACCAAAGATTAAATCCTAATTTAAATAGCAAACACTTGATCCCATGGGGGAATTGGTGTGAATTTGATGTGAAAATTGGCCCTTTCCCAATCCCTATGATGCAAGATTCGAATGTTGAAGAATGTTGATCCACTTTGATGATGAAGGTGAGAGCTCCAAGCTTAAAATATGCAATATCCGGTAGCTAAGAACTCAAATGATGGATGGAAATGGCTAAGTATTTTAGCATGGTAACTTTGCTTGGATTGTGGATGATCAAATGAAGATAGGAGCTCTTTATTTATAGATGAGATTGAAGGATGAATGTCCAAAAATGAGCAATGTGGGACTAACATTCATCCAATGATATGGTGCCACTTGTCAAGCTATGAATGGATGATGGATGTGCAAGATTTGGGGTTTGTGCCAATAAATGCCACTAAATGCCAATATTTGGAATTCAAATTAGTTGAAATGACATGTAAAAGGGAAGGGAAAATGCAATAAATGCCACTTGGCTCAAGACAAAGGACATGTAAGATGAATTTATTGTCTTGTTGGATGTACATGTTGACTTGGAATTTTTGAATTCAAATTGAGAGAATATTCCAAAAGATGCCATGTGATGGAAAATAGGGATTTAATAAATGAATTAAATCTATTTTCTTGTGTAACTTGCATTATCTAGAGGATGTGACATGAGATTAGATTAAATTAATCAAGGTTTAATTAATTTAATAAGAGATTAGATAATGTGACTTATTTGACTTAGATTTATGGATTTATTTAAATCAGATAAGAGAGGAATATGATAGGAGGCTAATTAAATAAGGATTTTGATTTATTTAATTAAAAGGGATGGTGTTAGATTAAATCAAATAAGGTTTTAATTTATTTAATTTAATGGATAGACTTTAGATATTTAATCCAATAAATTGATTATTTAATTAAATAGGGATAATTAGATCAGATGGGTTGATTTAATTAACAAGAGAAAGTGACTTAATCAGATAAAGTGATTTATTCAATTAAGAGATGAGTATTGATGAATTTAATCAGATAGGGAAATTTGATTAAATGGTTAGACTGAGCGATGATTTGGGAAGAAACGATGTTAGTAAGTCAGGATCGAATGCACGATGCCAATCAGTATATTTTGCGTGTCTACACTTATACAACGAGACATTGGAATTTTCAAGGCGAAATGTGTCCTCAAATGTAATATTTTTTTAATATTATTGGTGAAATAGGTCCTCATAAGCAACTATTTATAAGTTTTAATTGGCGAAATGGGTCTTCACAAGCAACTATTTGTAAATTTTAATTGGCGAAATAGGTCCCGATACAATGTTGTTTTAATAGTATTGGAAAATATGTAGGTTTTTTATTACATGCTTTTAGGATTCTATGCAAAAATATTACTCAGTCCATTTGAAATGCATAGTTTGTTATGGCGAATTTGTTCCTTAAATATGCCTCGTAAAAAAAACTCATTGGAAAATGGACATCCATTGGGCCTATAGTTCGTAAAATCTAGGTGATTGGACACTTTGTTGGTTTACACAAATTTTCCAAGTTTGACTTGACCAATTTCTAGAATTTTCCAATTGGTGAAGATTCACCACTAAAGTTTTCCCTGATGCATGTTATTGGAGCTAATATGATGATGTAGGTTTCATGGTCCATTAAAGTATTTAAAGCATTATCTCAAGACATGATTCAAGGTTCAAGATCCACATCCATTGAAGCCATTTCCTCCAAGTTGCAGATTTACATTCCAAGGTTTATTCAAGGGTTGTGTGAATTGTGACATTGAGTTATTCATTCATCAATCCTTTCATTCTATTTTATTTCATTTCAAGGTTTGACTACCAAAACAGGGTTTCACCAAGGCAAACCCCCATTCACCAAAAATAAAAAAATTTCCCCTCTTAATTTGTGATTGTAGATTTAGGTGGAAGACATCTTGAAGATCGCTTGAAGATAAAAATTGAAGAAGTTGTAAAAGTTGCAAAAGTTGTCATCTCATGGAAACTCACTTGCATAATTTATTTCCAAATTTTTGAACCTAAAACCTAGGAAAATTAAAGGATTCATATTTGTAGCAAAGGCTCCTGAAAGTTGTAGACAAACCCTAACTTAGGACACATTTTCCCTTGGGTGAATGAGTCCCAGATCAACTTCAAAATTTGACTTTTGGTGACTAGTACACATCATCCTACCCTTCTCTAATCTATGATCTAATTTTTTGTTTTTCTTATTTTGAGTTTCGTCTAGCTATTCCAAGTTGTTGATTGCATTTTGGGGTTGATTTGATATTTTTAGTTTTTCTCCCCAAAGTGTTGTTTGACCTAGACCCCATCCTAACACAAAAAGGGAATCTGTAGATTCACATCTTGAGTTGACTCACCTAAGGATTTCAATTCAATTATTTGTGTGAATCTCTTTTCTTAATGAATTGAGGAAGAATAGGTTCCTAAGTGGTTCATACCCCTATTTTGATCCCCCAAACTATTTTTCTTCTTTTCATTTTAGTGAACCCAACCTTTTGAGCAATGTAATTTTCTGATTTTGGAGTCCATTTTCACCCTAGATCTAGATCTTGCTTTCATTTGCATTTCATTGCAATGGATTGAATCTCCTTTAGGGTTGTTTAACTTGCATTAGTTTTTATCTCGTTTAGGGTTTTAGGATTGCATTTTTGCATCTCTTAAAATCTAAAAAATACAAAAAAATTAGTCATTTTTCAAACCATTTACTTAACATTCCATCACCATTCATTTACATTTGAAAATTGAATCAAAATTGCACATCAAATTATCTCTCCTATGTTGTCATTTAGTCATATTTTGCATTTGCATTCAAGCTTAATTTCACAAAAATCTAAAACTGTACCTCAGTATAAGAAACCAAAATTTGGAAACCACAGCAATCAACTCAAAAATCTATAAAAATATTTTTCAAAACCCTAAGCTAGGACCCATTCACCCTAGGTGAATGAGTCTGTGATCAGGGTCATTTCCTAAATTTTTGGGAATTAAACATTTTTTTTATTTATAATTTTTATAATTTATTTTTTTCTGTATTCTATTTTTCTATATTAGTTAAATCTATTTCAATTGTAAAACTTTTGTTACTTGGAATTGATCATATTAAGCTTTAATTTGATAAGTTTAGTGCATTGTGTGAGCTCAAAATTTTGTTTACAAGACATCATTTTCAGATTTTTACATAGACAATCAGAAAATTATCTGGTTTAGAATCTAAAAATTGCTTTTATATACTTACATTGTATTTTACATATTAGGATATTTGATTGCATCTTTTCTATCTTCCATTTTGGGTATACATTGAGTTTGTGAAACTTGTATGAGCTTCACAACTTGATGTCCTATTAGCAATACTATTGTGAGAGGTAGTTTGAAACACATGTCATCCCGTGATACACCATTCACTGTGGATATTGGGTTCTCCAACACTTTCACTCATAGTGTTGATATTAATCAACCCTCTATGGATCATAGTCTTCATACCCCATTTCCAATGAATTCACTACCTACAACTAATGCACATGATGTTGAAACAATGGTTGCTAATGTCTTGCAAGAGAACATAAGAAGGATATATGAAGAAATAGAAAAATTGCAAAACTTTGTGACTTCTGAAAACATTGCTAGTAGTGTCATTCCTGCTTTAGATAAGGTGAGGAAAATTCTTGAAAATAAACATAGAATTTAGAGATTGTGCAAAGTCTAGCTTAGATTATTGATAAGAATATTCCTACCATGACTAGTTGTGCTAAAGCTTTGGGGTATACTCAAAGCCAAGGTGGAAATTCAATTCCTCCTTCCACAACCCTTACCTTTATTCCTACCTACACTAGTACTCATGTTACTACAACCATCCAACCTACTAGCAATGTCAACACTTCCTTAGGTATTTCCACTGGGAATCATTCTACCTTTGTGAATTAAAATGTCATATCTCCTCAACCATCCCCCCTCACAAGTCTACAATTCACTTTCCCTCCACATACATACACAACTCCACCTTATTGACCTCCATCTCACAATACCAACAATGATCCAATCCTTAACACACTTTTGCAAAATATTTCATCCCTCCAACAAAAAATCACTACATTAAACCAAAACAACAATGACCAATCTTCACAATACATCAAAACCAACCCATTATCCTTAGAGATATTGAGAACACAAATGCCACAAGGTATAGAGGTTCCTAATTTTGAGAAATATGGTGGGAAAAGAGATCTTGGTTGCCATGTTTCTACATACACAATCTTATGTAGTGACTTCATTTTCGAAGATAAACTCTTGTCTAAGCTATCCCCTAGATCCTTGAAAGATGCTACTTTAAAGTGGTTTTTCTCCTTACCAAATAGATCAATTAGTTTATTTAATGAAATTATTGGTGCCTTTTACAACCACTTCCAAATTCACATGGGTCCTAAGATGATCTTAGTTGATTTGATGAAATGTAAACAAAAGGATGATGGAAAAGTCACTAATTTCATAGTGTGATACCAAATGCTTTATTCAAAAATAGACATTAAGATTCCTGATGTCAACCTTCAAAGAATGTTTATTTCTAATTTTCAAGATAAAATCCAAGCTAAGCTAGAGATGTTGATATTTCCTTCCTTCACATAGTTGTGTACAACCCTTTGTGATTACCAAAATTTGGTTATTAGCCATGAAGTGAAAAATCCCTCTAACCATTTTGAAAAGCCTGAATCCACACCTCAAACCAACTATCAACCTTTCAAGAAACAAAATAAAGGCTTTCTACAACTTAATCCCCCTCAATCAAATCAAAATTTTGACACCCAAGGAAAAGTCTATATGATGTAGAAAATGCAAGCATGGCAAGGGTAAACTAAGAAATTCAATCCAAACTAGAACCCGTAACTTTCTATCTTCAAAAATAGAAAAATCTTGGGTCCAAGGTTGGAAAACCAACAAAGAGGACTAGACCTACCAAGGACAATGGTTCAAGATTGTCTAAACATGACTAACCTCCAGAAAACAAGAAAAGAAAAAAGAATTTGGTCAAATTCTGGACCATATCAAGGCATACCCCATGAGGGACTCAAGCCTTATGGACCTATTCTTTTAGCACACTTTCAGTGGGTGTCCTCTCAACAAAATAATCAACAAGAGTATGTTCTGACCATTTACGTGTAGAATCAAAATAAGAGATGGGTAAAACCACATCCGATGGAGAATCAAATGACTTACCTCATGGAACAATTTTGGAATAAATTTTTGGGGTCACTTGTTTAGAGGAAGAGCCAATGTGTAAAGCCATCAAACCACCAAGAATGGCAAGAATTATTGGGTTGGAGTTAGACATAGGAAAAATAAAACAACAAAAAAACCATAGTAAATGTGGTTGTACAACACAAATTAAATAAAAATACTACGCTTAAGGAATTCTATGATGCAAGAGAGACCAAGGGTGATTGTAGAAACAAGAAACCCTAGTAGAGCTCATCTACCTTTTTCCTACAACACCACATTTAAACCATCACATTATGATGATATCAATTACTTTATCATTTTGGACTTGTAATAATATGTTTAAAGTAATCAAAAAACTTCAAAAATTGATTTATGATATCCCATATCTTGACTTGTTCTTGATTTGAATTTTTTAATTCCTAGACCTATTATTTACTACTTTGGATTAGATCCACATATACAAACTTAACCTAGGTTACTTTTATAATCAACTAGGAGTTATGAATGAGCATGCTAAGGTTTTATCAATAGATTATTTATGGAAGTATTCTAGAAACATTTATAGAGAATTATTATAGTGTACCATGCTAGGTTTGTTGCATGCTTGCTTGTTTTCTTTGAACCTTTTATTAAAAACTATAAAGTCAATCCATTGACAGTATAATTTAGGAGGAAATGATAGTTTCAATTTACCAAATTCTTCAAAGGTGTTTGCTAATATTGTGTATACTAAGAACAAACAAACATTAAATATTAAGGTGAGTGAATTACATCAAGCTAACTTCTGTCAATTTAGATCTGCACACATCAATTCAAGTCCACACCAAATATTAGGCCTACACATGCAAATTTCAAATATGAATGTGTAGGGGGTGAACCATGACAAAGAACAATCAATTTGCAAACTTAAAGATATTTTTCTCCAAATCAACCCTAAAAAACCATATCATTGGTGAATTGATTCATAACATCTGCACATAATTTTCATCATTAATTATTAAGTATCGCATTCAATTTATTTAAATCCCACAATTAATTTTAATATTTTTATTATCAATCCTAGCTTATTTAATCAAATTATTCATTTAAAGTACAGGTGTTTTTCCCTCTACAATAGAACAAGTATACAAGCATTCTTTTCTTCAAATATTGTAACTAATAATACAAGTGCTATATTCTTTTGGTTTTTTTTCTTCTACCAAGGTACATAAAATCTTATTCCCAGAAAAGCCTATGGCAGCTTTGCTTAAAGCATACCTTCTTATAATTTTTAAATTATAATTCTTTTAAAACAACCGATTAAGATGATGGTATGCAATAGGCAGTTATTGTAACTAAACAAATTTAATTAATTTGACTTCTAATTTTAAGAAAAAAAGGGTTCTCTCTGAAGTGATTTGATTAATGCATGAATTTGGGTCCTCTCATGTTGATGAATATGTTCATAGAACCTTTTAGATTGGTTGTAAACTCCCTTTTATAATATTGAAGATTGAATATACTTATTGTAGGGATCTTGCAAAGGAACACAGAAAAATAAATAAATAAATAAATAAATTTAGCAGAGTTGCCTCCTCTGTAATATTTCTAAGTATAATTGAAAACAACTCCTTTATTATTAAGAAACATAAATAGATGCATGTATTGTTAAAACCAAATAACAATAGGGAGACAATTCATTCAAATAACATCTTATTACTTGGACTAAAACTCCACTCCCATAAGCAGAGAGATTACACTTTAGCTTTTCTCAACTTCTGGGAGAGCCATTTGACCATCTTTCTCACAGAAGGGCTAGATATGCCATTGTCTTCTAGGCATTGACTACAATACTCATATTATATTTTGAGATCCCACATAGTAATCTAAGGCTGAAAATTAATATTATTAATATCAGATAGTAAGCAGCTACTGCTGCTGAAAATTGAAAGGCAATTGAATTCAAGGGCACTTGGGACCTCCCTGCTGAGTCTTCCAGTTGTTGTAGCAGGGGCACACTTCTTTGTTTCCATAAGTTCCAGGAGGAACACAGAGACACTTAGCACAGCATTTCATGCAGAAAAACATGCAGGGCTTTTTGTGAGAAGTTGCAGAACACCTGTAAGAGCACCTTGGGGCACAATCTACATGCAAATCCAAATGAACATCAGAAGATCTTTTATAAAAACAAGATCTAGAAGAATACCAATAGAAAGGTGACATTTACCAACAAGGACAAATAAAAGAAGTTTAAACAAACCTTCAGGGCGAAGGCTTCCTTCTCCATAATTCTGAGTAGAAACAACAAAAAGTTCATAAATGATCAGCATAACAGAAATAACTAAGAAATGAATAAGTGGGATACTCTTAGACATTGATATTTTCCAACTGGGTAGCGACAAATGCTGAATCTAAGTATGTTGAGTTGGGATCTATTGGTCTGCTTGTCAGGACAAGTTCAAATCCTGGCTGAGAGGCTCCTCCGACAAACAACCAAGTTAAAATTGTGAAGGAGGGAAGCCAATGATTGAAAATCACAAGAAAGTAAGTCAATAGAAGACAAAGCTTACCCCGCTCAACTGTGCCATGAAAAGTGACTCCTCGTTGTTATATTGCATATTTGCCTGCAAAATTCAGATCTCTTATTACCATTAAAATCCCAAAATCAGGCTGAACAAATAGTTTTGCCATGAACACTGCTCCCTTTGACAGTGTACATGTTTCTCTAACCAATGCACTATTATTTTACAAGACTTGAAATAACAACATGCTTTAAAAAGGACAAAGGCATCACAGGATTGTGTTTGTTCAATATGGAAACAAAAATGTGTTCCCTCTGACAGTACAACTTTCTGAAATCTATATACTACCATATTCTAGAAAATGAAACAGTAGGATGCCCGAAAGAACAAAAGATAAAAATCATCATGACTTATGAACATCAATGTGGCATTGTGGTTAATCAGGTATGATCTAAATAGAATCCCATTGTAGCATTGTGTGAGATCAGTAAAGGACTGGAAAAGAAAAAACTATTGTAGCATTGTACTGATGGATTCTGAGCTGCAATGTACCTCAATATTGCATACAAGGAAGCCCATCAGAGCAAAAAGAACAAAACCAAATGATACAAGATATGCCATTCTGGTTTTCCAATACCAATTAGCTAGAGAAGACTTCTCAACAACTAAGTTATGCTTGATGGGTGTGAGCTTGAGGGGAACAAAACACCAATTTATATAGAGAGGATAAACTCAACCCATTTCTTGAAGGACAATCAAGTATAGTGCGCCTTCATTCGGTTGGAAACCGAAAAGAGGGCATGGCCCCACAACACAGAAGTTATGACCCATTTAGGAAGTTACCTTAACAGTTCAAGTGGAGAGAGCTTTCTTTTCCGAACAAACAATTTTGTTTTGAAGATAAGATTTGTTTCATTAAAGTCACTCAAAGTTTACATCTGTCAACCGGCCTAGCCATGGAATCCATTGTATACTAAATAAAAGGTTAGAGGAGATTACAAATAACAGCTTATTGATGCACAGTCATAGTTGTTATATTGTTGTTAAATCATTCCTCATAAATCTTATTTAAGGGAGAGGAGCCTATCGTGGGTATAGTTTTGGACAGCCTAGAGCCCAATCTTGGACAGCCCGGGGCCCACTTTTGGGCAATAAAATTGCCAATAAATTTATACTTAATATCCAACTGCAAATCACTTTAATTCAAAAAATACAAAAACTGATCAATATGTAGTGCCACATCAACATACCAATATTACATGACTTAGTGATCCACTTTTTTTGGCTCTTTTTTTGTAGTTTTTGAAAAATGGTTTGAAAACATTGATAAATGTGCCCAATTTTCGCCAGAAAAAAATGACGGGATGCCAGCTCAATGATCAAGAAACATGGCAAAAAAAATTGTCCAACTCGTGCTGATGATGTTGAACCCTCCCTCAAAATTACCCTACCCACCATTACCTCCTCTTCCTTATATATGCCTTGAAAATCGATTGATTTACGAGGTTGCTGAACAATTCAAGAAAACTAGGAAATGTTAAGGAGACAGAATCTATAATCATTTCAAATCCAAGGAATACTACCTAGTCCCAAAGCATTCATCATCGTTCTGGTTTTCTTTTGTTTTTTTCTTGAATTTAATATCCTTGAAAAATTCTTCATGGAAAATCTAACACTCCTTAAAAGCAGTTGAAGTGTCTCGTTTTGTGCACATGTGCTTCTGTAATTGAGTGACATGACAAAGGGCTAAATTTGTAGGTAGTACAGCTGTTTTCACTCATTTCGGAATTACTGTGATGAAAGGGAGGTTATGAAACTTGATGTTCGGACTTCCTTTTTATCAAAAATCACCCTACTTTTCTATAAGTTTCCTCTGCTTTTTGGCAAATTATTATTTTTATAATGAAGAAAGATATTTTTTAATATTAAATAAGAGATGCATTTTTGTCCATGATTCAGTAAATATGGTTCTGATAGTGTGTTCGTAAATTGTAGTTAAGTATAGTTTTTGAATATTGTTATTGTAATTGATTTTTATTTTTGAAACATAAAATAAAATGTAAAAGAACATAGGTAGTTATTGGTATTAGAAGGGGCAATATAATTTCAATGTTATAGGTTAAAAATGAATATTAAATTATATATGTGCATATCTTATTGTATAGATTGAGTTACATTAAAAATGTCATTCAAAAAGACAAAATAATTTTAAGTCAACTAAAGCCAAAATTTATTTTTATATTAAATTGTGGTGCCATCTCACAATAGAAAATGATTATTATGATATATATCATAATGCCTTATGTCCTTAAGCCATTGATAGAGTTGCAATTTGATTCAACAAATTAAATGGATTGGACATGTAATTTATGAAAAAAGATAAATAAAATTTTGATTTTTGCAGTTATTGTTCCCAACATAAACTAGTAGAAAGAAAAATAAATGACATTTTTCTAATTATTTAAAATAAAATTTATTTTAGACTATAGAATTGTTGCTTAATTTTTTAATTTTGTATGTTTACTGGTTAAACTAACAAAAGAAATTGAATGCAACATATACATTTGTTGTAGGAACTAAAAAAAGATCGTATAGTAAAATGAACTTTTCCTATGTTTAGTTTAGGTTAATAAAATAAAATGTATATACATAAGTATAACTAATCCATATTAATTAATTATAGTATTAGTTGATATTTGAATATTGAGAATATGATAAATGTGTATTAATTTTGGTATTTGAAGAATGTAATGAATTTTGTAAGGAATTGAATTTGATAAAATGTTAGGATTAAGAACACTAGATTATAGACTAATGAATGTCTTATGACCATAATATTTGGTTGGCTCTTCCCAAAGATGAGTTTAGCCATTTGTGACTAATTTTTGATCTTGAACTTGTCTTGTCTTCAATAATTCATATTGTGTATCCTAAAGACTTATATTCTTTACTTTCCTTTTAATCACATTTGACTTCTCTATCTTCTACTATCTTGTGGATTGGTGGTATTTATAAATATCTTTGTGGAGCTAAACTGTTAAGTCACAAGAGGGAATGTTCTCCTAGGTCAACCCTAAAAAACGTAACCTAAGCAAGATTTTTACTTCATAGGGAAAATTACTTATGGAAAAGACAATGTTATTGCACTAGAGAATGTGCCACATAGGTGAGAAGAGTCTCAAGACTTTGAAAAATAAAAAAAATATTGTAGATAGTTTAATTGATTGTACTCTTGAGTTGGATTATGTAAACATTGCATATGTGATAAAGAATTGTGCTTTTAGTTTTACTCTAGTTCGCATAAATATTCTAAGGTGTTGGATTTGATTCATTCTAATGTATTTGATAAATATCTCTTTTATTTCAAAGTCTTTGTACTATGTATGAGTTAAAATAAAGACTTAAGTCAAAATAAATATAATATATCAATATTCTCCATTTTTGTATGGTTGGGGTCCATAATTATTCAATGTTTTTAACTATAATGTTGGATATATTCATCTTTTTCCTTCTTATGGTCTATTCTATGTCTTTTCAAATTATTGTTTAACCATGTGCTTAATTAAAAAATAGTTAAACTTAGATGGTTGTAAGGTGATTACACCATCTGTTAAGTAAAATGATATAATATTATTGTATACATGTGTTGCATCTTCCTCCATTAATTTTATGTTTTGCAATTCCTACATATGATATCAAAATGAATATTTGAGAGGAAGAAGATAAACTAATTATAGGTGTTGGTATGTGAAGGAATCCCAACAATTGCTAAAAGTGATTGCTAATGAAAATCTACAATAATATAACATACCAAAGTCAAGGTTTCCTACCATATCTCTGCCAAAGTTGGAAAAAGGTTTCATCTCCCCCTGCAACAAGTACATATTGTGTGCAACATGTTTGTCTAAGTTTTCTCTTGAAATTCCTGCGTAATTGGAGTACAGTCAAAATTCAGGAAGGATAAAATTCTTATAACTTCATCAACATCTTTAATTTCTCTATCAGAAATATATGTAGGAGACAGTGTACATGCACTCCAACTTCTTTAGTTTGGATGTTTTAGTTACCAGCTTTTCATGTACCTCCAGTATGTTTTAGTTATGAAGTCATTTTTTGTATTCATTTGCATGTGGGTTGTGTTTACATTACATCCAGATTGTTTTGTTTCTGCAGTTACTTCACAAAGTTTTTTCCAATACCATTGATTTTTTTTATTGAATCAACTAAAGGAATTACAATCACCATACAACTACATAAACTTGACCTTTCTTCAATCCTCTCTCCAATTCAAACCTGACCTTTCATTATTTATTGCTCCATGTGTTTCATTCAAAGATAAGTGGGTAAAAGCACAAACTTGTGTCACACTTTCAGCCAAATAAACTAATCCAACCGGATTACTTTCAGCTGACTAACTTTCAGCCGATAATGTTTTGGCCGAATCCACGAGGCAGCCACATGGTGCCTACGTGGCTCCAAATTTTCGGGCAAGTTACTTTCGGTCAAAAACTAGTCAGCACAGCACCCATGTGGATGCACTTGTTCAGTCAAGTATGTTTTAGCTGAAACCATATTGGCCGTAAGCGTATTGACCGAAAATATCAAAAAAAAAAAAACCAGGCCCACTATTTGGAACGCTCGGGCAAAAGGATTGAGGGCGAGAGCTTGTCGGCCGAGGTCATCACCAACAATGACTATATTTTGCCAAGTTTCGTTTGGGGCCATTTGTTGGCTTGTTTAATTCGTGTTGTTTCATTTCTGTCTCGTTTGAGAGATTTGTTGGCTGTATTCTGGGTTGGGGTTTGATTGGAATGTGAAAATAATTTTTTCTGATGGATTTAATTGGTGGAAGGTATAAAATATTGTGATGTTTGTGATAAAGTTGAAGGAAATATATAAAGATTTCTATTCCTAAAAACAAAGAAATTTCTAAGAGCTCAAAACCCTAAGGACATTTCTATTCCTAAAAATAGAGAAATTTTTGAGAGCTCAAAACCCTAAGAATCTCGAACAAGAGATCATTAATGAAGGAAATAGAAAGCTTTAACTCACTAAATTCAGCAATTACTTTTAGCTGCATAAGTCTGCTTCACATAATTGTTCTCCAGTTCTTTGTTACAATTTTTTTCTCTTCCAACCATTAATTTGTTGAGCTATTTTGTTTTCTTTCGCGTGAAGTAAAAGCTACACAATCTCATCAACAAAAATGAATATGTTTCAGAATTACGCATTACGTTTGGAGCAATTTAGCCTCCAAAATGGCTGGCCCACGTCTTTCTGGCCTTCAAATTTAATTCAAGAAAACCTCACTATGCATAGGGATGAGTCCAAACATGAAATACTAGAGTCCATGTCCACAAATTTGTTTTTCCAAACCTCTTGACAAAGCATAAATCTATTGTAGACTCTAGGGTACTTCATAGATAGAGGCATTAATTTATGAGCTACACAAGTCTTACTCGAAAATCTTCTTCATTACCATTCATTCTTTGGCCATAGAGCTAAGTAACCTGATTGTCACATTTATATTTTCTAGAACACTTGTACATTTATCATATTACTACTACATTTATAAAATTAGTTAAATTAGGTAACTGGTTTGTGCTTGATTGATTATATTCCCTTAAATAGCCTAGGATATCTCTAATGAAAACCTATTTTCCTTCATGTTTTTATGAACTTGATTGATCCTACTTGACTTGGTTTAATTTTAGGGTTTCTTCTTCCTATTAGGGTTTTTTAAATCTACCCTTTTTTAAGTTTAATTTTCAAATTTGGAAATCTTTAAATATTATCTTGATTCGTTACTTTGTCCTTTTATATTAGGGTTTTTGAGATTTTTTGTGAAATCTTTTTATACACCTTAACTAACCTTAGCCAGTCCACTAGTGTTTCATTTTCAAATCTCATGTCACTAGTATTTCTAATTTTTCCAATTTGAAAGTATATTTTTAATCTTTATTTTGATGTATTTTGGTTGTACCACAAGTCAATTAGGATCCTAATCTTCCACCCAGGAGTGGTTTTCTAAACCTTAGCATGACCCAGACCAATGAGAATGATTTATATTCTTATGTGTATGTATGTATGTATGTGTGTACATGTATGTATGTATGTATGTATGTATGTATGTATGTATGTATTATATATACATATGTGTACATGTGTGTATGTATGTATGTATATGCATATATATATGTATGTATATGTATGTATATGTACATGCACATATGTGTATGTGTGTATGTGTGTGTGTATGTATGTATGTATGTGTGTTCATGTGTATGTATGTGTATGTATGCATATATATATATATATATATATATATATATATATATATATATATATATATATAAAAGGTACATGTATGTATGCATGTGCATATATATATATATGTATGTGTATGTATGTATGTATGTATGTATGTATGTACATGTATTATATATACATATGTGTACATGTGTGTATGTATGCATGTATATGCATATATATATGTATGAACATGCACATATATGTGTATGTGTGCATGCATGTATGTGTATATGTGTATGTGTATGTGGGAGTATGCATGTACATGTATTATATATACATATGTGTACATTTATGTATGTATATGCATATATATGTGTGGCACATGTATGTATGTACATGCATATATATATGTATGTGGTATGCATGTATGTACTTGAGTATATACATGTGTACATACACACATACACATACATATATAATACATGTGCATACACACACACATACACATATATGTATGTATTACTACATACATACATACATACATATATATATATATACATACATACATACACACACACACACACACACATATATGCATGTACATACACACACACACAGATATATATATACATGTATATATACATGTGTACACACATGCACTCCCACATACATACATGTGTACATACATGTACATACAGATATATGCACATGTAGATATGTTTATATTTTATTCCTAAGGAATTTATTTCAAAGAATTTTAACTTTATTACTTTAATATGTTTTAAGTTAGATCGAAAAATTAAGGAAATGTTAACCTTTTTATTTAGTGTTTGATTTAAAAAATAATTGATTACAAAGAAAGGCTAGATCATATGTGACCAATTGTAATGAAGAGTATTTTTTTATTTTGATCAAAATTTTAGTATAGAGTGGTTGAAAGGATAAATGTATTTTTTCCATATTTACTCTTGGTTGAATATTACATGCATCTATGATTTAATAGGTTCACATAGCTCGATAGATATAAAGTTTGAACTAGATCTCATTAGATACATTTAAATTCAAAAATGTTTTCTAGTTTTGAAACTTGAAAATTTTACCTTTAATTTAAATATATATTTTTTTTAGTTTTGAAAAAATTTCAATTTAAATTTGTTTAGTTCATTATGTAATTTTGTTTTAATGATATGCAGATATCTATCTATTTATATATATCATGGCCGATGAGGGATCTCATCATTCCCCTCGTTCTGAGTGAGAAGCTCAAACTAGATCAAATATATTTCAGGATAGTATTGTTAGATTGGACAATACTCTAAAATGTTTAGAGCAAAAAATTCACAACTCCCCCAATTTGGCTAATCGAGATAGATTAGTCACTATTAGACAAGAGATTATTAAGATGATTGAGACAATTCGATCATACAATCCTTATGATGAAATCAGCATTGAGCAGTTTTATTTTTCTCTTGCTAGGAGTGTTACTGGCACAGTGAAACATAGAGAAGTTGCCAAATTAGTTTCAGGTGAAAATGTGTTATCCATGTTCCCATTTTATAGAGGAAAAAATGAAGTTAGAGGATATGTGGTTACGAGGTGTGAAGATCCTCTTGTTGCGCCATTCATATACCCTAGATGGTTGGCAGCACATCATAGATGGCCTCACAATGATGAGCTGCCATTGTATTTTGTCAAATAGTTATATGTAGAATTTCATTTACATATAGAGGTGGACTACACATCTTATCTTGAGCATGTTGGCCAAGGTAAAGGTTGTTTTTCTAACAAACCATAGTTTAGACCTTCAAATTTTCCACCGCCTGTGGACAAGAGGGCATTAGTTGGCCCAAACCTTTTGGTTTTACCAAAATGTTTGGAATGGGTAGCAACAGGGGAGGCAGAAATAGGGTCCACTCAGAGTCAGATTTTTGATAACATTGCCTCTATTATGATGCAGATTGATCAGATTTCATCTGATCGAGTTGGTAGATATTTATTACGCCCACGGATCAACCTTCCTCCCACTGAGGCTACATCTGCATTGTATGATCCATTTATTAGTGCCGATCTACCTACTCTTACAGATGTTGAGCATATGACCCACATGACTCTGTGTAATACGTGTAGACTCTCAATTTTGGATTTACTAGCAGCATATCAGGTTATCAGTGAGGACCATGGGATTGCTCTTGACAAGGTACCAAAATTTATTAGACAATGATATCCTCATACACATATGAGCCATAGGGTGGAAAATACAGCTCAGGATATTCCACATCAGCCTACAAAATCCCATGCACATCATGTTTTTGTTGATCCTTTAGCTTGTCCAAGTGGTCATCAGGATGTTACAGGTCACGTTGAGGCTACTATGACACCTGATCCTGTCCATGGGACATATAGTCAACTTCTTTTTGCTACTAATATTGTACATGCTACAGAGCCCCCTACGATGTCTTTACATTCTCGTGATATTAGTGACATTGGTAGAGCCTTCAAGCAAGCACAATAGGTACTTTCAATTTATAATTTAAATACATGTATATATTTTTAAAATTGTGTTCTAAAAATTTATGTAATGCATTTTAAAAACTTCTAGGGGTTTAACTCCTGATTGAAATTGTGTACTTGAAAATTTTAAGCAATATGGTGAATTCCTAGACTTTGGAAATTTGGAGCATGATGTCGATCCCATGCAGTATGCAGATGAGGTATATTTAAATTTAATTTTAAAAAACTAATTACTTGATGTTTAAGTTTGAACACATTGAACTCAAGTACATTGTAAAATTTTTAGATAATTTTACATATATATGTGTACTTGAACACATGTAGGGGTTGGGACAAGGCTCAGGACACAAATCGGGAGATATTGGATCGGGACATGGATCCACACATCTTGGATCAGCAGAGCGATCGGTCCATGGATCGAGGGAGAGGTCGAGGGAGAGATCGAGCCATAGATCTAATGATTCTATTCATACCAGACATCCCTCTCTTTGAGATTTGTTTTATAGTATTACATGTTTGAGATCATATTATTACATGTTGGAGACACTTTTTATGATTTATGTATTGAACATTTACACGTGTTACATACTTATTTTTTATGGTACACATATATATACTTGTTATAATTTACATGTCACATTCATACAGTTATGTTTTATGGTTTGAATCTTAGAGGTTTGTTATATACGTGCATTATTATGGTTTGATGAACTCACTTACATTACATCTATAAATACATCATGCATTAAATTAGTTTATGGTTTTATTTATTTAGCAAGGAACAAGTACCTTTATTTAAATTTAAATTATGGTAACTTGTTCAAATGCACTTGTTGTACATATAGATAACTTTACATTGTGAAATCAAAATGTTGGACTCCACTATCTAATGGTTGATATTTGTAAATTTAAAAAGATGGACATGTACATGTAATTAATTTAAATAAATAGTTCAAATGAATTTGTCTTTAATAAATAGGTCAAGAAATAGAAAAAATTGAATGCAAATATGCTTGAGATTAATGCTATACATTTTAAAGTAGAACATAATTTAAATGCAATTGGAAATAGATGATAGTTAGATTGAATTCTTTAAAGCTCTAAATGTTCATTTTTAAAGTCAGTAAAAGTTAAATACATGTAAATTGTGCATATATCATGCTATACATGAACCTAATTTCTAATTCCATATAATCTAATACACATGTTCATTTGAATGTGCATGCAAAGAATTCTTGAACTAGATGATGAGCTATACTTGTGTCAAGTTGAATGTAAATGAAATCATATATATATATATATATTTGAAAGTGTTCACTTAAGAATGAACCATATAATTCAAATAAAGCATGCAAGCTATAAGTGGAGTTGAATGTAAATGAAATCAAATTTATAGTCTTGAAAGTTTAAGAATTCCATGTGGAACATTTATATATATGTAATTAGAAATTGATATATATATTTAAATCTTGAAAGACATGCACATTTAATATTAAATTAAAAATTGATCAAGTAGATCTAGATCTTCCTGGATGACAATTCTATATATAAATTAAAAATTGATCAATCCATATTTAATTGTACTGGAAAGATGGACCAAATTACATACATGGTCTCAAGCTATACATGGTAAACAAAGCTAAATTGATGCCAAAATGTAGCTATCTCAAGCACCTCAAACACCATCACTATGATTCACTACAATGTTCATATATTCCAATGCACCTTGAGGTGAACAAGAAAGGCCAAACCAAGAGAACCTGGATACAATCTAACATTAACAAAATGGATAAATAATTTAGTTCTATACTTAAAAGATAGGAGCTAATGTTCTTAAGCAAATTTGAATTTTAAAGATAAAATCAAATTATAAGGTCAAGTGATTTTTTATTAGGAGATTGGATTTGAAATGGATGATAGTCTAGATTAAGGATAAGGTCCCTAGATGTTGAAAACTTTGGGTGATGACGAAAGGACAATATGATGTATGGACTAGATTGAGACCAAGTAACCAAATTTTGATGTTCAAGTGATGTTTTTTTATTATTAAGGATGGAGAATGGATGTATGGTTGAGATGGATCTAGACGGATAATTTTTAAATGATTCTAGGATGATTATGGTTGAATGGGTTATTACAAGTGATAAAACTTGATCTTAACTTGATGATTAGGATGAGGGATGCTTACTTGATGAAAATAATAAAATTAGGATGTGATGATTAGGATACATGAAAATCCAAATGATCATTTAAAATTATTGAATGTCGTGCATTAGTAATGTATAAAAAATAAAGACAACTAGAGACAACATTTATGTCTAGATTCTTCACCACTCAAACACCAAATCAACTAGATAATTTTATATAAGTTTGTGGAGTTGAATGTTCAAATGAAATGAAAGATTTGAATGTGAACTTAAGAATTCCGCGGAACATAAATAAATTTAAATGCAAAATTGGAACATAGACTAGGTTTTGTACATATTGTTGCACGTATATATATATATATATATATATATATATATATATTCAATCTAGCTCATGTATATAGGTGGAGTTGAACAAATATTTAAATTCAAAGATTTGGAAGTGAAAGTTTAACAATTCCATGTGTGAAACATAAAAATTTACAATCAAGGAATCTAGAGAGATGATATAAAGGAATTTCTAGAGATTCTCAAGAGTGAAAGTTTAAAAGAATGAACCATGTCCAACATGTAAAAATGCAATTGGAAATTTAGATGATTTAAAGGAATTTAGGCAAAATGTAAATTAAAACATTTTTAAAGTCACTGGGTTTTGTATCAAGCATATATATGATCTAACATACATGTCACATTCTAAATCATGTCACATGTCCAATCAATACAAATATATCAATTATCTAGATTTGGAGTCATAAATGTGTACACATGTATCCAAAAAACAACTTAAAGCTCCTGGTACATAAAATCTGGATCCTCTCTATCTTTAATTATCTCTAAAATCTTCTCATGATCTTCAATAGGCAACCTCCACTTTTGTTTGGCACGTCCTCTTTTAGGTAAAGTTTCTAAATTTATTTTTGTTGCCAAAACTAAGTGACTGTAATGTAGAACCTTTTGTCCTGGCCTATAATCAACAAATATAATACCATTTTTATCTATCTTTATTTGTTGATAATATGTGCCTCCAATAACGACTGATCCAATGGGATAGTCTTGTCCATCACCATCTGTCATCGATTCGACCAATTTTATCTTTGGTTGTGTACATCTTAGTAGATAGTAATCTACACCTTCCGCATTTTCAGGATCTGCAACTACAATGAAAATATCTCCTATACACACACCACATATTTACATATTTAAGTAAATTATACATTTAAAAGTTGTAAAAATTTATATTTTATATTTGAAACTTACTTAAACATAGAATATATATATATAAATTTAAATCTTGATTTTAACTAAATTAATCAATTTGGACATACCTATAACAACTAAATCATATACACGTTCGTAATCAGCTGAATATAGTGGATCATAGACATCAACATTGTCATCTTCAACAAAAGGAGGCATTGATATTAATTGTTTCATTTCCCATTGTGAAACATACCCATCTCTAATATTCTCACATTGATCAATATTTGCATTGTCCTCAATGCAATCAATACAAAAACATGATTTTTCTCTCACATTCATTGCATAAGGCCTACTACTCCCCGTTGTCATGATTTGATGTAGATTTCTAATACCATGAATTGCTTGACAATTATAAGGATTTGATCGATCAATATCTGTTTAAATTCAAACTTGAAAATTCAATTTGAAATCATGTATGTACTTGAACTTTGAAATTCAAATTTTTAACAAATTTTGACTAGACATACATACCTGTAACTTCCCAAAAATACCGTGTGTTGTATGTTGAGTCACGAGCAGAAAAATGACTTTTGCACCATTCAACAATTTCGTTTGCATTCTGTATGGCATTACCTACAAGTTACACACAAGTTGGCACAATTTGTCACCTATTACTTTCAAGGAACTTAAAAGAATTTAATTTAGTTAAATTAAATATATATATCTAATCTTTTAAAAAATATCAAGCTAAATTGGACATATATATATGGTGAAAACTTTACATACCAGCAAGTTCATGTTGACGAAGTGCATGCTTCACACATGCTCCTGCTCCATCGTGCTCTCCTTTTCCATGTCCACTCTCATAAAAATTCCACAAAAAATTGGTGTTGCGTCTAGCATGTTGACTACATAACCAAACAAAGGCTTTTGCAGACTTAAATTGTCTTGTGAAGTTACAAATAATTAAACACTTGAAAACCTTGAATTATCTTCAAAAAACAATTTAAGTCTCAAAGTTTTAAAAGTAAATATAAATTAATTAAAAATAATTTAAAAACCAATGTACTTACTAGCACATCCATCAGACCATATCCAGTGTTGTTCTTGATTTATGCCACATCATCTTAGGTCTTCAAAAAACATTTTGAAACAATGAGCTACATAGCTTCTATCATGACTGACATCAATGTATATAAAAGTGAACTCCTTTGATGATAATTCTATCATCATCTTTGCTACTTTGCATTCCATCGACCGGCTAACTCTCAGATGCCCTCAGAGTAAACTTGGTACCTAAGATTTGCAACTTGCTCAATGATAATATTGACTTTGAATCGCAGCTTTGAGGACTCAAATGTATAGTTCTCGTGAGAAATCTACAATAGAGAGAATAACCCGGGTGGAAAACAATTCTTTGAATAACGAAATTGCTTAGATTTCCATCTTGCACAATGACAATGTTGGATATGTGGATATATGATATTGCAAAATTTACTCATGAATTCATTGTAAGGCAATCCACTCTCTTTGAGAACAATTTTTTTTGCCTCAACTCCTAACTTCGTTAAGTATGTCTCATATTCAAATCTCTTCCAAGTAACTTGCATTTCATTATTGTCAACATGTAAAAGATTCTTCAAATCTCCACAATCATTACATACATTTTTTATACACTGAACGTTGAATTCATCCAAATTTTCTGATTTTTCACATAGAAGAGACTTCACAAATTGTGTTGTGCTTCTAGGGATGGCTAAATTTCGATCAATTGTTGCCATAACTTTTCTATATGATTGTAGGTGTAGATCAAATTCAACATGATTTCGACAACAACAAGTTTCACATACTTTATTTATATGTACAAATGATGGTCGTAGTGTTTCAAACATCCTTTGACAAATCTTCGCATTTAAAAATTCTTGTTTAAATGCTTCAAAAAGTTCACTTTGTGTTGTATCTATAAAATGTTTTGGATGAGAAATTTTTGTACCATCATCACCTATTATTTGTATAGTATCCCTTCTATTGGAAGAAACACGAGAGTGGGTGGTCCAATATTCAACTACTTGTTTCTTTACATCTTCTAAAATTCTATCTTTTCAAGGAACCCTACAAATATTTACCCAATTTTTCTCAAATTTTCCATCTATTTCATCTCTTTTCAATATATCTTTGAACAATTCTCCTAGAAACATTTAGTAATTCATAAATTACTTGAACTT
>VDFB02105785.1:548302753-548342457 GCA_007258455.2 Sequoia sempervirens | reverse complement strand
CCTAAGTCCCTAGTAAAAGCATAAACTAGGTACAAGACTTATTCACACCAATAGATAGAATGTAAACCAGGTATGAACACATGTGGAAGGTAATAGTTTGCCATAAATTTATCAATTTCTCATTTAATTGATAACTAATAATCTCAACATAGTCAATGAATTTATTTTCACTACAAATTAGTAGAATAAAATGACACATCCAAAATTTGAAAGAGTTGGAATATGTATTACCAACCACACAATGTAGCAAGGTGATAGCATCTGAAATTTCATCCTTAAAATGAACCCTTTTAAGCTTTGAGGGAAACTGAGACTTACCCTTTTTCTTGAACTTCAACCAATTTCTCGCAATGGAATTTTTTCACCATTCCTCATTCATTCTGAAAAACTTGTCACCAGTAGCTACAAACATTTCCTCTACAGTTTCCCTCTCTAGAATGCCTAATGAATGGGAAATCACTTTAGGAGTAATTCTTGCATTGACGTACTCATCCACAACTCTAATTTCCCGAGTCTATGGAATGTATCCCCTTGCACATGCAATCACCAGGTCAACACTTTGTATAGCCTCAAGAAAACCTCCCACGTGTGCCAAACTACTCTGTAAAATTTTATCTTCTAGTGTAGTTCTCTCCATTTGCTCTAGGCACACCAAAAACTCCTCCAAATTGACGTGCCCAATTTCAGTGTCCCTCATACCAAACCACTGATTTTGAATTCCACTCTGCATGAGCACAAATTTGTGGAGATAGAATGTTTTCACTTGAGAAGTACTAGCATTGGCAAAGAACGAGAATGAGAGCTAAATGTCAAAGTGAAACTTTTCCACCCACTTATGTCATTATTTTTTATAGGACATGCATTAAATGCGACACTCAATTTCATTCCTTGAAAAGATAGCCTTTAAACTTGCATGCTTTTTCAAATTCTTCAAAAGATGACTCAAGGTTAGTTCGTACATAGCATTCAATGAGATGTCAGATTATGGCGCCTTTGAAAGCCAAGATAAGTCCATAATGTTATGTCATCACTAAAACTTGGAACCTTAGAACCAAAGTATAATTTTTTGAAGTTTTCAAAATCTTCGACCCATCAAATACAAAGATGACCAAAAAAGACTTTCAACTCAACAATGTGAACCAAGTTGGGAAGTTATGAAAATTTAGAACTCTGCAGAAAGGTTATAAAAATCATAGGACTAGTGACTAAGGTTAGGAAAAGCACCAAAATTGTGACATTGAGCGATAGTAACCACAACAATGAAACTAACCAAAAATCTATAATTCCAATAATAGCTAATCCACTGGAAAACTACTCAACAAAAGAAAAAAAAATTCACACACCATAACAAAAAGATTACGTATGCATGAACTTCACCATTGTCTAAGTATATCTATATTGAAATAACTCTCTCATCCTCCACCAACTATGAAGATGACCAACAAAGATTTGCAACTCGACAAAGTGAACCAAGTCAAGGAATCAAGAAGTTATGAAAATTTAGAACTCCACGACAAGGTTATAAAACTTGGAGGACTAATGACTAAGCTTGTTTTACTCCCTTATTTTGAGTCTTATCGTCTCTCGAGCTGTAACATTTTACATGAATTATTAATGAAATTTGATCAATGATCTTTCATTAATCTTCTTTTTCATTATGTATTGATGTATGTTTTAATTCTGGCTTTGGTTTTATGAACCAATTAAAGCACCTTTATTAAAGCACTAATTCATATAAATGTGTTGTGGATTTAATAAGTAGTCATGGGGATTGAGTACTGATATGTGAATTATAATGCAATTTCACTAAGATTATGGATGCCTAAAATTAAAATCACCTTATAGTTCATATTTTAATTGTGTTAAAAGTAAAACTTGAACATGTACTCAACAATTCATCACTCAATTCAATGCTTAATCAAATATTAACAATAGTATTCATAGCATATACAATAATGAATATCAACAATCTTTTAATGTGTATCTAGTAATTGAAACCACTACCAGACTTTTTTTTCAAATGATAAAATAAATAATACAAATAATTGAACATCAACACAATAATAAAGTCTCAATTTGATATTTTTTATTGATTATCACATGAAGGAATACATAGAGGCATTGGAAATGCAAAATATTGCTCAAATACAACTGCATAGAGCTAAGTTGGAACTTGGAAACTCATATCAACAAAAGTCAAATCACTGCAACACCTTTTCTAGCAACTTCCACTCTTCAGGTGGTGGAATTGTCATTTGTTCTAACTGATGCTATTTGACTTGAAAATTTGTTAACAATTCATGGTTCCAATTGGAACTTGTCTTAGATTCTTGAGTCAATTTTTCTTTCATGGTTATCAATGGTTTGATGGAATCCAAATAGTTCACCACATTTAGGTTTTGAGGAAACTAGTCCAAATTAATCTTCCTTGCATCCTCCATATTCTTTTTGCAATCATTCTTTCCAATGAATGACTCATTTGTGTCAAAAGCCTTTGGAAAACCAAGCTATGTGAAGTTCCTTACCTTTTCATCCACTTTCTTCATCTTTTCTACAACCAAATGCAAATATTCCTTTGTTTCATGCATTCTCAAACACTTTTCAATGATAGATGACAATGTCATTGATGTAGTGAGCCAATTAGTAATCCCTTTTGATTTCAAAACATTGTCACCAGATTTGTTGACTATTTGTTGAATTTGATTTACAAATTTCTCTAATGCCAATACATTTTTGTTGTCCACTAAATATTTGTTGAGCTTCTTATGATGTTGTTTGATAGTATCAATCAATTGAAACATGTCACACAAATGATCAATCCTCTACATTATTTCATTCTAGATCTATTGTTTCATATGCCTCATTGTTTCTCTAGAAAATGCAGTTAGCTTATTTTGACAAGACTTAATTTCATTTTTTGCTTCCATCAACTTTGCCTCCAATCTTTCATTTCGCCTCCAATCTTTCATTTCTTTTTCTTTCCTTCTCAATTTTTTGTTCCCACTGTGCATTTCCATTCACAATGCTTGGTCTTAATTTTTTTGAAGAGGATTTTTACTCATCATATTTCTTGTTGCTCTCATCTAGCCTTTGCTTCAATTCATTCACTATTGTGTCATTCCTCTTATCCTCTTTTCTTTTTGATGTAGAGGTAGATTTTTTTTATTCTTTTTCTAATTCATTGCTCTTGTTATCTATTCCTTTCCTCTTTGCTTTCTCATTTTCTAGGTTTTCTTGTAACTTTTCAATTTGAGTTTGCAACCATTTTTTATCTATATATTGCTTTAGCAATGATGTGTACATGAATTCATTATTCTTTGATACATTAATTGTGTTAGTATTTATAAGTCCAAAAAAATCCAATTGAATATTGTTCACCTAGAATTTAGATCGATCCATCTGATTTGCTAGTTTGTTTTGAACTATGGGAACCAAAATTGTGTACTCCATGATTTCTTTATTTGTGTAAAATATGGGTAATACCATGGTTGTTGTAGGCTCTTAAGTTATAGTAGAAAAACTCTCCATTAGTTGCTTCTTTTCTTTTTTATTCAAGCCTTATTTCTTTTTAAACTCTTCAATATAATCAAAACCTAGGGACACAAGAACAATGGAATGCTTGAATGGAAAAGGAATAGGAGTACTTGCAATTGCTAATGATTTCATAGCTAGACTAACTAAGAGAGGGGGAGTTCCTAGAAATAACTCCTTTATGGTGGATCCACCAGTAGTGTGACTTGAACCTATTAAAATCCTTTGCCTCTTCTATATGACTTGATCACCTAGTTTTTCTATGGTATATTGCATTGTTGTTCTCTTTTGTGTAATTGGTTTTTGTAGCACATGTTAACCACTACTAGTAGAATTACTACTAACCATACCATCTCCACCTAAGGCAGTGCTAGCTGCACTAAGCTCTCCACTATGGGCATGCCCTAGTTGGGTATGTGCAGAATCATGATGGGCCAACAAGTGGTGATATAATGGGTATGTGGCTTATGACTTTTTTTTACCCAAAATTGATGAAAGAAAAAGGGTTTCTAAAGAAGATTCTCAAATTTCCACCAATATAAAGTATTATTTACTTTGAATTTAATAAATAATTATTATTCATTTTCTATTTGAATAACTAAAATTCTAATTGATAGGCTGATTGAAAAACATCTATAGTTTTCAAACGGTATCACATTTTTAGAATCTAAAACATGCATCAAAATCTATGCTTTGCATACTATAGGATTTTTAAAAAATGAATTTCATTGAAGTTTTCACCAAGTTAAGGTTGTCAGACATACAAGTATTTATATTTTTTAAAAGTTGTAATAAAAAATTCATAATTAATTATTTACTTGGAAAAAATTACAAAAAAAATATGCATCACATTAGGACATGAGTCCTCTACTTATATCTAAAATCTTATAAAAAAATATTATCATTTTATTGTGGTTAAGGTGGTCAGATAGACACCTACTTCTTTTCTTTTCCCTGAAATTTAAGTGCTATTGCATTGAATTTTCAATTTTTCACAAAATAGATTTTGAAAAAAAAAACCTAGTAGTTTAGAAACTACATTCAATTTGCTACAAATTCTATTCTTACATTTTTTGAAATAATATAGATAACTTATTTAAATTTTTACATCAAGTTGCCTAACTCTATTTTTTTTGAAATTTTTGCTACTTAAGGGCCTATTTTTTCAATGATGATCCTACACATACCTGTTGTGATTGTGTCTAACCATGAGGATGAGGATTTGAAGCTCTAATAAATCAACTTGTATGCCCTAGGTATATTTTTTCCCCTCCAAGCCCAAGGCCAGATTTATCAACTACTTTTCTATGCTCTACATTTGTTACCGTCCAAGGGCCTTGTCTTTGGGGCCCCAAAGAACCACCTTCATAACCCATTTTTTCAGCTATGGCTACTCATGTAGTATATATGCTTCTTTTTCGGCCTCACTGAAACCAACTTTAAAATTGACATGGCTTTGTTCTTCCTTATCATTATTAGATTCATCACCACTTTCTTTATCTTCTTTATCATCCATATGCTCTATATTCCACAAATTGTTAAACTCATGATCTTCTTCATTATCTCCATACTCTACAAGAGCTCTTGGATCACCTAGCTCCTTCTTCATAGACCAAAAGGTACTAATTTTTTATCACGACCAATTTTTTATTTTATTTTTTTATTCTGTAATTTCCTTCTCTATAGAATCTGATATTTTTACTCTACTAGATGGTTTATGACTTTTTTCATAAAATTGTTGTACCTCCTAATTTTCTTTTGATGCAATGCCATCATTTTGGTTAACAATTGTTCAAAAGAAATACCATTCTTAGTAGTACTTTTCTCCATTGCTATTTTTACCTCATCCCAAGAATCCTTGTTTCTCAAGTTTTCAAGCAAGCATTTAATTTGATGTTGAATTCTATTTGTAGCATTCTTATTGAGCACAATCATTGATTTAATGGTGTCACATGGATCATACTACCAGTGACAAATATCATCAAAATAAAAAAAATTCAAAAGATTATGTGTCACACTAAATGCTTCTCTCTCAAATGTGAATCCTCCACATGAAAAAAGGTAAAGAAGGAAATAAGGTGTTTTTTTGCTAACCGAAAAAGTGTAGTTCATCATTTTTCTACATATACCTTACATATTCCAATGAAAAAACCATTTCTGTCACATGTATTGGAAGTTTATATAGTTGTACTACCGATCCATAAAATCTTAACACAATATCTTCTTCCATTAAGTACCAATCAGCCAATTGTATTTCTTTTCCTAGTTGAATGCAGTTTCTACATGATATAGGCAATCTAGGAATTGGAGTTTTTGTAATTTCTTGATGCAATGGAGTCAAAAAGTAGTCTACAAAGTGATTTTAGTTTTTTCAAGAATCATTCATCCTTATCTTAGTGGTCCATTCATTTATTGGAGCCATTTTCTTTTCCTCAACATTACTATAAGGTTGAATCTGAAGCTTGTTGGTCAGAAACATTCCTCTAAATTTGAATAGAAAAAGATAGCACAAGTAGGTTGTGAACCTAAATGTCTTGGTGGAACCTCTAATTATTAAAAATTATTTGTGGATGAATTCTACAGTGTGCTTAATAAAATTATATTTGGCATGTTGAACAACATAATGGGTATTATACACTATTTCAAGGAGGCTTGCACCCACTTCCAAATTGCTATCTAGTCTGAGGAAAAATGCTAGCATGGAAATAGTATCCTGAACCCATGCTCTAAAAATATCAAATCATATGGAGGCTTATGATCACATTTCAATTGGTTTCTATCTTGAACTATTTTATTTAAGAAATATTTTTTCTCCTTTCCATCCACTACTTCAACCACTAGCAAGCTTTTCTAGATCAATGTGAGCATTTCCAAATTCTTTGGTTGTAAACCCTAACACTTTTCCAAGTTCCTCTACATTAATGGATAGCAATTCTTCTTTGTTATCTTTATTAACAATTTCTCTTTTGTTATCATCATAATTTTGGGCACAAACCATGATAAATTCTGGGAAAGGGAAAATGTCATGTAACATCATGCGCCCTAATCTGGTTACACACAATGCATTGATACTATTAACTTGCATTTGCTTTGTAGCCTTATTTTGAGATGAAAATCTAAGTTCTGAGCTATGCCTAGCATAGGTTTCAAGATCATAAATATCATGGTATTCTTTAGTGAAACTTGGGGTTTTAAGCAATTTTTCATAATCTATTTTTTCATCCAACATTGCTTTAGTGGTACTAGTGGTAGACATGCTAATACAATGTGAAATTATGAATTCCCTATTAATCCTCCTTAATTTTTCTTAATTCTTAAGTCTCTTAACCCTCAACCTAAACTTCAAAGTTTGACAAAATAATATTTTAAGAAATGTCAAACAATGAAATGTAGCTGCATGAATTCTTTCACTTACCTGGATTTTGATTCTTCAAAAGATTAATGTTGAAAGTCATGGAAACTAGGTTACTAGAATGGATTTGTTGGAAGTGGAACTATGGAACCCAGAACAGGGTAGTGTACTACAATGATCAAAATGAAGACTGAAATCTCCCCGTGTGTTGATTGTACCACATAAAAATAAAATCACTTAGCAGTAAAAAGTGCTTTTTTTTAACATTAAAGTGAATGAAATTGAAACATCTATGTGTTGCTTCTAGACTACACAATTAGTACATGATTGAAAACATTTAAAACAAGCCATTTATTATTTACTCCTACATTGACAACAAATTCTAAATTGTTGATCTTTGTTAATCTAACTATTATAGGGTGATTCCAAAGGTTTAAGTTCACAAGCCTAGCGCCTTATGCATTTCATTCTGGAATGCAACTACGATCATACATCAAATCTTCATTGAATAGTTGAGTAATTTATGACATAAATAATAAAAATGTGTTTTCATTTTTTTAAAACTTTAATGTGCTAGGATTGACATCAAGGCCAAGGTAACTTAACATTGCAAATGACTTAATAAAATGAATTAAAATGTCAAATTAATAGCACAATAATTTATTTTATTACAATTGAATTACAATGTCATATTATTACATAGTACAAATACAAATGTAAGCACCAAGCTTCTATGGACCACTGGTGACAATGTAAATGTAATTAAAATGTATGTTTGAAAATAAATGCATGGGACTTACAGGGCCAACAATGTGCTTGCCGATCTAAAAATAAACACATGGAACTTGCTAGGTCAATAATGCACTTTGAAAATAAATGCATGGGGAATGGGGGGAAAATCAAATTGGGTAAATGGGACTTGTTAAGATACAAAATGTTCTTATCCCCTTTGAGAACTAGACTCATACAGAAGATGATGGGTTGTAAAATTTCCCCCATGTAGAAGATGCGCTCTGAAAAAAAAATGCATGGGACATTCCTGGCATACCATGGTGTCAGAAAATAAATACATGGGGCTTTCATAGCCAACCATGTTGGGGAACTAGGAGCTATGAAGATACAAAATTTACTTATCCCCTTTGAGAATAAAAATCATAAAAAGATGAGGGGTAGTAAAATTTCTCCCATCTTCTACTTGCAACCTCCATGCATTGGGGTAACACTTATCTCCATCAACACTCCTCATCATGGTTCAAAATCTATCAGAGAAGTCAGGTGAACCAAATCAAATACTTTCCAATTCCACCCATTTTGAACTTGAAGGAAATTGGTCTTTTACTCTGTAACTACATAACTGGAGGTGGGAGAATTAAGAGTAGGGTATGTACAGGATCATCATGGAAAAAGCAGGCCCTTAAGTGGCAAAAAATTTAGAAAACTCAAAGTTAGGAAACTTCACGTAAAAAATTGAATAAGTTATCTATATTATTTCAAAAATATGTAAGAATAGAATTTGTTGAAAATTGAATGTAGTTTCTAAACTACTAGATTTGTTTAAAACAAAAAAAACTATTTGGTGAAAATTTGAAATTTCAATGGAGTGGTACTTAAATGTCAACGAAAAAATAAGAAGTGTCTATCTGACCACCCTAACCACAATAAAATGATAATATTTTTTTATAATATTTTATATATAGTAGAGGACTCATGCCCCAATGTGATGCATATTTTTTTGTAATTTTTTCTAAGTAAATAATTAATTATGAATTTTTTATCACAACTTTTTGAAAAATATAAAAAATTCTATGTCTGACCACCTTAACTTGGTCAAAACTTCATGAAATTCAATTTTTATTTTTTTAATCCTATAGTATGCAAAGCATAGAATGTGGTGCATGTTTTGAATTCAAAAAATGTGATACCGTTTGAAAGTTATAGATCTTTTTCAAATGACCTATCAATCAGGACTTTATACATAATTTGAATAGAAAGTGAATAATAATTACTTATTAAATTCAAAGTAAAGAATAATTTATATTAGTGGAATGTTGAGAAACTCCTTTAAAAACCCTTTTTGTTTCATCAATTTTGGGTTAAAAAATAGTCGTCAGCCACATAGCCATCATATTGCCATTTTTTGGCCCATCATGATCCTACACATACCCAGTATCCCCAACAATACCACATGATTTTTTCTTGAATCCTTGTTAACCCTACAAAATGAAAACCCTTATGAAAATTCAAATATTGCACACAATAGTAAATCCTTTAGCCTTCAAAAAATGATTTTAGTTGTGCTCACTATCCTTATTTATGGGCCAATAGTGTTGCCAATAGTGCCACTACTAGCCTGGTCCCTGTGTACACCTCACACGTGTCACGTGTGAGGTTTGGTATAGACTATAGTCATAATCATGATTCACACAAACCAAAAACCCAGCTTAATCGATTCATGTAACTTAATCCTTACATTTATAGTTTAAATGTTTAATTTGATTGATGTATGGACTTTGGCAGCCTAGCTACATGCAAACTATACCTGAAGATGACAAGCTATCAATTGTCAAAATTGCTAGTGCCACTCAAACGATATGAAATAATTATAAATATTCATCATCTATGATTCTATAGTACATCGTGTAGTTTTCAATATAAATTTATCCAATCAATCGCTCTGGAGTGGATGTTCATATGGCATCAATCAGCATCGTCACCTGCAATACTGCAGCTCCACTTTCTTCAAAAACTAAGATATGGCATTAATGAGCAATGAGCCTTGATTTCACCATGTGTCTGCATCTAACGATTCTAGTGTAATTCTGAAGGTTTCAATTCGAAAATCTAGTGCTTCAAAGATTTACTTCTAGAATGCAACTACATTCGTCCATCGAAAATCCATCCAATGGTCGTGGTTATATTGATTTGCGCTGGCATCTAGCTACATATATGGAATATCCTTTGCACATATGGAAGATTAAGTTTTTAAGCCCTGGTCCTACATTCTTCCTAGGCGGTCCCTCTTTTAAAACAAACTTTATGCACATGCATATTTCTGCCACTTAAGTTCTTCTATCGCTCATCGCCAAAATCCTTCAACCCATCGAGTTCATTACTATGATAAGTGATGAGCCTTGATCTCGCCATGTGTCTGCATCTAATAGTTCTAGTGTTATTCTGGAGGTTTCAATTAAGAAATCTAGTGCTTTAGGGATTTACTTCCAGAATGCAACTACAATCGTCCATCAAAAATTCATCCAACAGTCGTGGCTATATTGATTTGCATTGACATTTTGCCACTAAATATTTTTTATTAGTTTGAGATTATGCTCATTCGCCAATTTTTTTTCTTATGCATTTCAAAATAGGTTTAATTCGCCAATGAATATATTATTTTGGTTTGAAAAAAGTTTTAATTGCCAACAAAATTGTTTTCTCTGTTTTGAAAACAGGATTAATTTTACAAATGGAAATATTTTCTAAGTTTGAAAATAGATTTTAATCACCAATAAAAAAATATTTTATAGGTTTTAAAAATTGCACCACCAAGATTTTCCATAGACTTCTACCAATTAGAAAACATTCAATTAATTGAGATTATTATTTTTCTGAAAACAAAAAATTGCCACTAAAATTAATATTTTTATTGGGAAGTATACAACATTCACCAAGATTTACACCACCTAGGTTTACTTTAACCTCCAAGCCCAAGGAAAATTTATCAACTACTTTCTATGTTATTGAGAAAGTATTTCTTTTTGAACAATTGTTAATTGAAATTATGGCATTGCATCGAAGGACAACAATTAGATGTACAAGTTTTTTATGAAAAAAGTCATAAACCATCTAGCAGAGTAAAAATGCCAAATTCTCTAGAGAAGGAAGTTATAGAAAAAAATTGGTCACAATAAAAAATTACTACCTTTTGGTCTATGAGGAAGGAGCTAGGTGATCGAAGAGCTCTTGTAGATTATGGAGATAATGAAGAAGATCACAAGTTTAACAAAGTATGGAATATAGAGCATCCAGATGAACAATAAGATAAAGAAAGTGATGATGAATCTAATGATGATAGGGAAGAAGAAATCCATGTCAATTTCAAACTTGGTTTAAGTGAGGCCACAAAAGAATCATTTACTATAGGAGCAGCCATAGCTGAAAAAATGGGTTATGAAGGTGGTCCTTTGGGATCCCAAAGATAAGGCCCTTGGATGGTAATAGATGTAGAGCATATAAAAGCAAGTGATTTTTCTTGCCTTGGGATTGGAGGTGAAAAAGTAGACCTAGGGCATACAAGACAATTTGTTAGAGCTTCAAATCCTCATCCTCATGGTTAGACACAATCACAACTAGGACATTCCCATGGTGGAGAGCTTAGTGCAACTGGCACTACCTCTGGTGGCGATGGTATGGGTAGTAGTACTAGTAGTGGTCAACATGTGCTACAACAAAAAACTACACACAAGAGGACAACAATACAATATACCACAAAAACACTAGGTGATCAATAAGGAATACAAAGAGTTAAAGGATTTTATAGGTTCAAGTCTCACTACCGATCCAATTCACAAAAGGAGTTATTTCAGGCACTTTACCACTTCTAGCTTAACTGGCTGTGGACATCATTAGGAACCGCAAGTACTATTCCCTTTCCCATTCAAGCATCCTTACTTCGTTCCCTCTCGTGGTCCCTTTGTGGCTTTGATTATATTTGAAGAGTTTAAAAGAAATTAGGACTTGAATTAACAAAGAAAAGAAGCAACTAATAGAGAGGTAGTCTATTGTAACTTCAAAGCTTGCAACAACCATGGCATACCACATTTGACACAAATAAATAAATCATGGAGTACACAATTCTTGTTACCACAATTCAAAACAAACTAGTAAATTAGATGGCTAGATTTGAATTCTAGGTGAACAATATTCAATTTGATTTTTCTAGACTCAGAAATATTGACAAAATTAATGTATCAAAGAAGAACAATGAATTGATGTACACATCAATGCTAAAGAAAGATAGAGAGAAAAAAAGCTTTAGACTCAAATTAAAAGAAAAACCTAGCAAATGGGTATGTGTAGGATCGATGGGCCAAAAAGTTGTGATATGATGGGTATGTGTATGGTATGTGGCTAATTGAAAAACATCTACAACTTTCAAACAATATCACATTGTTTGAATCCAAAACATACATCACATTATATGCTTTGTATACTATAGGATTAAAAGAATAAATTGAATTTCATGAAGTTTTGACCAAGTTAAGGTGGTCATACATACAAGCTTTTATATTTTTTTAAATTTATAATAAAAGAATCATAATTAATTATTTAGTTGGAAAAAAATTACAAAAAAAAATGCATCACATCTGGACATGAGTCCTCTACTTACATCTAAAATATTATAAAAAATTATTATCATTTTATGGTGGTTAGGGTAGTCAGAAAAACACCTACTTCTTTATTTTTACCTAAAATTTAAGTACTATTGCATTGAAATTTCAAATTTTCACCAAATAGATTTTTTTTTAATAAAACTAGTAGTTTAGAAACTATATTCAATTTGCTATAGATTTTATTCTTACATATTTTTAAAATAATATATATAACTTTTTCAAAATTTTATGTCAAATTTCCTAACTCTGATTTTTCTAAATTTTTTGCCACTTAAGGGCCTATTTTTTCCATGATGATCCTACACATACCCAAATAAGAAAGCAAAGAGGAAAGAAGTAGATAACAAGAGAAATGGATTAGAAAAAAAATAAAAAATCTACCTCTAAATTAACAAGCGAAGAGGATAAGTAGAATGAGACTACAGTGAATGAACTAAAGCAAAGGCTAGATGAGAGCAACAAGAAATATGATGAGGAAAAATACACTTCAGAAAAATTAAGACTAAGCATTGTGAATGGAAATGCATAATGGGAAAAAAATTGGAGAAGAAGAGAAAAGTAAATGAAAGATTGGAGGCAGAGCTGATGGAAGCAAAAAAAAATTTAAGTCTTGTCAAAATAGTTATTTGCATTTTGTAGATAAACAATTAGGCATATGAAACAAAAGATCTAGGATGAAATAATGCAGAGGATTGATAATTTTTGTGACATGTTTCAATTTTTTTATTCTATCAAACAACATCATAAGAAGCTCAAAAAATATTTAGTGGACAACAAAAATGTGCTAACATTAGAGAAATCTACAAATCAAATTCAACAAATAGTCTACAAAGCTACTGACAATGTTTTGAAATCAAAAGGGATTACTAATTGACTTCCTACATCAATGACGTCATCTATCTTTGAAAAGTGTTTTAGAATGCATGAAACAAAGGAATATTTGCATTTGGCTACAGACAAGATGAAGAAGGTGGATGAAAAGGCAAGGAACTTCATAGAGCTTGATTTGCTAGAGGCTTTTGACACAAATGAGTGATTTGTTGGAGAATGATTTTAGAAAGAAGATGGAGGATGAAAGGAAGATTGATTTGGAATAGTTTCCTCATAACCTAGATGTGGTGAACTATTTGGATTCCATCAAACCAATGCTAACCCTAAATGCAAAATTGACTGAAGAATCCAAGACAGTTTCCAATTTAAATCATGAATTGTTAACAAACAAGATCAATTAGAAAAATGATGATTCCGCCACCCAGGTGAAGAGTGGAAGTTGCAAGAAAAAGTGTTGTAGTGATTTGATTTTTGATAATATGAGTTTCCATGTTCTAGCTCAGGTTTGTGTAGAGTTTTCTTTGAGAAAATTTTTTCATTGCAAATGCCTCTATGTATTCCTTCATGTGATAATCAATAAAAATCTCAAATTGATACTTTAGTAATGTGTTGATGTTCAATTATCTATATTATTTATTTTATCATTTTAAGAAAAATTTTGGTAGTGGTTTCAACTACTAGATACACATTAAATGATTGTTGATGTTCATTTGTTGTATATGCTACTAATACACTATTGTCCAATATGTTATTAAGCATTGAGTTGAGTGATGAATCATTAGTACATGCTCCAAGTTTTACTTTTAGCACAATTAAAATATGAACTATAAAAGGTGATTTTAATTACAAGCATCCATAATCTTGAGTGAGAATTACATTTATAATTCACATATCAATACTCAAATCTCCATCACTACTTATCAGATCCACCCCAAAATATTTTATAGCGAATTCATGCTTTTTAATCCAAGGTATAGAATTGGTTCTGGAATTTAAATCCAGAAAGAAATAAAACATAGATCAATCAATAATGACAAAGAAGATTAATGAAAGATCATTGATCAAATTTCATTAATAATTCATCTAAAATGTTACAACTAGAGAAACGATAAGACTCAAAATAAGGGAGCAAGAAAAGCTTAGTTGCTAGTCCTTTGAGCTTTTATAACCTTGTCGTGGAGTTCTAAGTTTTCATAACTTACCAATTCCTTGACTTGGTTCACTTTGTCAAGAGTTGCAAGTCTTTATTGGTCATCTTTGTGGTTGATGGAGGATGAGAGTTATTTCAATATAGAAAGACTTAGACAATGGTGAAGTTCATGCATACATAATCTTTGAGTTATGGTGTGTGGATTTATTCTACTTTTGTTGAGTAGTTTTCCAGTAGATTATCTATTATTGGAATGGTAGATTTTGGTTTTTTTCATTGTTGTGGTTACTACCACTCAATGTCACAGTTTTGGTGCTTTTCCTAACCTTAGTTGCTAGTCCTACAAGTTTTATAACCTTTTTGCGGAGTTCTAAATTTTCATAACTTACTAATTCATCGACTTCATTTACTTTGTTGAGTTACAAGTCTTTTTAGGTCATCTTTGTAGTTGGTGGGTCGGAGGTTTCAGAAACTGCAAAACTTCAAAATTTGATTCTAAGGTTCCAATTTTTGGCGACCACGTGACATTATGGACTTATCTTTGATTTTAAAGGCATTATAATATGACATTTCATTGAATTCTATGTATGGACTAACCTTGGATTGTGTTTCCAAGAATTTCAAAAAGCATGTAGGTTTAAAGGCTATCTTTTTGAAGAATGCAATTGAATGCCACATTTAATGCACTCCTATAAAAAATAACACCATAAGTGGGTGGCAAAGTTTTACTTAGACATTTAGCCTGCATTCTCATTCTTTTATAATGCTAGTACTTCTCAAGTGCAAAAATCCTATCTCTATGAATTTGTGCTCATGTAGAGTGGAATTCAAAATCACTGGTTTGGTGTGAGGGAAACTAAAATTGGGCATGTCAATTTGGAGGAGTTTTTGGTGTGACTGGAGCAAAGGGAGATAATTGCACTAGAAGATAAAGTTTTGCAGAATAGTTTGGTGCACGTGGGAGGTTTTCTTGAGGCTGCACAAAGTGTCGACTTGGTGATTGCATACACAAGGGGAACACCCTACATTCCAAAGGCTCAAGAACTTAGAGTTGTGGATGGGTCAATCATTCCAAGAATTACTCCTAAAGTGATTTCTCATGCATTAGGCATTATAGAGATGGAAATTGTAGAGGAAATGTTTGTAGTTGTTGGTGATGAGTTTTCAAAATGAATGAGGAATGGAGCAAAAATTCCATTGTGAGGAATTGGTTGAAGTACGAGAAAAAGGATAAGTCTCAGTTGCCCTCAAAGCTTAAAAGGGTTCATTTTAACGATGAAATTTTAAATGCTATCACCTTGCTACATTGTGTGGTTGGTAATGCATATTCAAACTCTTTTGGATTTTAGATGTGTCACTTTATTTTTCTAATTTTTAGTGAAAATAAATTCATTGACTGGGCTAAGATTATTAGTTATCATTTAAATGAAAAATTGATAAATTTATGACAAACTATTTCCTTCTACATGTCCTCATGCCTAGTTTACATTCTAGGCATTCAAGATGTTGTTTGGGTAGGGTTGGAACTACAAAGGTCTCTAACGCTAGATACGCCTGTGTATAGAACTTTTCCACAACTCACTAAGGAGGTTGGAATGAGGAATTTTTGTCATATCAATGACACATTTTTAATGGAAATTGTGAGAAAAATTTGATGGAAAACTTGAGCTTCGGGTTTCACCTGAAGCGGTTGCTCTAGTATTAAGGTTTGGAAGTTTCTATATTCAGCTCAACAAATTTACTTATCTTAGAATTGGAGGTTTTGAGAAGGGGTAAGTGCAAGAAGTTGATTCCACTTCTAATAGAAGTGCCATTTTTCAGCTTTAAATTAGGTACTCATTCATTTTTTCTAGAATAGATACCCATTTTAAAGTGGACACTCATTCCAAAATGTTTGAAAATCACAATCCATATTTTTCATTTGGATTTAGGCTTAGAAAAGGCATGGTAACCCAACCCTTAGCCTTAGACCTACAAGTACAAGGTCATGACAATATTGAGAGAAAAAAATGACTATGTCAATATGGCTAATGGGTTTTTTTCTAGATTTATTTTATGAAATTAAAACCCATTTTAGATGAGATTGTGTAGATTCTATATATGTAATTTTTTTTCCAATTGGTTTATTTTTTCAGTTTTTCAAATATTTTTGGTGAAATTGGTCCATAAACCTAAAATATTATTTTTTATTATTATTTTAATAACTTTTTATTAAAATAATTTTTTGAAAAAAAATGTACGTGAACATTATTTAGACAATTCTTTTCAATTTGACAAAAAAAAAGAAAAATAAAAAGGATAAATTTAGGTCATCTTATGTGTGACGTACACATGGGATTTTTAAAACAACAATTGTGGCCACTAAAAAATTAACAATAAAAAATATATTCAAAATAAAATTACAAAAAACTATCATGAACATTCTTCAATGTGTTAGAGATAATTTTCATAAAGGATTTAGAAAAATACAATTATTTAGGTCAAAATATAGATGACATACACATGCAAGGTATGGTAAAAAAAAAGGTGACATTTAAATAGTGGTTTTTAGACATGCATATTGAAATCAATTTGTGTCATTTGGGTATTAAAATAAATTACATATTCAAAAAATAGACTATAAGTACTACATTTCTTATTACTGATTTTTTTTAAAGATTTAGCCTTTAAATGCTTCAAATTTTTAGGTAAAGTTTGGCAAATTGTAAAAATTAGGGAAAACACTTCCACTGTTTGGCCAAAAAGTAGACTCAACTTTCTTTCTGCCAGAGGAGCTCAAATTATGAGAAATTGCCCCATTACCAAAGTGATTTCCTAGTTTTTCTTGATTTTTTCTGGCACATGGTCATTGTAAATGTTAAATATTCAAACATGGGAAAGAAGGGGTATGCTTTTCCATTGTACATGCCTTCATTTTCTTGAAAAAGTAATAATATTGCTGGGGGTGTGCAAAAAGCCCTGAATGAATTCAATTTTTAGTGTTTACCCATGAGAACTAATTTTGATATTAAGGGTTGTATTAAGCAAAATTTGTATGGGTATTAGCTATGAACATAGCCTTGATAGTGAAGATTTTTGAGTAAGACTATACATGAAGGCAAGGTGTATAAAAGAAATTTCTTATGAGATTGACCTAAGGAGGAGAAAGGAAGTACACAGAAGCTTTTATTTTATTTCTTTTTCAATTTTCAAAAGATACATAAAGAAGACTTGGTGATCAGTGATCTTTCGAGATATAGGACCCCTGCTAGTATTTCCCTTGTATAAGTAATTGGATTTAGAGGATGAAATTTTAGACCTAAAGGTCCTTTTCATCCCTTGTTTTGAAGAACCGACTAGTTGAATGAAAAAATGGCCTGTATACACTTGCGGGTTCTCTCCATGAGCAAATGGTTTTCCAGAGAAAAGAGAAAGGGAATATATAGGCCTATTAGGTAGAAGGTAGTTAATTAGGCCAGTTGTCATTGGCTCGTAGTCAGGAGGAGATGGCGAGAAACTAGAAGACACTTGGGCCAAGATAAAATCAATTTGTGAATAGGATAGTGTACCCTCAGTACCTAAGAAAAAGGCTAGTCAAGAAAATTCAATGCCTACAAACTTTGAAGAATTAGTCTCCATGGAGCACTCTTTGTTAATAAGAGAAAAAATGGTGGATGACCCTAAAGAAATTGATCCTACTTGGTATGATTCATTGGAGTGGAAATTGATAGTATATGAAGATTATATGAAGGAAATCAATAAAGTGTTAGAAAAATACTTTGACATATTAGTGCAAATCAAAGAAAACTTTGATGCTCTTGAAGTGGACCTCACGGATGGGTTCGATGAAAATGTACTAGATCTTGCAGACATATTGAGGGAATTTAAAGAGGTATATCATAGAGAAGTAGTTGATCCTAAGACATCCACTACAAAATCCTTTAGAAAATTGAGTAAGTTATTGACCTATATGGGTGCAAATAAATCAAAAAGTGAGAACATCTATGAAATGCTAGTTGAGTCAAGCTGTGTACTTTCAAGATGGAGGACAAGGATGCAAATCACCATGACTCCAAGAAGCAAAAAAATCATTGAAATTGTCACCAAGTACCTAGAATACAAGCAAAGAATAAAGGCATGGGAGGCATTATTGAAGGAGCAAGAGGTGGAAATAATTGAAAGTGAAGGAGTCAATGCTAGGAGTGGGACTATTGTTTAGTTTTTAGTTTTTATATTATTTTCTTTAATTTGGCTCTCTTGATACTTTAAGACTCTTGATTTTAATTTCTAAAATGGTTATCTTCAAGAAACCATTATCAAGACCAAAAAAACTATGCTATTTTTACTGCTTTTCTGTTATTTCAATATAGAAAGACAATGGTGATTTTCATACATACATAATCTTTGAGTTATGGTGTGTGGATTTATTGTGCTTTTGCTAAGTAGTTTGCTAGTGGATTGTCTATTATTGGAATGATAGATTTTTGGTTAGTTTTATTGTTGTGGAATGTTTATCTGTGAATAAATATTTTATGGTGATGGATATTGTGGGGATTTCTCCAATATAGTTTAAGGTGATTTGGGGTTTAAGATTTTATTGTTAAGTTTTATTGGATACCTTTTATCAGTTATTTATGTTGGTGTGGCTTTTGTTGAAGTATAAGTTATGGATGTTAGTGTTACATCTTTTGTTCAAGGAATGGATTAATATTCCTTTCAATTATTTTACAATAGAATGGATTGTGTGAATACAAATGCAGTAGGAATTTATAAAGTGTGATAAATGTTGTTCTTTAAAAAATGATGCAGAATCACATATCAAATTCAATACCATGGAATATAATATAAAATATAAAATATCACAATTTCATGGAATACAATATAAAATATCATCAACTATAGTATGGAACAGTAAATTGTCCATGAAGTGCAATATAAATACCTAAAAGTTGTTAATTCTCTTCCATATTTTCTCAAACGGAGTCAGGGTCCTCAAATTGACATTCATCTTGAGATAAAGTAAAAGAGTCATCTTGAATTTGATTTTGAGTCCACTCTTAATTTTCTTCAGCCTATGTCTCAAATTCAGCATTCATTGTGTGCTTATTGTCCAATGTCCTTCTGATCCTCACTTCCACCAACATACACTAGTACTTAACGTTTGGAATTGGAGTGTTGCACAACAGTCCTTCTTTTCACATGTGGATCTCTAGATTGTGACACCCTTTCAAAAGAAAAATTAAAGAAATTATACAAAGTTCCTTTCAACCTCAAGAAATTTTCAAAATTCTTGTCTAGTTTGTTTCTTAACTTTGATTTCAAAAACCACAATGTATTGAAAACTCTCATCCTCCACTGACCCCAATATCTTTGTTCGACATAAATCAACAAGTTTGAAATATTTTGATATCAAATCACACAATATTTCACTCTGGCCTAAGTTTGTCCAAACCTTTTTTATTGATCCTAGTTCAAAGGCCTTCTCCATGCCCATGGATTTATACTGGCCCCTCATAGCTGTTGCAAAACTCCTAGATTGCTTTCTAAGCTTAGCTTCATTTAAAATTACTTCTATTTTCTGCTCATTGGATGTTACAATTTTCAAAAATTGTTCGATCAAGATTTTTACTTGATCATGAAAATATTTTGGGTTATCTTGGTTTTCCCAAAATTGAGGATACACAATACCCATGGCTTCAAGTATTTCATGTTGAGGGAATATTTCATGAATCTATGAGGAAAGAGATTTTGCAATTTCCTTCAAATTATCATTAACAGATTTAACAATGTTGTTTAAATCTTCCTCGTTAACAACTACTTCTCTACTACAATGCCTAGATGTCTTACAATGGTACATTGGTATATCATATCCATGTACACATATACATAAGTTCCCACTTGCATTAAACTATAAATAGTTATCATTATCATTCAAATCAATAATTTTCTACCACATGAAATAATTTGGGCCTTCTATTGTTAGATTTAGATATAGATAATTGAGGGGGCCAAACGTACGTATTTACATGAATTGACATATTCATTAATATACATGAAAGTTTTCTCTTGAGCTTTCTTCACAATATTTTTTTCATTACATCCAACATGGGGAGAAGGCTAGCTAAAGTCAAGAGTGTCTCCATGTATAAACAACCTTATGTAGAGGCGAGGGAGCTTTGTCTTTCTACTATGTTGTGATGCTTTCATACATCACTCCAATCAAGGATTGATATTCTAAAAGAACTCGTTGTGCTAGTCCATGTAGGGAGATCCATTTGGTATCAAAATCCTTGAGAATCTTATTTCTTGGTGTTATTCCCTTAGCAAAATTTTAAAATTTTGCAAAATATTTCCTAGTGTTTGATACTATAGGAAACTTGCTTACAATTTTAATGCTAAATTCATTATGTGGGCCATGTAGTGAATGCCAAGCATGTGTGGTGTACAAGTAGTTTGTAATTTTTTACAAACAATAGTCCTTTGACCTTGCATCCTTGCAGCTCCATTAGCTCCTACACACACCAACTTTGTGGCAATTGTCAACTCATCCATACCTACAATTTCATTCAAAGATTTCTTGACTAGTTCAAATAGATTTTGCGATGTTGAACTATCCTTCATTTTATGAACATAGAGAAGTTGAGCTTGGTGAACATTCCATTCTACAATATACAAAATTATATGCATACAAACCCAAGAAGTATTGTCTACCACAATAACTTCATTTAAGGATAATGCAATGAAATTTGACTCTTTTACTTTCTCCTTTAAATCTTCCTTTTCAACTGCATAACAAGACAGTTTGCCCATTCCCCATCTGGCGTTTGCGGTAATGTGATAAAGGGATGGTGAGAACACTGAAATAAGATAATAAACCAATATCACGGTAGTCTATCATAGGATGCCCTTTGGACAAAATATGAAAAACAACACTCATCTAAATATTTTGACATATTTTGTTTCCATTATGCTTTCAAATTAAGCCTCAAGTGTGCCTTTACATGCAACAAGCTTCAACATTCTTTTGGTCATGCTCTTCATGATATGTGGAATACCTTTCATGAAGACATTCTTCCTTTGATTTCCATCATATGAATGATTTTTCCTTTCCATCTATGATTTATTTTTCATAGACTTTACCGATATTATTTTCTATAGTGTCAATATTTAGCTGCAATGTCTTGTCTCTTCCACATTTCCAACTACAAATCATACATTTGTCCAATGTTACATTTTCAATATTTTTTTCTTTCCCAATCCCCACTAGTATAATGAATGGGTACTTTGACAACCAACCAAGTTGAAAATTCCTTATCATTTCCCACTCAAGCCCGATTTTTTATTTGCTTCTTCTTTCCTTGCTACCAACATCATCCTCATCCAAGTTAATTATCTCATTTTGTCTAACCAAGGTATCCCTTGGAATATCTTATGTAGTATTTCCATCCTCATTTGATACATTTTGATTTAACTCAATGACAATCTCAACTTGACCTTCCGGTGGTAGTGAGGTATTGTGAATGCCTTCTTCATTAATATTTGGTGGAATAGTTGATCATGTAGCTCCATTTTGACCTAATGGTGATGGATCAAAAGCTTTGGCAATTCCAAATTAAGATTGTATGGTACCTCTATTTCTAAGTTTTTGGTGTTTATATGGCCTCGCAGTCTCTTCACTACCCTGAGGAGTGGTAGGAGCCTCACCCTTCCTGCTTGACATATTGATCTCTCACTTTGAATAAAAACTAGAAAAAAATGTTTTCTTGTTTAAGGATAGAGAATATAGATCCAATTCCCTACTCAATATCATCTTTAACTTTAAGATTGAAGCAAGAATGGAAAAGAGATTAAGAAAACTTATTATTATAACTAATAATAATATGAAGAAATGTTCACTCACCTTCAATTCTATGGTTTCGGCTTTCACTGACTTTCGAATTGCAAAGTAGAGACACCATAATTGAACAAAATGTGACATTTTTGTATTTATATCAATCCATGTTGGAAAGTCATTGGGATTTTTTAAATGGTATATTAAAAATTTGGTAAATGCTGCGTGTATACAATGATACATTTAGATTTTCAAGGTGAAATGTGTCCTCAAATTTAATTATTTTTTAATATTATTGGCAAAATAGGTCCTCATAAGCAACTATTTATAAATTTTGATTGGCGAAATGAGTCTTCACAAGCAAGTATTTGTATATTTTAATTGGCGAAATGGGTCCTGATACAATTTCATTTTAATAGTATTGGAAAATATGTAGGTGTTTTTTATTACCTGCCTTCTAGGATCAGTCCATTTGAAATGCATAGTTTGTTATGGCGAATTTGTTCCTTAAATATGCCTCGTAAAAAAAACTCATTGGAAAATGGACATCCATTGGGCCTATAGTTCGTAAAATCTAGGTGATTGGACACTTTGTTGGTTTACACAAATTTTCCAAGTTTGACTTGACCAATTTCTAGAATTTTCCAATTGGTGAAGATTCACCACTAAAGTTTTCCCTGATGCATGTTATTGGAGCTAATATGATGATGTAGGTTTCATGGTCCATTAAAGTATTTAAAGCATTATCTCAAGACATGATTCAAGGTTCAAGATCCACATCCATTGAAGCCATTTCCTCCAAGTTGCAGATTTACATTCCAAGGTTTATTCAAGGGTTGTGTGAATTGTGACATTGAGTTATTCATTCATCAATCCTTTCATTCTATTTTATTTCATTTCAAGGTTTGACTACCAAAACAGGGTTTCACCAAGGCAAACCCCCATTCACCAAAAATAAAAAAATTTCCCCTCTTAATTTGTGATTGTAGATTTAGGTGGAAGACATCTTGAAGATCGCTTGAAGATAAAAATTGAAGAAGTTGTAAAAGTTGCAAAAGTTGTCATCTCATGGAAACTCACTTGCATAATTTATTTCCAAATTTTTGAACCTAAAACCTAGGAAAATTAAAGGATTCATATTTGTAGCAAAGGCTCCTGAAAGTTGTAGACAAACCCTAACTTAGGACACATTTTCCCTTGGGTGAATGAGTCCCAGATCAACTTCAAAATTTGACTTTTGGTGACTAGTACACATCATCCTACCCTTCTCTAATCTATGATCTAATTTTTTGTTTTTCTTATTTTGAGTTTCGTCTAGCTATTCCAAGTTGTTGATTGCATTTTGGGGTTGATTTGATATTTTTAGTTTTTCTCCCCAAAGTGTTGTTTGACCTAGACCCCATCCTAACACAAAAAGGGAATCTGTAGATTCACATCTTGAGTTGACTCACCTAAGGATTTTAATTCAATTATTTGTGTGAATCTCATTTCTTAATGAATTGAGGAAGAATAGGTTCCTAAGTGGTTCTTACCCCTATTTTGATCCCCCAAACTATTTTTCTTCTTTTCATTTTAGTGAACCCAACCTTTTGAGCAATGTAATTTTCTGATTTTGGAGTCCATTTTCACCCTAGATCTAGATCTTGCTTTCATTTGCATTTCATTGCAATGGATTGAATCTCCTTTAGGGTTGTTTAACTTGCATTAGTTTTTATCTCGTTTAGGGTTTTAGGATTGCATTTTTGCATCTCTTAAAATCTAAAAAATACAAAAAAATTAGTCATTTTTCAAACCATTTACTTAACATTCCATCACCATTCATTTACATTTGAAAATTGAATCAAAATTGCACATCAAATTATCTCTCCTATGTTGTCATTTAGTCATATTTTGCATTTGCATTCAAGCTTAATTTCACAAAAATCTAAAACTGTACCTCAGTATAAGAAACCAAAATTTGGAAACCACAGCAATCAACTCAAAAATCTATAAAAATATTTTTCAAAACCCTAAGCTAGGACCCATTCACCCTAGGTGAATGAGTCTGTGATCAGGGTCATTTCCTAAATTTTTGGGAATTAAACATTTTTTTTATTTATAATTTTTATAATTTATTTTTTTCTGTATTCTATTTTTCTATATTAGTTAAATCTATTTCAATTGTAAAACTTTTGTTACTTGGAATTGATCATATTAAGCTTTAATTTGATAAGTTTAGTGCATTGTGTGAGCTCAAAATTTTGTTTACAAGACATCATTTTCAGATTTTTACATAGACAATCAGAAAATTATCTGGTTTAGAATCTAAAAATTGCTTTTATATACTTACATTGTATTTTACATATTAGGATATTTGATTGCATCTTTTCTATCTTCCATTTTGGGTATACATTGAGTTTGTGAAACTTGTATGAGCTTCACAACTTGATGTCCTATTAGCAATACTATTGTGAGAGGTAGTTTGAAACACATGTCATCCCGTGATACACCATTCACTGTGGATATTGGGTTCTCCAACACTTTCACTCATAGTGTTGATATTAATCAACCCTCTATGGATCATAGTCTTCATACCCCATTTCCAATGAATTCACTACCTACAACTAATGCACATGATGTTGAAACAATGGTTGCTAATGTCTTGCAAGAGAACATAAGAAGGATATATGAAGAAATAGAAAAATTGCAAAACTTTGTGACTTCTGAAAACATTGCTAGTAGTGTCATTCCTGCTTTAGATAAGGTGAGGAAAATTCTTGAAAATAAACATAGAATTTAGAGATTGTGCAAAGTCTAGCTTAGATTATTGATAAGAATATTCCTACCATGACTAGTTGTGCTAAAGCTTTGGGGTATACTCAAAGCCAAGGTGGAAATTCAATTCCTCCTTCCACAACCCTTACCTTTATTCCTACCTACACTAGTACTCATGTTACTACAACCATCCAACCTACTAGCAATGTCAACACTTCCTTAGGTATTTCCACTGGGAATCATTCTACCTTTGTGAATTAAAATGTCATATCTCCTCAACCATCCCCCCTCACAAGTCTACAATTCACTTTCCCTCCACATACATACACAACTCCACCTTATTGACCTCCATCTCACAATACCAACAATGATCCAATCCTTAACACACTTTTGCAAAATATTTCATCCCTCCAACAAAAAATCACTACATTAAACCAAAACAACAATGACCAATCTTCACAATACATCAAAACCAACCCATTATCCTTAGAGATATTGAGAACACAAATGCCACAAGGTATAGAGGTTCCTAATTTTGAGAAATATGGTGGGAGGGTATGTGTGATCATCGAGGGAAAAGACATGCCCTTAAGTGGCAAAAAAGTTCAAAAAAATCGGAGTTAGACAACTTGACATAAAAATTTGACAAGTTATGTATATTATTTCAAAAATATGTAAGAATAGAATCTGTAGCAAATTGAATGTAGTTTCTAAACTACTAAGGTTTGTTTTAAAAAAAAAATCTATTTGGTGAAAATTTGAAATTTCAATACTTAAATTCGGGGAAAAATAAGAAGTAGAGTGTCTGTCTGACCACCCTAACCACAATAAAATGATAATATTTTTTTATAATATTTTAGATATAAGTAGAGGACTCATGTCCGATGTGATGCATATTTTTTTTGTAATTTTTTTCCAAGTAAATAATTAATTATGAATTTTTATAGAAACATGTCGACCACTTAACTTGGTCAAAACTTCATGAAATTCAATTTTTATTTTTGATCCTATAGTGTGTGAAGCATAGAATGTGACACATGTTTTGGATTCAAAAATGTGAAATCTTGTTTAAAGCTATAAATGTTTTTCAATGCCTATCAATCAAGACTTTAGTCATTAATTCAAATAGAAAATGAATAATAATTATTTATTAAATTCAAAGTAAAGCATAATTTAATATTGGTGGAAAGCTAAGAATCTCCTTTAAAAACCCTTTTCGTTTCATCAATTTTGGGTAAAAAAAAGTCATCAACCACATACTCATCATATTGCCACTTTTTGGCCCATCATGATCCTACATACGAGAAATGAGATCTTGTTTCCATGTTTCATACAATCTTATGTAGTGACTTCATTTTCGAAGATAAACTCTTGTCTAAGCTATCCCCTAGATCCTTGAAAGATGCTACTTTAAAGTGGTTTTTCTCCTTACCAAATAGATCAATTAGTTTATTTAATGAACTTATTGATGCCTTTTACAACCACTTCCAAATTCACATGGGTCCTAAGATGATCTTAGTTGATTTGATGAAATGTAAACAAAAGGATGATGGAAAAGTCACTAATTTCATAGTGTGATACCAAATGCTTTATTCAAAAATAGACATTAAGATTCCTGATGTCAACCTTCAAAGAATGTTTATTTCTAATTTTCAAGATAAAATCCAAGCTAAGCTAGAGATGTTGATATTTCCTTCCTTCACATAGTTGTGTACAACCCTTTGTGATTACCAAAATTTGGTTATTAGCCATGAAGTGAAAATTCCCTCTAACCATTTTGAAAAGCCTGAATCCACACCTCAAACCAACTATCAACCTTTCAAGAAACAAAATAAAGGCTTTCTACAACTTAATCCCCCTCAATCAAATCAAAATTTTGACACCCAAGGAAAAGTCTATATGATGTAGAAAATGCAAGCATGGCAAGGGTAAACTAAGAAATTCAATCCAAACTAGAACCCGTAACTTTCTATCTTCAAAAATAGAAAAATCTTGGGTCCAAGGTTGGAAAACCAACAAAGAGGACTAGACCTACCAAGGACAATGGTTCAAGATTGTCTAAACATGACTAACCTCCAGAAAACAAGAAAAGAAAAAAGAATTTGGTCAAATTCTGGACCATATCAAGGCATACCCCATGAGGGACTCAAGCCTTATGGACCTATTCTTTTAGCACACTTTCAGTGGGTGTCCTCTCAACAAAATAATCAACAAGAGTATGTTCTGACCATTTACGTGTAGAATCAAAATAAGAGATGGGTAAAACCACATCCGATGGAGAATCAAATGACTTACCTCATGGAACAATTTTGGAATAAATTTTTGGGGTCACTTGTTTAGAGGAAGAGCCAATGTGTAAAGCCATCAAACCACCAAGAATGGCAAGAATTATTGGGTTGGAGTTAGACATAGGAAAAATAAAACAACAAAAAAACCATAGTAAATGTGGTTGTACAACACAAATTAAATAAAAATACTACGCTTAAGGAATTCTATGATGCAAGAGAGACCAAGGGTGATTGTAGAAACAAGAAACCCTAGTAGAGCTCATCTACCTTTTTCCTACAACACCACATTTAAACCATCACATTATGATGATATCAATTACTTTATCATTTTGGACTTGTAATAATATGTTTAAAGTAATCAAAAAACTTCAAAAATTGATTTATGATATCCCATATCTTGACTTGTTCTTGATTTGAATTTTTTAATTCCTAGACCTATTATTTACTACTTTGGATTAGATCCACATATACAAACTTAACCTAGGTTACTTTTATAATCAACTAGGAGTTATGAATGAGCATGCTAAGGTTTTATCAATAGATTATTTATGGAAGTATTCTAGAAACATTTATAGAGAATTATTATAGTGTACCATGCTAGGTTTGTTGCATGCTTGCTTGTTTTCTTTGAACCTTTTATTAAAAACTATAAAGTCAATCCATTGACAGTATAATTTAGGAGGAAATGATAGTTTCAATTTACCAAATTCTTCAAAGGTGTTTGCTAATATTGTGTATACTAAGAACAAACAAACATTAAATATTAAGGTGAGTGAATTACATCAAGCTAACTTCTGTCAATTTAGATCTGCACACATCAATTCAAGTCCACACCAAATATTAGGCCTACACATGCAAATTTCAAATATGAATGTGTAGGGGGTGAACCATGACAAAGAACAATCAATTTGCAAACTTAAAGATATTTTTCTCCAAATCAACCCTAAAAAACCATATCATTGGTGAATTGATTCATAACATCTGCACATAATTTTCATCATTAATTATTAAGTATCGCATTCAATTTATTTAAATCCCACAATTAATTTTAATATTTTTATTATCAATCCTAGCTTATTTAATCAAATTATTCATTTAAAGTACAGGTGTTTTTCCCTCTACAATAGAACAAGTATACAAGCATTCTTTTCTTCAAATATTGTAACTAATAATACAAGTGCTATATTCTTTTGGTTTTTTTTCTTCTACCAAGGTACATAAAATCTTATTCCCAGAAAAGCCTATGGCAGCTTTGCTTAAAGCATACCTTCTTATAATTTTTAAATTATAATTCTTTTAAAACAACCGATTAAGATGATGGTATGCAATAGGCAGTTATTGTAACTAAACAAATTTAATTAATTTGACTTCTAATTTTAAGAAAAAAAGGGTTCTCTCTGAAGTGATTTGATTAATGCATGAATTTGGGTCCTCTCATGTTGATGAATATGTTCATAGAACCTTTTAGATTGGTTGTAAACTCCCTTTTATAATATTGAAGATTGAATATACTTATTGTAGGGATCTTGCAAAGGAACACAGAAAAATAAATAAATAAATAAATAAATTTAGCAGAGTTGCCTCCTCTGTAATATTTCTAAGTATAATTGAAAACAACTCCTTTATTATTAAGAAACATAAATAGATGCATGTATTGTTAAAACCAAATAACAATAGGGAGACAATTCATTCAAATAACATCTTATTACTTGGACTAAAACTCCACTCCCATAAGCAGAGAGATTACACTTTAGCTTTTCTCAACTTCTGGGAGAGCCATTTGACCATCTTTCTCACAGAAGGGCTAGATATGCCATTGTCTTCTAGGTATTGACTACAATACTCATATTATATTTTGAGATCCCACATAGTAATCTAAGGCTGAAAATTAATATTATTAATATCAGATAGTAAGCAGCTACTGCTGCTGAAAATTGAAAGGCAATTGAATTCAAGGGCACTTGGGACCTCCCTGCTGAGTCTTCCAGTTGTTGTAGCAGGGGCACACTTGTTTGTTTCCATAAGATCCAGGAGGAACACAGAGACACTTAGCACAGCATTTCTTGCAGAAAAACATGCAGGGCTTTTTGTGAGACGTTGCAGAACACCTGTAAGAGCACCTTGGACCACAATCTACATGCAAATCCAAATGAACATCAGAAGATCTTTTATAAAACAAGATCTAGAAGAATACCAACAGAAAGGTGACATTTACCAACAAGGACAAATAAAAGAAGTTTAAACAAACCTGCAGGGCGAAGGCTTCCTTGTCCATAATTCTGAGTAGAAACAACAAAAAGTTCATAAATGATCAGCATAACAGAAATAACTAAGAAATCAATAAGTGGGATACTCTTAGACATTGATATTTTCCCACTGGGTAGCGACAAATTCTGAATCTAAGTATGTTGAGTTGGGATCTATTGGTATGCTTGTCAGGACAAGTTCAAATCCTGGCTGAGAGGCTCCTCCGACAAACAACCAAGTTAAAATTGTGAAGGAGGGAAGCCAATGATTGAAAATCACAAGAAAGTAAGTCAATAGAAGACAAAGCTTACCCCGCTCAACTGTGCCATGAAAAGTGACTCCTCGTTGCTATATTGCATATTTGCCTGCAAAATTCAGATCTCATATTACCATCAAAATCCCAAAATCAGGCTGAACAAATAGTATTGCCATGAACACTGCTCCCTTTGACAGTGTACATGTTTCTCTAACCAATGCACTATTATTTTACAAGACTTGAAATAACAACATGCTTTAAAAAGGAGAAAGGCATCACAGGATTGTGTTTGTTCAATATGGAAACAAAAAAGTGTTCCCTCTGACAGTACAACTTTCTGCAATCTATATACTACCAAATTCTAGAAAATGAAACAGTAGCATGCCCGAAAGAACAAAAGATAAAAATCATCATGACTTATGAACATCAATGTGGCATTGTGGTTAATCAGTTATGATCTAAAAAGAATCCCATTGTAGCATTGTGTGAGATCAGTCAAGGACTGGAAAAGAAAAAACTATTGTAGCATTGTACTGATGGGTTCTGAGTGCAAAGGGATTCATGTCTCTTCCATGTTGACCCAAAAGATTTCCTTTATCTTTTTATTTGTCTTGTGTTTTCCTTTTTGGGATGACGTAGGGTATCAAGACATTTAGGTCTCTTCCATGTTGACCCAAAATTATTTTTCTTTGTTTTCGCTCTCTTTGTGTCATTCTTCAAGTTCTATGAGTATTTGGAGAATGATGAAAATTTTGAGATCTTAAACAATAATGTAACAAAGGCATATTGACCCCAAATCAATAGATCCCTTATGTATTTTGGGGGGTAACCCTTCCTTCCTACTTCATGGCATAGCTTTACTTTGGAAACATATGACTTGGCATAGGTTTTTTTTGAGGAAATCTCTCATGTCTTAGGACAAAATATTGACTACTTAAAAGCAATTTCTCACAGTAATGATGTTAGCAACCACTTTAAAGTGGGGGAATACATTGATGACATTTTTTTATATTTTTTTCATATTTCATGGCGTGATTTTATTTTTTCTTGTGACATTTCCATTTCTTGGTGGTTTCATTGGGTTTGATGACCTCCAAGAGTGCGATAATTCTAAACATACGATCTCCCTTTATGGCATGAAGAAAAACAAGAGACATCCCATAAGTAGCGATCTAATACTCTTTGACTTGTCCTCTCTTGGAGACATTAGGCACAATTTTCCCTAAGAAGAGGACCTTACACAAACAAAGAAAAATACCATTTAACAAAAATTTACATACATGACATTCAAAAGCATTTACAAAAGAATTACATTGTGGTGCCTTATCGAAGTTGTCAGGAGGATAACTTCAGTATGGTATGAGAGGATAATATGATTCTCTCATTTTCCACCTCATTGGGATAACTCGCCTAGTGGATAGACTGAGGTTCCATTACCCAGAGTGATCAACACATGTTACAGAGAAACAACCTCGTTCCACATGATGTTGGAATGGTTGCGACTTGATCCTTTGTTTTTCTTTTTTTTCTTGGCCTTTGATAGGGTATGGCTATGTATCTTTATTATTGTTGCATACTAAAGTATCTTGAATGTCTACTTTAGTGTGAGTTTTCGTGGGGGAAAACTCTCACTAAAGTGGGGGAAAAATGTAGTGTCAAAAATAGTAACCATTTTTCACACATAATTTGGGAATAAATGATATTGAATTAACCTAATTATTGAAAATGTACTTAAAACATACCTTATTAAGGGGGTTGTAAATTTTTTTTATTATACTTTCACACTTATCTAGGGTTTCATTAATTAATTGTGGTTAACTAAGCTTAATTAGCCCCTTTAATTGAAATTTAAGCCTTATTAATGACACCTTCCAAAGGATCTATCTTGACACCCAATAATCAAATTGCATAACATATAATTTGGAAAATTCAAGATCCTACAAAATGGTACTAGGACCCATTCACCTTTGAATGGGTCCTCTCCACATAGGACACCCCTTTCCATACATTTTTATAGGTTGGTTTTTGGTGTTCTTTCAACCCCCTAAAGCAAGGTACTAGAAAGTTGTGCTAGGATCCATTTTACTTTACTAGTGAATGGGCCCTCCTCACATAGGACACCTCTTTTTGAATTTAATTTTGGAAAGATTCTAATGATTTTCAACCCTAGAACTAGTATCGGCTTGAATTATTGGAATTTCAAGTTTAATCTCTAGATTTAGTATAAATATGGGGTTAATTTACATAACTTCATCCTAAGCAATCCTAGCAACTTTGAATGAGCATCCTAAGAGGAAGTTTATGAGTCCAAGATAATTTCAAAGGAATTCAAAGGAAAATTATCAAGACTTTATTGCAGCAATTCAAGATCATTTCATCATGTCAAAGGCATAGTGCATTCAAGCATGTTGTTGAGCTAAGATTGTTAATGTAGCATTGATGATCTACTTGCAAGCATTGTTTTATATCTAATTCAAGATCATGATCTACATTCTTCATGGCCACCACATGTTAGTTTATAGATTTGCATTCCAAGACAACTTCCAAGGTATCAACATTTCATCATTTCACTATTTCATCCTTTGGTTTAATTAAACCTACAAGGGGTTTGACTTAGGAAAACCACTATTCACTAATAATCAACAAGTTTTCCTCCTCTTTAATGTATGTTTGTAGATTTATATGTTGAAGATCAAGTGGAGAACATGTTTGAAGCAAAATTGTCAAAGTTGTCAAGTTGTAAAGTTGTCATTCATAGTGCAAGAACATGTAAATAAGGATACAAAATTTACTACATGTTTTTAGGAGTTGACAATCAAGGATTTGAGAGTGCAAGAATCAAGGAACATAACCCATATCTTAATTTCATAAACCCTAATAGGGACCCATTCGCCACTAAAGGCGAATGAGTTATTTGTGCCCTAAAAACAACCTTCTTGCAGTAAGGTACACATCATTTTAAGCTCTAATAACTTCCCTTTTCATTGCTATAATAGTTAGGATTAGTTTTTTCTTGTTATTCAGGAATTTTGGCCCTCACCATTGAATGTTCCAAGTGAAAATTAGTGGTTTATCATTTTGATCCATTCACTATGATAAACCCTTTTTTTTTCTATTTCAGATGCATATATTGTTATCAACTCCAGTACGAAAGAGTATACCACTAATCCAACTATATTTCCCATAAAGTCCTATAAGATTTCTTCAATCTCTTGGAGAAAAGTGGGGTGTAAAATTGCATGTAACAATATAATTGGCAATATCAAAAAACCATGGGTTCTTTATAGAAATAAAAAAAGATATTCATCAAGGAAAGCATCATCCACAGGTATCGGCTCATTATCACACTACAATCTAGATAGAGAGTCAGAAACTACATTTTCATGTATGAGTTTATCAAGAATAGGGATATCAAATTCCTGCAATAAGAGCAACCATCAAATCACTCTTCCTGAAACAACTAACTTATTCATTAAGAATCTTATAGAAGAATGATCCTTATGTACAAAGACTTTATACCTAGTTATATAATGGTGAAATTTGTTTACCACATAGACTACAACCAATATGTTTTTTGGTTATAGTGTAATTTACCTCTAAAATTAAAATTCTTACTAATACAATATATGTCCAATAAAAGAGAGAATCATCCTTTTTCCCAAGCACTACTCCCATGGAATTTTCTGAAGCATCGGTATGAATGTGGAATGGCAACTCCTAATTTGTTCCTCTTAAAATAAGGGTAGTTATAAGCTTCCCCTTAATTTCTTCAAAGGATTGTTGACATTCTTGTGTCCATGAAAAGTCAACATCTTTTCCTAGCAAAAGAAAAAGAGGTGAGGCAATTTTACAAAAAACATTAATTTAAATCTTCTATAATATCTAGCATGACCCAAAAAACTAAGAACATTTTTCTGAGAAGTAGGCACAGGTAAGTCTTGAATTATCTTTACCTTTTTGGGATCTACCTCAATTCTCTTAGAAGAAATATAATGTCCTAAGACAATAACTTCAGTCATTAAAATGTGACACATTTCATGACTCAAGGATAGATTAGTATCGATACATATTTTAAGAACCTTTTTAGAATTTTCCTTTGCTTCCTTATACATGTCACCATAAACCATAAAATCATCCATGTAAACTTCCACAAAATCATGAATCAAATCAGTAAAAATACTTAAGACAACTCGCTGAAAAGTAGTAGGAACATTATATAACCCAAAAGGTAAGATATTATAAGAAAATGTACCCCATAGGTAGGTAAAAGTGGTACTGTCTTGATCCTTTGGGGTTATACAAATTTGATTGTAACCACTGAATCTATCGAGGAAGGAAAAGAAATTCTTTCTAGCAAGGGTGGCTAATACTTGATCAATAAAGGGTAGTGGAAAGTGGTCTTTATTGGTAGTCATATTAAGGGCCCTATAGTCTACATAGATTTTCCACTTCCCATTCTTTTTTGGAACTATCACAAGAAGTGACACCCATTGGCTATCAAAGATAGGATAAATGAATCCTACATTAAATAACTTATGTAGTTCATCTTTAACAATTTCTCATAGGATTGGGTTCAATCTTCTTTGTGGTTTTTTTATAGGTCAACTTCCTTCCTCTATATATATATATGCTATGTGCAAGTAGCAAGGTGTATGCCTCTCATATCTTGGTAATCCCAAGCAAAGGCTTCTTTATGGGAACACAACATTACAATGAGATCTTCTAACTGTGAGGGGCTTAGGTTGGGATTTGTATTAAGCATTTTTCCAGCTTTAAAACTTCATAGCCTGAGATTGGACACGGGTATTACAACAAGCAATTGGGAAGCAAATGATGATGGATCAAAATTCCTAGATACTAAAAATTGACTGTATATATACAAGTGTGTGGTAATAATTGATGCAAAGTAATGAAATGTTGAATAGACTATGGATTACTAGTGAATGGAAAATTTTGAAATGGGAAATTGTAATCTATACCTAGAGGAAAAATTATTTTTTCTAAAACATTATCAAATAAATAGCGATTTTGCAAGAAATTATTAAGAACATTGTCTTCTGATATTTCTTCAAATTCTCTACTTTGATCAATTGTCAAAATAGGTAAAGGTCCATCTAAATCACTATCGATCCATAATGGATCATCTGTTTCCAATAAAGGTTATGTTAGAGGGTACAACATCAATTTCTTTGTTTGTTCTCCATTTGAAATCACCATATTTCCAAACCTACAATTAATAAAATAATTAGTTGTGGCTAACCAAGGTCTACCTAAAATTAAGGAGTATCCCCCCAGCTTATTTTTTTGTTATAAAATCATAAAATATGTGGGATATTCCCAAGACTCAATAGAAATAATAATGTCTTCAATCATACCTTTTGGATTTAGAAGGGAACAATCCTTCATTTGTAAGACCATTGGAGTAGGTCTTAGTCCTTGAATGGATTGTTTCTCCTTAGTCTCATTTTTTATTAAATTTACGGTCACTTCTAAATCCACAAGTGTCTTTTGGATAACTATATCACCAATACGTATCTTTATCATTGGGTTCCTAGGATTCACATACTTAGGAACAAAAATCTTCCACAATATCAAATATGCTAGTTTTCCAATGACTTGGACTATCTTGGGGTCTTGTTTCTTCTTTTGTTTTCTCCCACATAGTTCTTTGACTGCTCTCATATACACTAGAGCATCTTGGATGGCCTACAAGAGAGGAATTTTAATGTTAACATTGCACAATTCATTCATGATATCAAAACTTGATTGAGATGTTTCTTGTTGTTTTGGTTGTTCTTGAAACCTATAAGGAAATAGGGGCCTTGGTTATTCTTCTATAGGTTCTATTGGAGAATCTTCTATCTCTTTAATAGTTGGCCCTTGAAGATTCTTTCCTAATCTTAGTTGTACACCATCAATTTCTAGTGTATTGATAGGATATGTTGGGTATCTTGTCACCTCATTACTATAAATTGTTTGAGCCACCTTATTATTCAGATTGGGTGATGGTTGTGCAGGCATAGGCATTACTTTCAACAGTTGGATAGAACTAGATGGTTGACTAGATGATGATGGAACATGCAGTAAGAGTTGTTAGGATTGCTAATAGGGATTTATTGCTGATGGTGGTGGATATAGAGAGTATAATTGATATTGTGGATATGTTAGTGGTGACACTTGCCATGCTTGCCATGATTGTGGAGCATGTGGATATTGTTGTGTACACTAGGTGTAGTGTAGATGTTGTTCCCATCCACCAAACCATCCAGGTTGGTTTGGGAAAGGATTTTTTTCAGGAGGAAAAGGACTTCGAGGTGATGCATGATAATTATTTGGGGGCATTCCTCATGGTTGCCAAGGTTTCCTTTGGTCCATAAAGTAAATAGGATCGTCTATATATTTGACTTCAATCATGCCTATAGGAAAAGGTATTAGAATGGTGTCTCTACTGGCATCTTCCAAAGAAGAGATTTTTTTGTTTTTGTAGGGACACTCTTCACTATTATGTTGTTTATGAAAAATAGGACAAAAGACAACAAGGGATTTTTTTAGCCTCCTCCTACTTCTTTTGTGTATACAAGGTATCGATCTGCTTACCCATGTGACTTAGTAGATCATTTTTGAGGTCTTTGAGCAAGGTAACTAGTTCTCTTTTTTGTGACACCTGATGTCCCTCTGAAAGAGACATGCTTCTTGGTATACCCTCTTACTAAACAAGTGGACCTTGAATAATTCTTGCACACATCACATATATCATCAAGCCTTAATTTAGGAATATCTCCCCCACCCATAAGATTCAAAATATCCAACATGCATCCCTAATCACCCTAAGAAAGAGCATTTTTATAGTGTCATTGCTTAACCCTATTTGCCTAGTCCTTTGGAGACTAAATAGGAAACACTCTAGATAATCTTCTAGGGTCTCTTCTTCACATTGCATAATGTGGAATATCTCATCTTGGATTTCCTTGGTCTTGTAGTATTCTTGGTATTTCTCCAAGAAATTTATCTTCATGTTTTCCCAACTATGATTGGTTTCACGTCCTAGTCCCATAAACCATCACAATGATGCATCCTTCAAAGCAGCTAGAAACAATTTATGTTTTTGTACATCATTGTGATAATTGTAACTGTCACATAAAATATCAAATTCAAAAAGGAACATATCAAGGTCTTCCATAGAAAGACCTCAAAAAATAGGCAAGGTAGAGTGAGGTATGTTCTTCATGAGAGAATCCTCCTATGGGTGTACAATGAGAAACTCAAAGGTAACAGGATTGTTCTTAGCCAATGCTCTTTCATCATTGTTATTTATGTTCTTATTGTTGTCCATAGTTCCAAATTCCCAAGGGGTATAAAAATATGAGAATAACTTGGGGCCTTTGTGTATGAGAGTGTTCCCACTTTTAATTTCATAAGATTCTCAAAATAGTTTAGCAACCCTTTTATATAATTATTCAAATGACTCCTATTGCTGGTAATAGAAGGAGACTCTATAGTGGTGGACTTAATGACACAACTCTCAATATTTGGTTCAATTAACTCTTTCTTAGATGGCATGTGCACAATTAATGGCTTTAATTCATTTTCTAGGTTTTCTTGTTGTGAGCTATTTCCTATATCCTTCTTAAAATATCTTCCTCTACTATCTCTAATGTGATTCATGCATCTATATGATCTATAATAGAGAAAACTAAGGGTGCTCACCTATGTGAGATCGACAATCACATAGAATTTCACTGTGGTGCACTGGTCTTAACTCAAATCATTAGGTTTTTAGGACTTCAACACCTTTCACCAACAATGATGCCAAAATGTTTGGAAAAAATTATGGATCAATGTTGAGGATAAATTATTCTTGTAATTCTTTCAAAAGATTAAATACAATTGAATTATTCCTTAGGATCTTAGTGTTGACTTCCTCAATTTGTTCCTAAGTGTCAATCCACAGATCGTAAGCTCATGAAAAGTGTTGCAGTTGTATGCCTAAGGGTTGAGACTAGTGAATTAAGTGGGGATGAATGAAACCAACTCACACAATAATTATCTAATAAAAAATCTGGTTTAATAACTATATTTTTGTTCTGTGATAGGAAGTTACAATAATTGTACCAAGAAGTGTGACAAGAAATTTAGTAGAGATAGTTACAGAATATAAATAGAATATAAAATAGTGACAATAACTTTTTTACTTTACTCAAAATACAATCATTTATACAATTCTTAACAAACCATTATTATTAAATGTAATATTAATTGCAAAAATGTAATCAATTAAACTAAATCATAAGATGGAATTATTATGGAAATAAGACATAAATGGAATCACACATTGCATACATGAAATTGAAATATTGCATAAATGAAATCACGTGTTACCACACCAACTAAATTGATAGAATCATCGAGTGATCCAAGTAGTGGGCCCTTGCTCCCTAGTTCACTTGGTGATGAGATTAGAAGACTAGTTCTATGCCAAAATAATAATCCACATGCAAAGAAATATTCAAATGAAAATAGAGTAGAAGTATTATTTATAGATTAATCACGACACATATTTGTTTATTCTTAGGTATACATATATACAAAACAATATTCCAAAAAGTGATAGAGTTGGGTTTGTTGTGGCCGACGACCAACAAACCAAAGTATGTAATAAAAAATAGATTATCGGCCTAAGGCCAATAAACAAAATTTGTATTTAACAAAAACAAAAATAGAACAATCCAAAAGTAATCTAAGTAAAACAACATCAACAACTATTCCATTCTAACAACTCCTTTCTTCATTAGTCTTTCACCTTCCACGTACTCACAACAACTGAACCTGCACCCTTAATTACCCCTATCATTTAATCATAAAAAGATTTATACTTCTTTGAATAATTAGCACTATGGATAGTTTTAGTTCTTTTTACAACTTATTAAATATATCTATTTCCTTTAGAAATGGTATAAACAAGACAATATAAAAAAGGGTAAAAGGGAAAATAAAGGATGAAATAGTAAGGCCTCATTTTCTCTCATCACAATGTAATTTTTTAGGAGTGGCATAATATTTTGTTGTATTTGTTTCTTATTCTTGATGGTTGATGGGTAGGTGATTGGATGTTGCAATAATCTTGCTTAAGGTAATACCATTTGTGGATTGAGGAGGGAATCTATATTGGTCCAAAAGATTCTCATTATCATCATAGGGATTATATTATTCTTTATTGAATAAGATATCATCGTCATCATCATCAAAGAAGGATTTTTAGATTGTTGAGGGGAAGAATTTTCCAGGCCTCATTACCAATGAGGGCATGAATGATCCATTTGAGACACAAAGTAGTCCCTTGCCTTTAAGTGGAAAGAAGGCCAAGCCCATGAGATTCTTTGGGGAGAGAAAAGAACTCCTATGCAATGTGGTGAAAGCATCTATGAGACTCAAAAGAGGCCCAAAGAAAATCTCTAAGAAATCTCTTCAGCTTCGCATAAGACACCTTGGAAGGGTCCCAACATGAAGAATAATATACATGAGGTGCTGCCAAAATTTTAGAGCACATATGAAATTTTCCAACTAGAGAGAGTAGCTTAGTGATCCAAAAAGAATTTTTTTTCTCAATTTGAGAAAGAACCACTTGCCATAAATCAGTAGACGAAGCTTGAAAAGCAAAAGGGATGCCAAGAAATCTGAAGATTTCCCCTTGTGCAATCTACTTCCATCCATATTGTTAAATCTAGAGAGGACTATAGAGAAAGGAATGGAGGTAGCATTAAGTCTTATGCCACTAGATAGCAAAGCCAGAGGCCAAGAAAAAGGTCTCAAGACAAGCAAGGGAAGCTTTGACATCATTCTCTTCTTCCAACAAAGTAAGGAAAGAATCATCAATAGACAACCCTAGTGAATGGAATGAAACAAACTGAAGGATTGAGATTGGAGGCCATTAATGGTGATGCAAGAAGAAGCATCAACAAAAATTATTTTCATGAACTATATGAAATTAGAACCAAATCCCAGAGCAAAAAGTGTGGCCAGAATAAAGGGCCAATCAATACGGTCATAAGCCTTAGCAAAATTGATCTTCAAAAAAAAAATCTTTTTGATTAGAGA
>VDFB02105785.1:548230959-548302653 GCA_007258455.2 Sequoia sempervirens | reverse complement strand
CCCATGAAACTCCCATGGCATGCTTTCCATCTCTACTAAAAGCCGTAAAATTGTGGGGCGGCTTCAGAACGACCGTTCTTGCACCAACAAAAAGATAGGATTTTGGCCTTTTCTAAACAAGGGTTTTAATAAGGACTTTCCATTCGTGGAGATTGACCCATACGACAAGAGTCCCCTTTCGGATCCATCTTGTCGGAGCCAACCGCGTGATAATGGCGTTTAACCAGTACCCACATTTATATCCCGACTGGAAATACTATTGGCTTTAGAGTGTTACCAGTTGAGTCATTCCCTTGGGTGAGTACTTTTTCCCCAAGGTAGACCTTCTAGGATAAACAAAAGTGAATGAAGAACAATATTCGTAACTCGATCAATCCTTGTAGGCAACAAGGAGAGAGAATATACACAACAAAGCCCCCACTCACACTCACACAATAGTTTGTTCAATTTTAAGCCCAAATCGAAGTGTGGAGGTGATTGCTTTATCTCAACCCAAAGTCATGGAAAAGACCTTTTGATTCTCAAGATCGCTATAAAGCGCGAGAGAAGAGCATACGTCCTTTTCCAATGGCTTTAGTCTAAGTAATCCCTCACAAACAAACAAATCTACACTTGTTCTTTTTAAACCCTCAAAGTAATGATGATTTCATTTTAAAGCACCAAATGAAGTGTGAGAAATTGCCTTGTTCAATTGTTAATCCAATAAACCAAATCTAGTAAGTTGTGATCCTAAAGTTCATTTTAGCCTTTGCAAGAAATGGAAAAGGTTCTTTTTAAGCCCAAATGAAAACTAGTGTCCTAAGAAGGAGAAGGAAGACAAATTCTTTGAAGAAGTGTTAAACAAACACTTAAGTGTTAAAAAACACTTTGATTAGACAAAATATCATCCCCATGCACCTCTTTCTTTTGATTTTGATTTCCAACCCACAAAAGTGATCAAAATGTTAGATGAGATCAAAAGAAACAAAAGGATATAGGGGTTAGATGAATCATTTACCAAAACACCCTAAAACTTAGCCAAGTTATCATGTGTTTTTACTTTAGATGCAAATTTGAAAATTTTAACTAATTTATAGTTAAGAAAAACTTACACCATTGGATAGCTTACGAAATTCTACCCTATTTAAAAAAAAACTATCAAAAAAGACCTTCATATGACCAAGATATGGTCATTTTAAAACTGACTCATGGGCGTTGCAGGAATGATCATGGGCGCTGCAGGAATGATCAAGAGCGTTGCAGGAATGATTAAATGCGCTGCAGGAATGATTAAATGAGCTAAAAGAGTGTTCACAAGCGCTATAACAATGATTATGGGAATTGCAAGAATGATTAAGAGCGCTATAACAGTGATCACGGGCGCTAAAACGCGGATTTATGAACATAACTGTAAAAAATGGCAAAATTTTTAAAAAAACGTGTTAGAATCTATTGATCAGCCCTCCTTCTAGCACCAATATGTGAACCCCTAATTCAAAGTGCCTACAAAAACAAAACAACAAACAATGTTAGATAGTTATTTTGTAAGCATGAACAAGGATTCCCCATGAAATCCATTCACAAAGCTAAAAATAGGAAATAAAACAAAGAAAACAATGAAGAACATAATGGAAATATGAAATCCTAATTTAGCATGCAAAAACTTGATCCCATGGGGGAGTTGGTGCAAATAGGTGTGTGGAGATTTTCCCTTTCCCAACTCCTTGAATGAAAATGTTGATTGAAGATGATTGATCCACTTGATAAGTCCCTCAATGAGCTCCAAAATCTGCAATAAACTAGTTAAGAAGATGGATGGAATTTGAGAGATATTTGTGCATAATAACTTTGCATAATTGTGGATGATGAAATGCATGGTGAAGCATTCTATTTATAGAATGTTGAAATGGAAACAAAGCCAAAATAGAGCAATGTGGGACAAAGATTTGGCCAATGGCAAAATGCCACTTGTCCAAATGTGATTGGATGAGGAATGAGCAAGTTTTGACAAATGTGCCAATAAATGCATTTTTGAATTTGAATTTTTGAAAAGACATGTAAGAGGGGAAAGAAAATTGCATTAAATGCCACTTGGCTCAAGGCAAGGACATGTAAGAAGAAGTAAATGCCTTGTTGGAAGGACTTGTAAGAGAGAGTAAATGACATGTTGGAAGGACATGCCATTCAAATTTTGAATTTGAAATAGAAGAATATTCCTCCAAAAGATGCTTTGTTGAGGGAAAATGAAGATTTAATAAATCAATAAATTGATTTATTTGTGCAAGTGGAGATATCTAGAGAATGCAAGTGGGTGAGATTAGTATTTAATCATGGTTAGATTAAATAAATGATGATTATATTAGTTTAATGATGATTAGGTGAGTTGACTTATTTTGACTTAGATTTTTGGATTAATTTAAATCAAACAAGAGAGGAAATGATTTAATGAGTTTAATTAAATAAACATGTTTTGATTATTTAATTAAAGAGATTGAAGTAAGATTAAATTAAATAAGATTTTAATTTATTCAATTTAATAGATAGACTTTAGAGATTTAATTAAATAAAATTAATTATTTAATTAAAATAGGGATGATTAGATCAGATGAATTGATTTAATTAACAAGGGAAAGTGACTTAATTAGACAAAAATAATTTATTTAATTAAGAGACGAATATTGATGAATTTAATCAGATAAGGGAATTTGATTAAACAGTTAGACCGAGGGATGATTTAGGAAGAAACGATGTTAGTAGATCAGAGTTAGATGCACAATGTCAACTTGTACATTTTGCGTGTCTACAGTTTCATTAGAGTTGAAACTAGAGTTTTGTAGAGTCACTAGATCCCGGTTTGGTGATCCTTGTGTGAATTTGGTCGAGCTTAGTGGTCAAATGTCATCTAGACCTCAAAATTCTGGAAGTGTAAGTGAAAATTCACAAAATTTGACTACTGTTATATCACCACTACCTCCCATAGCGATGTATTTATTTAACATAGTCACTGATCCAATTTTCCTTATATAATGATCTCCCAAAAAATAATGACAAATTGTGTCCATATATTATCTTCACAAAGATGTGGAAGAACGTATCGGTATCTTTAAGGATACATGTTAGGATTCGACATGAAGACGTTGTGTGTAGGTTGTTTTCGTATAACTTAAGTGATGAAGTCTACCTCATAACTCAATTAGATCATGGGAAGAAATGGAAAGTTAATTTTTGGCCAGATTTAGAACACTTGTTGATCCTGCCTTGTTATATCACCAGTTTTCTCAAATCAAAAGGTTTGATGGTGAACCTATAACTAATTTTAATGATAGGTTCGAAAAGGCTTATTCTAGGCTACAAGCACCTTAATTAGTGGATAATTTTTCTGCCGTTGCAGTTATTATATGGCAGCAGATCCTTTAACTACTATGTTTGTGAAGTGAAGGGAAAATCCTCCCACTACTCTACCAGAAGCCTATGCTAAAGCCATAAGTGTAAATTTAGAAATGAAACACCTTAGATGTGGATCGTCAACAAATGGTGGAAATGGATTAAACAATTATCCTATCTTGAGTTTGAATGGAGTCCCTTTGACTCATCCAATGACTCTTAATGATTTTTCTTCAGTGGTCTAGAATGGGACATTTCCTCAAAATACTTACTTTCAACCACGAAATACTCAAGCTTTAGTCCCTCACCCTAGTCCAACTATCACAGAGCTACATCCTAGTGGAAATTATTTCTTCTCATAGACTTAAGAGAGTCAAAATATTAAAATTCCAGATGAAAAGGAAGAAATTAGAGAAATCACAACTCAACTCAAAAGGTTAACCACAAAGGTTACACAATTAAGGAATCAAAACTTTTATTCTCAAAATAACAATCAAAATTTGCAAATTTGAGTATACAACACTCCTAGACTACCTAGACCTTGGAACACATGACCGAATAATGGAGGAATATCCACACCTTTAGATAACACTAATCCTTCTAATGATAGATCCACATCAAAGGTGAATTTATTTGACCTTGCAATGAATAATTGGTGTAGAATTCATAGCACAAATGTTCAATATGAAGTGGACTATCTACAATTTAAAACCATCTTAGATATTTTTCTGGCTGCTACACACTACAATGAATAGTGTGGATCTAATCCTCCTAAGGGAAATGAGTTAGTTCCAGTAGGTTATGATTGTACTTTAGTCCTTGAAAGTTATGAATATGTCGAGTCACTTGCTTTTGTCAGGAGTCATACTCATGAATATGAAGGAGACAGTTCAACCATGACTTTACAAACATATACGTTTCCTTATCAAGATGAAAATGAACCTCAGGACGAAGTTGAAAAAATTCATGCTTTTCAACAATATAAAAAAGGACATAGTTATAACTTGAGAAGTAACACAAAGTGTGGAAATAAATTCAATGGATCGTTGACCATGTCAATTCCTCCTAACAACTTTAACACTCCACCATATGATAAATCAAGCAATACTCCAGGGTTACCTAAGGTAACCTCTCAATATAATTCATCAAACATTCCATGAAATTAAAAGGTAGATTATGTTGATCAAAATAATTTGAATAATTATTTAGCGGAAGAAATCAAAAAGGTAAAAATCAACCTTTCTTTATTAGAATTGTTCAAAACACTTGTGATCAGGAAAGCTTTCTTGAATACTTTAGAAGATCTTCCAAAGGAAAGAAAATTTAGAAAATCTCAGGTGAAATATAATTCCATTAAGGAAAAATAAAATAACATTGTTCCTATGGAAGATGCACAAGTATCCTTTTATAAAGGAAAACTAGAATCCCCGACATTTTTACTCACGTTGAGAATATTTGGTAAAAATCTTCATAATTGTCTAGTAGACTCTAGAACTTCTACTAATGTGATGCCTTTGTCCATATGTCAAACACTAGGGTTAACTCCGCAAGTTCTCTAAAGAAAGTTACTCAACTTGAAAAAACTGAAGTAAATGTAGTTGGTGAGTTAACCAATATTCATATGCAACTAGTGTTGGATCCTAGGTTTCAATATTATATAGAAATTTAGGTGGTTGAGATACTTGATATTTACATTATGTTATTGAGTAGGGATTGGTCAAAGAATTTGAATGGATGCATGACCACATATTTCTCACATATGTGGTTACCATGGAAAGGGAGTTCCTAATCAAATAAGAATTGAGAGAGAATCACGTATGAAATACATGATCATTGATTACAATAAAAAAATGAAATTCTATATATTGATGTAGAACTAGGGGTTTATAAAATCCGAACCTCAGGAGTTAAAATAGAAGAAGTATTCACATGCAATGATGAAGAGAATAATCAAATAAATCCTGGAACATATGTTTTAATCAAATCAAAATATGATTCTTCTAAAGAAGAAAATATTCATTACGATAAATTTTGGAAGAAGATTGTTACAAAAGCTCAAAAGAGTGGTAAAATTAAAATTTCACTAAATTTTTTTTTGTTGTAGGATTGGTGTAGGTTACACAATTCTGCACATTCAAAAGATAGTTGCATGATGTGCTTGGAAATAATTCACAAAATTGAGAACCAGTATTGTATTGAACATGCTACGATCAAAAGGTTTGAACCAGAGATACATGGAGATAAAGTCTAGGTTACACAAACCAAAAATGTTAATTTGAAAACTCTTAAGAATGGTTAGTTTGAAGTTACTTATGATCAAGCCTGGATCCTTAAGTTTGATAGATCCAAATCAAAACAAGTAATTGGAATTGGAGTTGAAATCATCAATCCACAAGGTAAATCTTTTCTTGCTTCTTATTGATTGCAATTTCAATGTACTAACAACATGGCATAATATGGAGCCCTTATTCACAATTTTATGCTCGCAATCAAGAAGAAAATCAAAATTCTTAAGGTGTTTGGTGACTTTGAATTGCTAGTCAGAGAAGTTCAAAAGTGATACGTTTTTCATTACAAGCAATTGTATAATTACAAACATAGAGTATGGGATTTAATAGAAGATTTTGATGCTTTCAACAATACTCACATTCCACAAAGATTTAATCAAAGAGCCGATGCTTTAGCTACTACTGCTAGTGCCCTAGAACCTTTAGATGCTTTAGATTTGAGAAGATTTATAGTTGAATTGGTGCAGTTACCTTTGGTTCCTGATAATGTTACAAATTTGTAGGTTTTCAAAGATGATCGACACATATTGGAATTCATTACTAACTTTGGTATCTTCAAAGCACAAATAATTGAAGAAATAGATCACCTCAATGGTGAGATTCAAGATGAAGAATTAGCTCAAGCTAAAGATAACAATATTCTGAAAGGGATAATTGAGTTAGAATGACCGTTTGACATAGATCAGATAGTGCGATAGAAAAATTTTCCCCAAAGTGATGGAGGGCATTCTGAATTGCACAATTTACATACTAAAGAAGATCCTAAGAATGTGTTTATAGGAAAGGTGTGTACTGAAGAAGAAATAATAAATATCACTTAGGAACTCAATGATTATTGGAAGGTTATATCATGGACATATGAAGACTTGAAAACCTATGATACTTCCATCATTACTCATACAATACTTCTAAAGCCTGATGTAAATCCTTTTCGATAGAAACAACGACCGTTAAATGCACTCTTAGAACTAATGATCCAAAAGGAAGTCCAAAAGCTTCTCTCAACTCAAATAATAATTCCTATTAGACATTCTAAATGGGTGGAAAAATTGGTACCCATCAGGAAGAAGAATGGAGACATACGACTGTACGTAGACTTCCAAAATCTTAACAAGGCACTTGAAAAAGATAATTATCCACTACCTTCACTGGAAGAAGTGTTACAAATCATCAATGGTTCATAGATGATGTCCTTTTTGGATGGATTCTTTGGATACAATCAAGTAATGGTAGAGAAGGAAGATCAGATGAAGACAACATTCACCACGAAGTGGGGAACTTTCACTTACAGAAGGATGCCATTTGGATTGATAAATTCCAGAGCTACATTTCAGAGAGCTATGGACTATGCTTTTCGATATTTGATAGGAAAATGTATTATCATCTACATGGATGACCTCACAGTATTTTCAAAGAACAAAGGAGATCATGTCTGAGATCTCAAAGAAATATTGCAAAAGTGTGAAACTTACGGAGTTTCACTGAATCCTAGGAAATGCATTTTTCGGGGTGACTGAAGGTAAATTGCTGGGACACATTATTTCTGAAAGAGGTATTTCAATAGAACCAGATAGAGTGAGTGCAGTGCTCAGGTTACAACCCTTGGGAAGTAAAAAAGAATTGAAATCGTATTTCAGTAAGATCAGTTTCGTCTGGAAATTTACCACCAGATTTGTCGAGATAGTAAAACCACTCAATGATATGTTGAAGAAAGATGCAAAAATAGAGTGGAAAAATGAAGCTAAGCTCGCCTTTGAGAATATAAAATATGCAATTGCGGAAGCACCAGTGCTGGTAAGTCCAGATTATGTTAATCCTTTTTATATTTACTCTTTTGCTTCTGATCATACTTGTGCAGTAGTACTAACATAGAAGGGTGAGAACAAAGAAGAAAATTTGATTGCTTTTACGAGTGCACCATTTAAAAAGAAGAGCTAAGATACACAAATTTTGAGAAACAAGCCTTTGCTTTCGTTAAAGCAGTATGGAAATTTAGGCATTACAATTTCAAGAGTATAGTCAAGGCTATTGTCCTAGATGCTATAGTTAAAATGTTGTTAACATAGAGAGAGCTTGGGGAAAAGAGAGCTAAATGGGTTACAATTTTGTAAGAGTTCGTTTTAGAAATTATATCCATGAATTTGGTTCAGGGAAAAGCCTTGGTTAAATATATTGCAAAGATAGATCCATAAATCTATAGCCAACAATATAATTTAGATGTAAAAGATCAAGAAGATTGGTATTCAGATATATGGCATTATTTAGTCAACCATACTTTCCCTGATCAAATGCACATAAATCAAAGAAGATCCCTTAAGATAAAATAAAAAAGTTACATGATTAAAGGAGGAACTCTATTCAAAATAAATCATGAAGGAATCTATTTAGGATGTTTGAAAAGGATGGAAGTAAATAAAGTGTTGCACGAATTGCACGATAAGTTTGGAACAACTAATGGAGCGCCTTTAGCTACTACACACCTCATCCTAAGAGCTGGTTATTACTGGCCAAAGATTTTTAAGGACACATATGAACATGTGAAACACTGTTGTACATGTCAAACTGTGACAGATAAAGGAAGATTTAATGCTCAACCATTACATCCAGTGATGGAAATGTGCCCTTTTTCAAAATGTGGACTGGATTTCATTGGTACTATCAATCTTTCATCCTTCGTGGGTCACAGGTTTGTATTGACTACTACAGATTATTGTACTAGATGGTTTGAAGCGTGTCTGAACAAATAATGCACCACAGAGGTGGTAATGAAATTTTTGGAGGAATACGTTATTACAAGGTTTGAAATACCATACACATTGGTATGTGACAATGGCCCTGGTTTTTCTTCATTAAAGTTTTCCAATTGGGCATTTGAATACGGTATAACATTGAAATCCTCATCTAACTATTAGCTGCAAGGAAATGAATTAGCAGAGTCATCAAACAAAAATCTGTTGGATATAATTAAAAAAGTGGTTGAAAAGAATCCTAGAGAATGGAATTCTTTATTGAAATTCTCCCTTTAGGTAGATCATACTAGGATGAAATCCGCACTAGGGAATTCTCCTTAACACCTAGTTTATAGGATAGATCCTATATTGCCAATAAATTTGTAAATACCTACTTGGGAATTTGCTCAAGAATATATTGGATTACATGATAAAACTGAAGCTCGACTGTTGCAATTAATGCACTTAGATGAAAAACGTACCCGAGCTATAAATCATTTTTCTAGGTATCAATCTGTGGTAAAATAAAATTGGTTTGACAAAAGGGCTAGATTAAAAACTTTTAAAATATCCGACTTAGTCCTATATTGGGACAAATCCCATGAACATAAAGGTGAGCATGGTAAGTTTGACAAGTTATGGACATGTCCTTATCAAGTATCTAAAATTTTAGGTGATAGCACCTATAGACTTGAAACTTTGATTGGAGAAGATGTCCCATTGCCTGTCAATGGGAAATTTCTGAAACATTATTTCCAGGCATAGTTTTGTGCATAGTTTTGGTGCATAGTTTTTGAAAATTGTTTTTTTTGTTGTTTTGTAAATAGTCATTTGTTGCTTTGTTTTGCTTACTTTTTTGGGTGTTGCGTTGTTAGGCTATACAACGATTGACAACCTTTGAAGGTGAATAGGGTAATAGAACACCAATTTTGGAAATTTTGATCTGTTTTGACCGAAAGTAGTCCTTTAATTATAGATGATTGGGGAATTGTTCAGTTCCTTTTACTCTAGTTAGCATAAATCATTCAGTTGATGTTGAGCTACAAACGCCCATATATTAAATCATTCTACTAAAATTTGGGATAGCAGTTATTTGCATTGAGTGAAAAATCAAAAGGCTACCTTTGCTACCACTGTAATTCCCACCCTAATAGTGGGCTTCATTTCTTGCAAGTTGAAATGAGATATCATTGAAATATCAATTTTTTTTTGAAATGAGCTATAAAAGAAATATCAAAATAAAGAAATCAACTCTTTAGGCTATCCAAATATCTCTACTGGGACTATAGACACTTGACTAGCAGTAGAGCTATGTTTGGGGGAATTACAAAGATAACCTTGCCGGGGCTATAGATGCTTGACTGGCAGCAAGGCCCTATCCATGGTTGGATTAAAAGGGAATTGCAAAATTATGTAGGTCAATGCAAATAATCGCTATGCTCTAAGTTTGTTGTAGCATAAATAACCAATTGCACACACGTGAGCTCAGTACCACTTAATCTTGTATGCTAACTAAAGTGAAGTTGGATTGTCAGAATGAAGATCTGACTGTTTATAGTTAGAAGACTAAAAAAGTTGAAGCATGGTTGTTAGATCTAGAATTGACTTTCTATTGTTTTGTTTAGTATTTTTGGTTGCTAGTTGTTGTGTAGTCTCACAACACGTCCCATTTTTCTCCTTGGAAAAATCTGGACCCTCATTTTTCTTTTTTCTTTCCTCTTGCTTTTGCTTGGTTTGGTGTGTTGTTTTTGGGAGGGGTTGGTAAAATTACAAGTCTCATTTCAATTTACTTGGTCTTTACTTAAGTCCTTGTTCTTTCTTGGATTTAGTGTCTCTATCTAAGTCTTTTCATAAAGTCTTATCAGTTTACTAGAAATCAGAATCCTAAAGTTGCTACAGTTGTGTCAAAGATGTATCTTTGATTGGTCCTAGTCCTGCTTGGTTAGTTGTTACCTGAAGGTTGTCAATCCCAGTGGTCGTGTTATTTCATACATCGGTTAGTCCGATGGTTGCTTTTATTTATTTATAGCCAGAGGTTAGAAACTGAAGGTTCTATTATGAAATGTTTGAATCACTTTTGATCTTACTAGAACCTGATTCCCAGTTCCTCTCTCTACTCCCAATTTTCTTTAAGCCTAGAGGTAAGTGTCCCGGTTCTCGATAATATTTCCAAGGTTCGGTACTGGAGGTTGTCAATCTCAGTGATCACAAATGATCATGTATCTTAAAGGCCTTTGCCTTGTAAAAATAAAAGTGACACAAGAGTGCCACATAAGCTTTTTGCGCCATCTTTTCCTCTAGTAGTGAGCCTACACAAAAACCTAGGTGTTCATAATTTGAACCTAATCCAACATGATTGCACCTTTATTCGAGAAATTAATGCATTGTAACAGGTAATTAATGAAGGCGGTGAACTACACACATGTACTTGGCACCACATCAAGCATGTAATTGCTTTTATACCACTCTACTTCGCGTCATACTGCAAATTTGTAAAGGAGATTGAATGAACAAGACTGATATTGTGGTGCACAAGGAAAGGTAAATTTCGAGAAAAAAAGAACATAGCTACCAAGGGTTTCAAGGTTGCATTATGAAGATATTGTCATCATCAGGAAAACTAGGTATGTCTCAAATAACAAAAATTCTGTCAATCATTTTTACGCATGAAAGTCTCGAGAAAATGGTATTTCCATTAATAACTAAAATGATTATTTTGATATAAATTTAACCAACCGGTGAATTGAAAGTTTTATGAATTGTTAAAGATAACTGGTTAAATTTAACCGTAACTCGTATACAAGGAACACATTTAAAAATATAGAACACGTCGACAAAAATGAGTACTTCTGAAACAAGACCATAAAATGAATTCAAATATTGCACTTTGCAAGCTGTACCGATTGGTGGGATAGCTAATGATACTCATATGGGATGGTCCTCTGATGTCGAATTCCTTGCATGGGCACGACAAGAAAATTTCTCTCAATGTATAAATAATGTTATAGCAAGTGGGTTACTGTTAGCAGGAGAGTTTCTACCAGCAATGGAGGCCCTTGAACTGGTTATGGAATGTTTAAACTACTACAACCTAAATAAAAGAGTCATTGAGAAGGAGGGAAGAACTTATGCAGATCTCTCTGAGAAAGGAATTATATATACATTTGGGCTTCCTACATTTACTCATATGTACCCTATAGATATGAAGGTGAAGAATAAGTCCTACATGAGTGCCAAAGAATAGAATAGGAAAATTATGAGTACCCAATAGTGTCAGGAGGAAATTAAAAAATAGACAAATCCAATTCTAAGGTCTATGTTCAACCCAGATGTTCAAGATATTATAACTATGTTAAGAAGGATAGTTGGATTGCGAGATGGTAGTAAATTTGCATAATGGATTTTTGTAATCATAGCCAAATTAATGGAAGGCCCTGTGCCAATGCATTAGGGAGGATTTATTAGTGACATATTTCATGATCAAATAAAGGAATTTCCAAAGTGAAGATGTTTTTCTATGTCTTCATATGTGATCTGCTCCTGCACCTTAAGGGAAAATAAGCTCAAGGGTTGAAAGAATTGGTACTCTGAGCAGAGAAGTAGGAAACAGTCTTGACATATGCTCATTTACCCCAAATTACTATTCATGAATACATAGATCATTATCGGAGAGTTAATGATGTGTTTTGCATGAAGTTGGTTAGAATATTGGAAGGCAACAAAGCCAAAAGATTGTCTTTGGAAGCACAAAGTTTTGTTAAACAAGTTGGAGTCTGGTACATTCAGTTTCCCACTTTCACCTACTTTAGGGTGGAAGGCTTTAAAGGATATCCTTTCATGTTACCTAGGTACCCTACAAATAAAATAGTGTTATTGGAATTGGTAAGATAGTTGAAGCCGTCGCAAGCTCTTTAGAGCATGGCTCATAGGAAAGTTTCCCTTAAATTTCCAATTGTAATAGGGAACTACAAATGCAATGCAACTAAAGCAACCAATCTATTTGAAGAAGAGTTAAAGATGTATAAGTTGGAGTACTTTCCACTTTGAATAAAGAACTATGACCTAGAAGGGAATATTTCCAAGAATATAGCTAGTAAACGTGCTCATGTTCAACATTTAGAAGACTACTGGCTCAATTGTGATGACGAGCATAAAGTAAGAAAAAAAATATGAAAGGTTGTCATTGCAATCTACACAAATTCTCAAGATTCATGATATTCTGGATCAATTAGAGGAAGATGACGGTGAAGTGTTGAATCAAGCTTATAATGAAAATAGAGTCTATGATGAACCTATTCCAGATCCAGATTATGAAAGAAGAGAAATAACATCTGTTGAAGAATTCTCTAAACTAGTTCTATTGCAGACTTAACATTGGATAAATGATTTTTGTAAAGGTTTAAGAAAAGCAGGAATAAGGCCCACATACTCGCTAGATACAAGAAAGAAAAAAAGAGAAGAAAATGAGCTTGAGCATGGGGAGCCTGCTAAGAAAAAGAGAAAAGCTCGTAAAGTAGTTGCTGCTATACATATTGAAGAAAGAAACCTTGAGGCTTCAATCCAAGGAGTTTCATTAAAACAAGTTGGTCAGCATAAAGAGGCCGAACTAGGTAAGGTTCAAACAAAAATGAAGTCAAAAGTGGCATATTCTTTCAGAACAAAACCAAAGACCTGACCTATGATTGATGAAGGGGTAGTAATGACAAAGAATACTGGTACATAGACAAGGTTTGTATCTTAGAGAGCTGAAGCATTACTTACTTCTCCCCATTCAGTTAATATGGCTATTGTAAAATAGACACTAGGAAAAAATCCTGTGGTTTTAGATGAAGTTTCTGAGCTAGATGAAGCTCAAATTAAGGAAAAAATGGATAAACTGGGTGCCATGTGGGAATGAGTGAAAGAAAATAAATCTAAAGATAAACCCATGGTACAACCAGTGGTGGAAGAGATTCCAGATACAGGGTCAATTCCTATGAATGTTGAAGAAGAATTCTTAAGAGGAACACTCGCTTCAGAGGTGGGGAACCATGGAGTTCTTGAAATGGAAATAGGGGAGACTGCAGGGCAGATTCCTACTAATGATATTGTTGTTGAAGACACCTTTGATTCCTAGCCTTCACTAGGGAATGATCAAAATGATATTGAACAACCATAGGTTTCTGAAAAGTCAAAAGAGGACCAAGTTGAAATTGAAAATAGAGAACCTTCACAAACTTCAGGTGATAGAGTCAAAGATGAAGAGAATCTTGATTTGATGGGATATGAAGAAGGTGATGTCCTAGGAACTGATACTAAAAACCTGACTAGACAGGAAAATATAAGTCTTGGAACTAAAGAGACAATGTTGAATCTTGGTAATCCAGAATCTATGCCAGAGAATACTAAAGATGTTATGATTTCAGAGGATGTAAAAAAAAAAGTTGAAAATGTAAGAGAAGTTCTTGAGCATACTGAAAACCAGGAATCAAGAAATGTTATAGAGGTAAAGCACAATGAAGATGCACCTGATTGGTTAATAAGAGAATTAGCTTCCCCATTAGAAGTGGAAGTGGTACCTTTGGATCTTAAGAGTTTAATGCAAGAAGTAGAGACTCTTAAGCCTAGGCGAAGAGCTAAAACAAAACATGTCATGCAGAAGAATGCAGATGGAGGTAGGACACTCCATATAGCTCCTCTGGTAGTAGATAAAAATAGACATGAAATAATGCCTAAGGAGTATGGAATAACAAGTATCCATGTTGGAAACTCATCCTGAATGCAAGAATTAGAAGAAATGAAGATGAATTTGGATACAAATATTTCCAGGGCATAGAAAAGTAAAAAGATGAAGAGAGAGTTGAAAGAACAAATTGCTAGCTTGGAGAATTTTGTAAAATCATTAACCCAATCTGGTCAAGCACAGATTGAATTTCCTTAGAATCCAATACTCATGTCATAGGAGCAGGTGGATGAAATTGCAACAATTTTCCACAAGATGAATGCATTTGAAGAATGGATTGAGTATTAGGTAAGGAAAGCAGAAGAGCTTATTATAGATGCAATTGGGAAGTACAAGGAGGAATATCGTTGGTGTGAAAAATCTAGAAGATTGGAAGGAGAATGTAGATTTCGCCAAGAACGGGTTGATGTTGAGAGGTGAAACATAGAAACTCTCATTTAGAGAAATGTCCAAGAATTGATAAGAGAAAAGATAATTTCAAAACAAGAAGTCCCATTATGTGAAAAATGGAAGAAACAATTAAGTTGGGAAGGTGACACTTTGGTACAATGTATAGAAGGATTTGAAAAGGTCACTGAGAAGTGCAGTAAATTGATTGATAAAGATCAAGATTTCATTGAAGTGTCAGAATGACAAGATTGTGATCCCTGGACACTAAGATAGGAGGGTAAAGAAGTAAAATATTTTAAGGAATGGATTGAAAGAATAAATAAAGACCCTATTCAATTGTTAAACCAGGAAGTGATTGATGAGATCATACATTACAAAAACACTATAGTCAGGTATGAAATAGAGAAAATGTAGAGGAATACAAACATCCTCCAGATATTAGAAGACTACACTAGGTTCAAGTACAGTTGGAAGGCACTCCAAGGAATTTCAAAAGAGTGCATGCATAAGATATTAATTACTTTTCGAGAGTATCAATTGAAGAAAGGTGAAGAAGGGTTCCTAGAACCAGAAATCAAGATGATATAAGGAAGTACTAGATATCAGATACTGGAAGTGTCATAAATATATATTTCCAAAGTTAGTTTTGTAGGTTGTTCCTGGTCCCGGTAGAAGATTCCTGTTTGGTATTTTAAGGAATGCTAATAGCCTTGTTTTATGCAGAGCTTTGTGTACCAGAGTTTGGAGTTGAAGGTTGTTGTGACTGAAGGAGTCAAAGCTTTGAATTTGTCTAGAAGATTCTAATGACAACTGGCATATACCACGTGCTACATTTTAATTTGCTATTTCTTATTCTCTTGATAGAATTTAAGTTTAAACTCTTGAGGTCTTGTTCCTATAAAAGGCCGTTTACAACTTTACTTTTATTTTAAGTTCACAATTTGTGGATGTCAGAAGAGCCAAAACTTCTCTAAGTTTTTTTTTATTTTTTCCTATTTTCTGAATCATTTCAGATTAAATACTTGTATGCACATAGAACTTAATTAATATCGAAGCCAATTTGATAGCTACCTATCTCATGTATCTTTTTTAGCTGGTTTGTTCTTTCAACCAAACAAGACTGTATGATGCACCATTTAAGGGTGCATACAAAACCTACTTGGTTATCAAACTAAACCCCTCCCTTTAAAAGCTCACACCATTCTATGCCTAGCTGTGAAGCAATCTGGTGAAGTATAGAGTAGTTTTCTTTGATTTGATTAAATATTGGGGCATGCGTGGAGAATACCCGAGAGAAATTTTATTTTTTAGTATTTTGATGCTTTATTTTAGATTAGATGTTAAAGTTCAAAAAATGTTCCAAAAAAGAGATGAATGAATGGAAATATTATTGAAAATATTTCGTTTCTATGAAATTGCTGAATGCTTAAAGCTAAATCTACTTAAGTGATAACAAAGTTATTTGATGTTCATGAAATATTATTATAAATCTGTTGATTTCATGAAATTGTTTTATGATCAGATTGAAAATATTTTATCTAATGCTTATGATTCCTACCAAAGATAACCATACACCCCTTGAGATTAATAGCAATATCACATCATACCCTGAAGCGAACCTAGTATGGTCAAGACCTGACTACTAGAGCCTTGGGATTAAGCTAAGTCAACCTTTCCCTTTTACCCAAACTTTTAGGTTGCCCTGGTTTAGTATTTCAAGTAAAGATAGGTTCTTCATGGTTTTTCTATGAGGATTTTATTTGCACTGTTGTTGTGACTAACATCATCATCAACACTTACCCACTTGTTCCCTGCATTATAATGTTTCATTACCTTTTCAAATGCCTTAAGTCATAACCTCATGTCACCCTTTCATCGTAAGATTTCCCAATCCCCTATATTTCCTAACGCTCACCAAAAACAACTTTATCGTATGTGCTTAATTAAATCACTTAAGGGAACCTCACACATAATATGGTCCCTCCCTGCTTATAAGCCTTTTTCACTAATCCGCAAGGTAAATTTTACTAAGGAAGAAGGAAGTTGTGGAATAATGAAAAGTATGAAACACGTCTTCTTTCTATTGAATTCTGCTATTCTGCAGGAAGATTGTTCATTAAATCAAAATATGGTTTTGGAACCATAGATCAACTCCATGTGGTGTCTTAGCATGGTTCAAGTCTGTATATTCTTATGAAGCCCAAAGTGGGACATGTGGCATATTTTAAAGCATTCAGTAGTTTTGCGGGTTGTTTCAACAAAGGCTAAGTATTGGGCGTGGAAGCACATAAAAGGTGACAAGTGTCATATTTGAAATGGTATTCCATGAGGCTATAGGGTAGTTAAAAAGGGTTATAAAATTGGTTGTAGAGCTATGGGAAATGGACACTTGTTAGCATTTGGTGCAGTTTTGCAATTCCACGGATGCTTCAAAAGGCACTAGGTTATCTAGCGCAGAATAAGGACACTTGGGTGATTCTCATTCACTTCCATCAAGTCTTTAAAAGGATGGGGTAGTAAATTATCAAGACATGGCATGATCTCACATGGATTTTGTGAGTCCACAAGCTCTTTGTAGTGGGTCCCTTAGTAAGCTTCAAAACCACGAAAAGCTTCCATGTGGATTATTTGATGATGTCAACTACTTTTTAGGTCGTCTTTTCTTGATAGACCCTCTTCAATGATGTGTAAAATGATCTGATGTCGAATTATTTTATTGGTCAAATATTTTCAAAGTTTTTAAAATATTTTCAAATTGGTCAAATCAACTCAAATTGTCAGTTTGTGTCCTTTCAATAGAAGATCAATGACCCACATTCAAACTTGATCAATGGATAGCTAGAGGCATCTGACTCATTGAACTAGAAGTAATGGCAGACATGGCATATTGCTACAATTTGATCTACTAATCAACTCATTTGGAATCTATTGATTTTGAAGAGAGAATTTACAGATCTTCATAGTTTTCGTGATCAACTAGGATTTTAAAAAAGTGAAGAACTAGTAAGTAATCCCCTATCCAAAAATTCATAAAGCTTATATTTTTGGGGTTTGTGATTAAATCTTGTGTATCTTGCCTACTATTTGAAAAGTGTCAAATTCTTATAACCATATATAAAAAACCCTAGGTTAAGATATAAATTATAGCTACAAGTCAATCAAAGGGTCAAACATCTTCATCCAAAAGACTTTTTGATGAAGAATTAATTATAAAACTCCCTAGCTCCACAAGAAAGACTACCCGTTCCTATGGCCCTAGTGCAACAACTGGTATGCTTGATAATGGGAGAGAATGTAGAGATGTATAGCTCCCTCTACCTAGATGAGACTTATTTTCTCACTAGTAAAAAAATAGAGCATCTAGGGTTCCAATTTCCAACGTTTGGACCTATGACCTATGGAAGTTAATTATCCCAAATATATTCATGGATGTAGGACTGGTAAAGAAAATTGCAAATAATTATGATGAAAATGCCAAAGTAATTAGGGTGGCCAATGGAGGAGAGCTGGTTCAAGTTGACAAAGCCTCCATTTTTGGTGTATTTGAGTTAAAATTAGCTATCAACAAGGTCATTGATTTTTACATATTTAAGAAAAAATACCAACAAGATAAGAACAATTACAGGATACATTGGATTCTAAGGCATAAAATCAAGGGTTTTGATAAGAGGTTTGTGAGAATCCCTTCTAATGAGGCAAAGCCTTTCAATTTGGATACATTTGAATATTATTTTATCAATACTTATTATGCATTGTGCTAGGTTTTGCGGGGTGATTCTAAGAATAAGATACCATTTCCCCTAATGTATATTGCTACAGACATCTAGAACCCTATGGTGAATATTGAGTTTAATTTTTCCACATACATCTCAGATGGAATCCACAAACAATTGGTGGAAATCAAGAGAAATAATAAAGTGGTAAATTTCAAGTGGTACTATGTTTTGTTCCACATGTTTTTATATGGGGGCAAGAGAATATGGGACAAGGCCTTGTAGGTCCATATGAAAAATGATAAGGGAAATTCTCTTCCACTCCAATGTTGGACCCATGTATGAGACATGCATTGTGATGCTGCCAGTTTTGTAATTTTTGAGAATTACTTTGTCAAAAGAGTATTGTCTAGAACTCTTGGGAGTTAAAGAAGACATATTTTCAAAAGAAATTATGGATTTCCTAAGAGAAAAGGACAAAGTGATAGAGTTAGGTGTGCAACACAATTGGGGAGATTGGTATCTCCATGCTGAATCCACAGTAATAAGAGTGTATGGGTGCCTATGGGACCTAACATATTGCCAAGATATGTGCCTGAAAGATTGATATTCTTGGAAGTAATTTGGTAATTGAGTGAGTTTGAGAAGGCTCACTTAAAGGGGCATAAAAAATGTTCTTTCTTCCCATTTCTAATAGTCTTCTCAAACTTTACAATAATAAGAGAAGGCTTAGAATTGATTTATCCAATGTTGCAAGCTTTTAGGATGGCCTAAGGAGTGCCAAGACCATTTGATCTTGAAGAATTTATTAATCAGGTTAGATTGAGCATAAAGGGGTCAACATTTTATCACCAACTCCAATTTGGTGAGAATGTCTTGAAGAAATACATTGATGAGAAGGATTCCAATGACAAGAAGGTAAAATGGGTTTCCTTCAAGAAGGAAAAATATAAAAAAATCAAAAGAAACCTAGACTACCAAGGGGCCTATGCATAGATTATGGATCCCATTGCTAAGATCCAATGGTATTAAATAATATTGACAAAATAATTAGGAATTCCCCAATTTTAGAAGAGAGGCCTACATACCAACCAAAGCTAGATCCCTCTATCTATTTTTTTGTTAGAAGGTCCAAGGGACCTATAATAAAGGAGCCTACCCCTGAGGAGTAATAAGCAGCAACAACACCATCTCCTCCACAAGCACCTATTGCTAACTATCCTCCTAAATAGAAACCATAGAAAAAGAGGATAATTGATCAACCATCTTTGGATGAATATCCCCTTGGCCCAAAAAGAAGAAGAGGAAGTTGAGGTAACTACAAAAGAAGTGAATCAAGCAATGCCTTCTCCCCTAGAGTAAATTTTGTTATGATTCCCTAAAGTAGATTGGACATAAATATAACAATGGGAAATGATAAATCTAATAATATAAGGGCTATGGCATGCACACAATTCATCTTTGATGATGAATATTTAAGTCAAAATAATTCAAGGACTTTGTCATAAGGACTAGGAGGGAAGAGTTTCATGAGAAACTCAATAGAGAAAAAGAAAAATTGTACCATTCTAAATATGAAGAGGTCACAAAGAAGGTCCTAAGTGAGATAAATTTTGAAGTTAGGAATATTACCCCAAAAGAGGGTAGAAAAATAGTAAGAAATAAATTTTATATTGCTTCCTAAGTGGGATATTACTTCTGCAATAGCCCTTGATACGATAAGAAGGAAAGATGAAGAGGTATTCTCTTGAAAAGAGAAGATAGAGAAAACATTTTTGGGTTTTGGGTTCAACCCCAAGTTGGAAACCTTAGTGATATGTGCCCTTGGTCCAAACACTAATAAGCCTTAGGTTGTAGAGGCAGTGCAGGAAATGAGAGGACAAAGTTTAGTGAAGAAACAACTAAGAAGTTACAAGATGAATATGAAAAATTTCTAAAAGATCATGTAACTCTTATTGTTGAGTAAAATGAGTTGAAAATGTAAGAAACTTAGGAAACACCTCCTATAACTGATACATAAGTGACAAGTTCTTCATTATCAGGGCTTGTAGATAATTTGATAAAGGAGAATGAGGAAATTGCTACAAATATTAAAGAGCTAGAAGAGCAAGTAAAGAATGCTCAAAATAACCATCATGATAAAATGAACAATGTTGTAACTAATTTCTTGTGGCATAGGGTGTCTAATATTTTGGGGAAATTAGAAGAATCCTATAGAGCTTACTGCAATCTCAAGAATGCTTATGGTAGAGTGGATAAAGATCAAGGTAGCCTTGGGAGTATCATGAATAAATGGATCCCTAGATTTTCAACTTTAAAAGGCATATACAAAGGAGCTAGGCATGAGAATGATATGCCTAGTAACATTTTTCCTACATGTAACATGACCAAGTTAACAATGGAAATGAAGGAATATATAGTTAAATTGACACAAAAAATAAAGACCAAATTCAATTTTTTTGAAAATATAGAAATAAATATTATACCAAGCATTTTGAATGAAAGTGGAGAGCTTGTGGAAATATTTTATGCCACCCTTGGATGAACATCATTTATATTTAATCAAAGAGATCCTATGTGTGCATCTTGTTGAAATCCATGATTATTTTTGATGACTTTGGGTCTTTAATGTTTTGAACTCCTCAATTGTGACTGATTAGGGTTTTGAAATTGCAAGATAGGGATTTGAAAATCATTATGTGCTTAAACCATAAACCCATGAACCTGGCATGCACTTATGTTATAAACTCTTTTTGACATTTTGCACCTAGTTAGTCTTGCGTCCCTAAGTTAAAAGTGTTAGTGTCCCCATTCTTCATTAATACCTAGGTGTAGACCCCTTTTATGAACAACTTTGAGGCATGTGCTAATTACCACCGCTTAAGTCTTTGCATCGCCTATTGCTGAAGCCTTGTCACTCATTGGTTCCATTTCCACGATGTGTAATGAAATTATTTCCCATGCATCACATATTGCTGAAAACATTTTTCCTCTCATTTCATTTCCATGATGCACGATGGATTATGTTTCCCTTGCATCACTTTCCTCCTTCACATCACGTTTATGTTTTGAGCAGTGAGGTCCTTCACACGATGAGTGATGATCAAGTGACTAAGGGCCCAAATTTAAAGATTGTGATTAGATGATCATCGCTAGCCTCTAGTGCATCATGGTTATGTTCCAAAAGGTTGAAGTCTTTTGTGCGATGAGTGATGGAAAGGTGTATAAATTTAGCATGGACAAGTGGCAGTTTCCCACTATCCTATAGTGATGTGGTGGGTCCTGAGTTGAGCCTAGTGGTAGAGCGAGTAGGTGATAGGTGTCATGGTGGGACCAAGGCCTTGGTTTGCTTTATGTGATTCAAAGATTCAAATTCAGTGGAGATAATCTAATGATCATCGCACACATCATTCACATCATTGTTGTGAATGATGTCGCCCAAGTGATTTCTATGATGGTCTTATTTTTCGTGATGAGATCGTCAATGGTTCAGATTCAAAGGAAAGCATCTGATAGTCATTGCGAGGGTTCTTCACATCACGGTTTGGAAACATAAAACATGGATCCTTTCGGCAATGAGTGATGAAGGTATAAATGGAGCTATATCAAGGAGACAATATGATATTGGTAGGACCTTGAGGCTTGTCTCTTCGACATTTCAATGAATGGTAGGATCTCTTCATCAGAGGGAATGATGGATATTAGTGGGACATTGATGATAGTCCCTTCAAAATTTTGATAGGATGATGGTGATGGAAAATGGTGAATGTTGAGGTAACATGTGTCACGGTGGGGCCCGTTTCTTTGGTTACTAGTGTGTGAGATGAAGATCAATGACTATTTTTAAACTTTTCTTGATGTTCGATCTGAGCCCTTCATCTCCAATCTGATGGTCCACATTCAAACCTCAATGGCTAATTGATCATGTTTGTGGTAGATTTGTAGAAGTTATTGTTTAGGGACATCCTTAGCTACCAAATCAAATTTGATCGACTATGGCCCAATTTTTTATGCCTTTTCAACATTGCTTTTCAGAATTGGATGACACCATTACTCTCTAATGTATTGTAGAGGCCACATCTCTCCTATCAGGGTATGTTGGTATGATATTTTGCTATGGATTTTGTAGGTTCCAATCTCTATATTCATGCGAGTCATTATTTTGGGGCTTGTTTGAGTTATCAGAGCCTTTATGGCTAGTTATGTTGCTCTGTAATGAGAGCAATTCATATCATTTTAATTTGATCAAATTCAGCTTCCTGCAAAACCTAGTTAGGTTAGGGTTAGGGTTTTGAATTCAATCCTCAGTTATGCCTGAACTATAAAGGCAATGTTTGTATCTTTTTGAAGGGTTCTTTTGGCTTCTCTAGGATTTTTCTATTGCAAACATTGCATTTTTACATTCTTCATTGTAAATATTGCTTCTAAGAATTTATGTTAATAAAGTTCAACTATTATCATTGCTATTTGTTGCATGTTCGAGTAAAATCCTTTTACCTTCATGTCTGAGTATGTGTTTAGCTGATTTATTGATCTATTACACTATTTTGAAGTAGGAAGAAACACACTCTAAATTCGGTGCATCACCTTCTTTCACATTTCATGTCCCTTTCTACCCTTTTTCCTTGTGATCTATTAGAGTAGATTAGCATTAGGACTTTCATGTGTTGGGTTAGGCCAACAAATTTTCACTTAGTTTGGAAAAGGAAGCCGTCCTTCTCTAGAGACTTGACCTCACCTTGCAAGATCCCACACCTTGAGGTCATTTCTATTGTGTCATTAAAACATTGAACTCTTGTTCAATAGGGTGCAATTTTATGTGACAATAGTTTCTAGCATGCCGAATGGGACAAGCAAGAAGTTTCACTTAATTATGTTGAGAAAATGGTGTTGCTCTCAACATTCTAGCCTTGAAGAGGCTCTCAAACAAGCACCTAGCGACTCTGCGATCAAGGGAGGACTCTAAATATGAATTGGTGACCCTATTGATACCTAGAACTCTTGGTTCAAGATCAGACCTACACATTCATGCCAAGAATCTAAACATGAGCATCTTCTAGAGGTAATTTCCAATACATTCAGCTCTCTTTTTCCACTTCTACAAGAAGAATTAGACAATATTTATCACTTGTAAGAAGAAATAGAAGCACAAGTCCTCCTAGAGCTCAATCTACACCACCTGTGGGTAGATTATTTTAAGCTAGAACACCTGATATCCATACAAATAGAAATTTATTGCATATGGCTATACCTATAAATCAACCTTTTGTATCTTTTACTGGTGGAAACCCCTTGATTCTAGCCCAAAAAGATGATATACCAGTCAATTCCCTCAAAATTATTCCTCATTTCAGTGGTGATACATGTACAACCCTAGAAGAGCACATACTAGATGTGGAAAATATATGCTTTGTACATGATGTAACAAAAAGATAACGTGACTGTTAGATTACTTGCCACTTCACTAAAAGGTAAAGCATTACAACGGTATAGAGGTCTACCACCTAATTCCATTCACAGCTAGGATGAATTAGGGGAGAAGCTATACAAGAACTTTGAATATAAAAGTGACCATTTGTCCTTGGTAGAGAAACTTTCCACAATTAAAAGAGAACCTCATGAATTCATGAGTGATTTCAACTACATATTTTAGAAGACTTGGGATAGAATCTCTGCCTTAGTCAAACCTTCTCTTGAGCATGCTTTCCTATACTTCTTAAGAGCTCTTAATAGTGATATTTCTGTTATAATTCAGTCAATGGGAGGTAACACCTTACTAGATGCATATGATGTTTCCATATGGGTAGAAAATTGTTTAATACAAGTTGGGAAGATAGCTCCTAGGCCACCGATGCCTTTATTTCTAGAGCTTCCCCAACAACCAACAATGGCTCCTATCCTATTGGCTTGTAGTCTAGTGACTACAATTTCTCAACCAACTATTCCAACCACATCTCTAGAGGAGGTGCAACAAATGAGAAACATGATCCAAAGGTTGAATAATGAGTTAGCAATAGAGAAGAGGCAACAAGCTCAAAATAACAAGACTTATCAACCTCAAGGTCAAAATTACCAACAAAATAGGTAGCCTCATCAGGGGTTGGATCAATGAAATTATGCTAAGCCCTTGAATGATGCAAATCTAACCACCGCCAACACTTCAAAGGCCTTGGTTCTGGTTCAAAATAATCTAGCTCAAGAACATGATTGGTGTTATCCATGAAATCAATCTCATAACTAGGATGCTTATCAAAATGGTGAGTTTGAAAAAGCTTTGGTGGTTCAGAATGATACCTCCACATTAGGGCAACAATTTAATGCAAACCAAATAACTTCTGGAAAGTGTGATCACTTGCAAGGAGACTATACATTTGTTAACTGGAATGAAGAGGACTTTTTGGGTGTGAATCAAATAGTTCAAGATACCAGATCAAAGGGGAGAGCAATGGATATTTTTTCTCCATACACAATGGGCCATGAATCATCTTCCCACCCATCTCAAAATGCTATAGTTGCTAGAAAAATAGGTAGAGCAGTAGTTCTACAATCATATCAGCCTACTCATAAGAGAAATAGGATGGTGGAGTGACCTCAAGTCACCCAATCAGCAAAATTAGATTTGGTTGTTCCAAATGCTTCACCTAAGCTTAGTCAATCCTGTTTTAATATAGTTGATCAAATGAAGAAGGCCAACCTAAATGTCACCCTGTTGGAGGCCTTGTTCATACCACCTCAAAGGGATCTACTACAATAAGCTTTAAAAGAGAATAATAAACTAAAGGATGTATTTGAAAAAGAGCATGCTACTCCTCTGATCAGCCTAGTGCAGCCCAAAAGAGAAGGGAATCCAAATAAAATCAACAAGAAAATTTCAAAGGATCATTTTGAACCTTACACTCCTAGTCTTGGAAATGTGAATTTTACCTTGCACAATCAAGGGGATGAGTGTGCTATTCATAAATGTACTGCTCATGTGAAGGAGTCTCCTAGTTTCCTTCTGGATGTGTTGGGAAATGCTTTTCATTTTGATTCACCTACTAAAGAAGAGGATTTTGGTTTGAGCATATTCTGCAACTTTGAAGCGAACACCCCTATTCTCGACCTCATAGAAAACAAAAGGGATATGGTGGATATTTTAGGCCATAATCTTGAGGTTGTTATAAGTAGCCATCAAAAGGAGAGGGAAATTGCTATGAGATCAAGAGCAACCTTGTCATGCAATGAAATGAAATGGAACTTGAGGGGGAATTTCGCGAGAAGAATATTTTTGAGAGGGCCAATGACTATAGTAGTGGGTCATCCTTCTGTATTGAGATTTTTTTGCATTTCTTGAAGGTTCTCCTTTTGATGTTGACTTTTTTTTATAGAAGCTTCCCCCTGCTACTATTTGTTCTCTTGGGGTGCCACTATCAGAGAATTTTGACACTTGCATCATATGGCTACCTTCAAGTGACAAGGTCTACAATTGCTTCTTCACCAAGATAATTCATTATGCAAACCCTTGCATTTAGGTGGTTTACTTCAATGGTTGTAGATGAATGAAGATCATAATTTCAGTTTGAAAGGGATAGGATATTTTAGAGGATCTATTTTTGACAAAGGAAAATTTCTGTGATGTTCCTCTTTTTTCAGCCGACCTCATGTACTTATTGTAAATATTTTTCTTTCCATGAAGTGATTTTGCACACCCTGCCTTCTCCTTAAGGGAATGTATGTTCCTAGTTTCCATGCTTTCCTCCAAGTGCAAGCCTACAAATGTTTTGTTTTTCCCTTGGGATGCCCAATTTTGTAAATTCCTTTCATGACTTTGTGCCCAATGGATTGATAAGGCCCCTAGATTCTATGATTAGTAGGTAATCATCCCACATAAATAGCCAAAATGTTGACATATTTTATACCACCCTTGGACACACATCATTTATATCTGATAGAGAGATCCTATGTGTGCATCTTGTTGAAATCCATGATTATTTTTGATGAATCTAGGTCTTTGAGGTTTTGAACTCCTCAATTGTGTCTGATTAGGGTTCTGAACTTGCAAGATAGAGCTTTCAAAATCCTTATGTGCTTAAACCCTAAACCCATGAACCTGGTGTGCACTTTTGTTATAAACTCTTGTTAACCTTTTTCTCCTAGTTAGTCTTGTATCCCTAAGTTAAAAGTGTCAATGTCCCCATTCTTCATTTTACCTAGGCGCGGCCCCCTTTTATGAACAAATTTGAGGCATGTGCTAATTACTGCCACTTAAGTCTTTGCATCACCTATAACTGAAGCCTTGTCGATCATCGGTTCCATTTCCGTGATGAGCGATGAACTTATTTTCCATGCATTGCGTATTGTTGCAAACATTTTTCCTCTCATTTCATTTCCACGATGCATGATGGCTTATGTTTCCCTTGCATCACTTTCCTCCTTCACATCACGTTTATGTTTTGAGCAGTGAGGTCCTTCACATGATGAGTGATGGTCAAGCAACTAAGGGACCAGATTTAAAGATGGTGATTAGATGATCATCACTAGCCTCTAGTGCATCGTGCTTATGTTCCAAAAGATTGAAGTCTTTTGTGCGATGAGTGATGGAAAGGTGCATGAAGTCAACATGGACAAGTGGAAGTTTCCCACTATCCCGCGGTGATGTGGTGGGGTCCCAAGTTAAGCCTAGTGGTAGAGAGAGCAAGAGACATGTATCGTGGTGGACCAAAGGCCTTGGTTTTTCTTGTGTGATTCAGTGATTTAGATTCAGTAGAGATAATCTAACCGTCATCACGCACATCATTCACATCATTGTTGTGAAAGATGCCACCCAAGTACTTTCCACAATGGTCTTGTTTCCCGAGATGAGATCATCAATGGTTCAGATTTGAAGGAAAACATCTGATGGTCATCATAAAGGTTCTTCACATTGTGGTTTGGAAACATAAATCATGTAGCCTTTTTGTGATCAGTGATGAGGGTATAAATGGAGCTTTATTGAGGAGACAATATGATATCAGCAGGACCTTGAGGCTTGTCCCTTCAACATTCTGATGGATAGTAGGATCTCTTCATTAGAGGGAATGAAAAATATTGGTAGGACGTTGATGATGGTCCCTTTGAAATCCCAATAGGATGGTGATGACAATGAATGGCGAATGCTGAGGTGACATGTGTCACTGTGGGGCTTGTTTCTTTGGTTGCTAGTGTGTGAGATGAAAATCAATGATTGTGTTTTAAAATTTTCTCAATGTTCGATATGAGCCCTTCATCTCCAATCTGATGGTCCACATTCAAACTTCAATGGCTAATTGATCATGTTCGTGAAAAATTTGTAGAAGTTATTGTTCAATGACATCCTTAGCTGCCAAAAGAAATTTGATCGAATATGGCCCAATTTTTTATGCCTTTTCAATGTTGCTTTTTAGAATTAGATGGTGCCATTACTCTCTGATGTATTGTAGAGGCCACATCTCTCCTGTCGAGGTATGTTGGTCTGATATTTTGCTACAAATTTCATAGGTGCCCATCCTTGTATTCATGTGAGTCATCATTCTGGAGCTTGTTCGAGTTGTTAGAGCCTTTATGGCTAGTTATGTTGCTCTGTAATGGGAGAAATTCAAATCATTTTAATTTGATTGAATTCATCTTCTTGCAAACCCTAGTTAGGTTAGGGTTATGGTTTTGAATTCAATCCTCAATTATGCCTGAACTACAAAGGAAATGTTTATATATCTTTTTGAAGGGTTCTTCTTCTGGCTTCTCTAGGATTTTTCTATTGTAGACACTGCATTTTTTGCATTCTACAATTATAAAGATTACTTCTAAGCTTTTATGTTAATAAAGTACAACTATTATCATTATTGTTTCTTGCATGTTTGAGTAAAATCCTTTTACCTTCATGTTTGAGTATGTGTTTAACTGATTTATTGATGTATTATGCTATTTAGAAGTAGGAAGAAACACACTCTAAATTCGGTGCATCACCTTCTTTCAAATTTCATCTCTTTATACCCTTTTCCCTTGTGATCTGTTAGAGTAGGTTAGCATTAGGACTTTCATGTGCTGGTTTAGACCAACACATTTACAATTAGTTTGGAAAAGGAAGCCAACCTTCTCTAGAGACTTGACCTCATCTTGCAAGGTCCCACACCTTGAGGTCATTTCCATTGTGTCATTAGAACACTGAACTCTTGTTTAGTAGGGTGCGGTTTTATGTGACAATAGATCTCAAGTCTTATGATCAATAGAAAGAAGACTTCAGAGCATTGGATCCCATTCTATAATTTTTCATCTCTGATGATAACAAGGTTGACATTAATCTGCTAAATCCTACTATAGATAATGGCTACAAAGATTGGCTTAGAAGCTATTTGTGAGGAGACCAGTGCACTCCTAGATGTAATATATTTAAAATATATGCATAATTTTGACCAAGTAATTTCTTTTCAGTGGCCATTAGAAAGGACATATATAGGGTGGGATGATAAGTACAATCCTTTGTCTAAATCTTGAGCCATATTTTTGTTATCAATGTTTATATTATAAAATCCAACTCATATGATGACATGGCATTTCGGGCTCCCAGTTGTCTCTAGGTGTATTTGTAATTTTGGCTTCTTTTTCCTTTTGTGGCTTGGTTAGAATCAACCTCAACAATTTATAGAAGGAATATGTGCTCATTATGGAAGGAGAGGCCTAACTAATTCATAATTCATATTCTCCATGCTTTTTTATCATTGCAAAATAAAAAATATTTCCTTTAGTAGGCCTAACAATTATTTTTCCTTCTAGTGGAAGGTTCTTTTAGTCTTTTACAAAGTAGTTATTTAATTTTTGTTTGATGCTAAGGACAAGATTGCCAAATGAAAATGTGACACCTGTCCATGACTTGAAGCTTGTTGCTCCCTTATTTTTGTAAAAGGGAATTCAAAGCCATTTTCAAGAGGATCTTGGAATTTTGTAAACAAAAAAGTCTATATTCTAGTTTGTATTAGTCTAGTCTAGGGCTTCCATGGAAGCATTGTGAATGTAGTTGTTAATTTTATATAATAGTGCAGTGTAGAAAAATGTATCCCTTTACATTTTCACACCTAATTAGGAATTAATATTAAAATGAACTTAATTATGCCTTAATTTAGTGTTGTAATATATATTTTTCATATTCACATTAAGTTTAGGGCCCTATTAATTAAAATGGACTTAATTGTGCCTTAATGTAGTGTTGTAGAGTGTGCCTCTTTACACTTTTAGACTTATTTAGGGCTCCCTTAATTAATTGAGGTTATTTTTCCTTAATTGGCCCCTTTAATTCAAATCCAAGCCTAATTATTTGCATTTTCCAAAGAGGAAACTTGACATTCATTAATGCCTAAACATAACACTTTGTATTGAACAATGTGTGTCCTAGGTGAGTGACCTAGGACCCATTCGCCCATGAGCGAATGGGTCCTCACTTAGACCTAAGACCTAAATTTTAATTATGTTTTTTCATGGTAGTTTAACATATTCAAATCTATATTCAGATGTTGGCTTGTGATATTTGAATTTTGGGAAATTAATGATACATATCTATAAATATAAGGTTATTTCACTATGCTTCACCTAGCAAATTTGATCTAAGCAACCTAAGACTTTCAAGAAATCTTAGAAATTTTTATGAGATCAAGATCACTTTCACAAGAGAATTTTAGGGCATTCAAGAGTAGATTTGGTGAAGAATTATTGCAGCAATCAAGATCCAATTGTCATGTCAAAGTCTTCTTGCATCATGCATGTTTTTGGAGCTAATATGATGATGTAGGTTTCATGATCCATTCAAGTATTCAAAACATTGTTTCAAATCAAGATTCAAGATCAATATCCAAATCCATTGATTCCATTTCATGCAAGTTGCAAATCTACATTCCAAGGTTCATTCAAGGGTTTGGTGAGTTGTGAAATAGACTTGTTCATTCATCATTCCTATCATGCTATTTTGTTTCATTTCAAGGTTTGATTACCAAAATTGGGTTTGACCAAGGAAAACCTCCATTCACCAAAAAAACATTTTTCCCTCTTGATTTGTGTTTGTAGATTTAGGTGGAAGAAATATTGAAGATCTCTTGAAGAGAAAAATTGGAGAACTTTTCAAAGTTGCAAAAGTTGTCATAAAATTTGTCATCTCATGGAAACTCAATTATAGAATTTATTTCCAGCTTTTTGAACCTAAAACCTAGGAAAATTGAAGGATTAAAATCTATAGCAGAGGTTCCTAAAAGTTTTAGACAAACCCTAACTTAGAGCCCATTTTCCCCTAGGCGAATGAGTCCCAAGTCAGCTTCAACAAAGTACTTTTGGTGACTGGTACACATCATCTTACGTCTCTTTGATCTGTAATCTAATTTTTGGTTCCATCAGTATTGAGCTTAATCTTCAAGATGTAAGTTGTAGATTGCATTTTGGGTTTGATTTGCTATTTTTAATATTTGTCTCCAGAGTGTTGTTTAATCAGGACCCCCGTCATTGCAAAAAAAGGAAATTAATAGATTCACACTTTGACTTGACTCACGTAAAGGTTGATAGTCCTTTCATTGTGTGGATCTCATTTCCTAATGAAATAGAGAGAAATTGGTCCTAATTATTTCATCAAACCCCATTTTCCTTTGTTCCTATTTGGTGAACCTATTTTTTCATGTTTCATTTTGGTGAACTTGACTTTTGATCATTGCATTTTTCTAATTTTGGAGTCCATTTTCACCCTAGATCTAGATCTTGCATTCATTTGCATTTAATTACATTGAATTTAATCTCATTTAGGATTTTTTAGCTTGAATTAGTTTGCATTTCATTTAGGGTTTTAGGATTGCATTTTTGCATCTCTTGAAATCTAAAAAATACAAAAAATCAATCATTTTGCAAGTCATTTACATAACATTGCATCATCATTCACTTACATTTGAAAATTGAATCAAAATTGCACATCAAATTATGTCTCCTAGTTTGTCATTTTGTCATATTTTTCATTTGCATTCAACCTTAGTTTCAAAGAAAATTGAAACTGTAACTCATTATTTTAAATCAGAATTTGGAAACCACTAGAATCAACTCAGAAACATGTAATTTTTTTTTTAAAATCCCTAAGATAGGACCTATTCACCCCTAAGGGAATGAGACACTGATTAGGGTCATTTCTTGAATTTCTAGGAATTATAACATTTGTTTTTGCATTCTACTTTGCTATTTTTAGATTTCTGTTTTAGTTTGAAAAATATCTGTTAAGTGGAATTGATCTTATTTAGCTTCATTTGATTTAATGCATTGCGTGAATTCAAAATTGCATTCACAAAACATCATTTTCAAGTTTCTTATATAGCATAATTAGAAAATTATCTTGTTTAGAATCTACACATTTGCATTGCACTTTACATTCTAGTTTACTTCATTGCATTTCACCTTCTTTCCATTTTGGGTATACATTGAATTTGTAAAAATTGTATGAGATTCACAACTTGGTGTCCTATTAGCAATACTATTGTGAGATGTAGTTCAAGACTTATGTCATCCCGCAATACACCATTCACTGTGGATATTGGGTTCTTTAAGTCTTTCACTAATAGTGTTGATAATCAACCCTCTATGGATCATAGTATTCATACCTCATTTCCAATGACTTCCCTACCTACAAACAACGTGCATGATGTTGAAACAACGGTTGCTAATGTATCGCAAGAAAACATAAGAAGGATATATGAGGAAATAGAAAAATTGCAAAACTTTGTGACTTTTGAAAATATTGGTTGTAGTGCCATTCCTACTTTAAATAATGTGAGGAAAATGCTTGAAAATGAACATGGAATAGAGATTGTGTGAAGTTTACCTCATATTGTTGAAAAGAACATCCCTACCATGACTAGTTGTGCTCAATATTTGGGGTATACTCAAAGCCAAGGTGGAAATTCAATTCCTCCTTCCACAACCCTTACCTCTATTTCTACATACACTAGTACTCATGTTTTTATAACCATTCAAACTAATAGCAATGCCAACACTTCCTTAGGAATTTTCACTTTGAATCCTTCTACCTTCATGAATTCAAATTTCATATCTCCTCAACCATCCCCCCTCACAAATGCACAATTCACTTGCCCATCACATACATACACCACTCCATATTCACCTCCATCTCACAACACCAACAATGATCCATTCCTTAACACACTTTTGCAAAATATGTCATCCCTTCAACAAAAAATTTCCACCTTAAACCAAAACAAAAATGGCCAACCTTCACAATACATCAAAACCAATCCATTATCCTTGGAGATATTGAGAACACAAAGGCCACAAGGTATAGAAGTTCCCAGGTTTGAGAAATTAGGTGGGAAAGGAGATTCTGTTAGCCACATTTCTGCTTACATAGGCTTATGTAGTGACTTCATTTTTGAAGATAAACTCTTGGCTAAGCTATTCCCTTGATCCTTGAAAGATGCTGCTTTAGAGTGGTTTTTCTCCTTACCGAATGATTCAATTGGTTCATTCAATGAACTTATTGATTCCTTTTACAACCAATTCCAAATTCACATGGGTCCTAAGATGATCTTAGCTAATTTGATGACATGTAAACAAAAGGATGATGAAAAGGTCACTGATTTCATAGTACAATACCAAATGCTTTATTCACAAATAAATATTAAGACTCTTGATGCCAACCTTTAAAGAATGTTTATTTCCAATTTGCAAGAAAAAATTAAAACAAATATTGAGATTATGAGGTTTTGTTCCTTCACAAACTTGTGTACAACCCTTTGTGATTACCAAAAATTGTTTAGTAGTCGTGAAGTGAAATATCCCTCTAATCGTCCTAAAAAGTTTGAATCCACACCTCAAACCAACTATCAATCTTTCAAGAAAAAAAAAGGGATTCCTACAACTTAATACCCCTCAATCCAATCAAAATGTTAACACCCAAGTGGCTGCTATAAAGATGAAAAAACCATATGCCTTTACAAATATATATAGACAATTTACACCCCTACCCGATACCCTTCATAATACCATGTTGCAGCTCTTAGAGAGGAATTTAATTTCCTTGCCTCCTATTAGAGTTCCTAATCCTACTAAGCCTTTACCTTCAAACTATAGACCAAATGCTTATTTCCATTTTCATCGACAAAATGGACATGATACAAAACATTGCAAGTGTTTTAAACATCTTGTGCAAGATCTCATTGATTCTAATAATATCCTAATTGGAGGTGTTAATGATCAAGGTAATAAGTCTATAGCTCCTCCTAATCAAAACTTGCAAATCTTTACCAATCCTATGCCTAATCATAATATCTCCTTTGTCAAAGCTAATGAAACAAAGAATGATGTGACATGAATGTGGACACAAATGATGAAAATATGAAAGGAAATGAGAACAACCATATGGATGGTGTGGTTGGATTTATTGATGCTAAAACTCACAAGGGCCTAATTAAGATGCTACTTGACATTGCTTTCTCACAACAAGACATACTTAAACATGCAGCCGATGGTCCTCTTTACATAGCTGGAAGAATCAATGACAAGCCTACTGATGGGATATTAATTGATCCCATCTATGTAGAGAATGTGATCACTGAATAATTCCTATTTGTGCACGAGCTTTATCAAGATACACATGAAAAACTAAAAACATGGATCAAAACACATAACGGTTTTGCTTTCCCTATCATTGGATTGATAAATATCCCTCTAAAGGTTGACCGAAATAATTAAATGTATTATTCACCATCATCCTGTCTTTGGACCAATTTCATATGAAGTTAGGCTATCCATGGCTTCGCTCCATGAATTTCATCCCATCGGTTGTGCATAAATGTCTAAAGTTTCCATTTGGAAATGATATCTTTACTGTGCATCATAGTGGCTTTAATCCTGTGTTTTTCGGTGGGAAATTTTCATAACATTTATTTTGGCCTGAGCCTATTGAACCTATTAGACCTCGTGAAGACTTCTTTTTCAAATCCTATCAAAATTTTAATTCAAAGTGAATAGTAGAATTATCCCTTAGTAATATGCCTCAACCCATCGTTGAGCCTCCTATACTTGATAAAACCATGATTGAACCAAAAGCCCTTCAAAGTATCCAAGATCAACCTATGACAAATTATCCCCCTATTTCCTATAAGAGACCACAAGATAATCAAACAAATCTCTTTGTGCCTCCTAAAGTCAAATAAGTTTACAAAGCTAAAGAGAAAGTGGTTGAACAACATCCCATGGTTCCTTCTGTTCCTCCCTTAAGGGAAGAAAATAAACCTATGGTTGATAAACCCGCTCCTATATAATCAAAACTTGAAAACTAAATGATAAGAAATTAAAATGCTAGAGAGTGTAAGTGTAGATGTCATGCTATTGCTCGTTCGTTACAAGCAAAAGAAGAAAAGAACAACATAGAAAACCAAAATCAAACTTGTCTGAAGTAGTGCATGATGCCTCTCCACCCTTTCCACAACATAAAAAAACCTCTATGGATATTATGATTAGACCTCCCATTGTGATTAATATAGATGATGATATTGAAATTGAAAAGATTGATGAACAAGTGCACAATGATTTGAATTTATTGTTTTGATCTTCTATGAGTTTAAATTATGATCCTCCTAATAAGAGTGTTGAACTTGGTGCTTGTCCTAGTTAGACACTTGATGTTGTCCCTTTAGCTAGTTTTCCACCTTTCATATATATTGATCAAGATTGGGATGTGGACGACCTGATATAGGTTTACTCGCATGTGCCTTACTAGTCTTTTTCTTTGTTTTCTTTTGCATGTTTCTTTGTGTGATTGCATGTGCGTAATGTAAGCTCCCCGTACTATTCTGTTTGATGTATCTCTTTCTTCATGTGCATTCCTCTATTTGTATCTACATTCTTCTCCATGTTGTAAATATTTATCTTTTTGCTTGTATTGTGTTTTCCTTTTTGGGATGATGCAAGGCATCAAGACATTTAGGTCTCTTCCATGTTGACCCAAAAGCCTTTTTCTTTATTTTCATTCTCGATGTGTTATTATTCTTGTTCTATGAGTATTTTGGGAATGATTACGTTTTTGAGATCTATAACAACATTGTGGCAAAGATATACTGACCCCAAATTTGTAGATCCCTTATGTGTTTTGGGATTTCATTTTGGGGGAAACCCTTTCCTTTATTTTTCATGAGTAGCTTAATTCAGGAACACATGACTTGGCATAGGGCTTTCCAAATAAGCTCTCATGTCTTCCTTATTGATTAGCATTGATTATTTTCTACTTTAAAGCAAATTTCTCCCAACAATGGTGCTAGAAATTTCTTTAAAGTGGGGGAATACATTGGAATCATTTTTGACATTCATGTTTCATTGTGCAATTTTCTTTCTTGTGATGTGTCTTTTTCTTGGTGGTTTTATTGGGTTTGATGTCCTCCGAGAGCATGATATTTCTTAGTGTAAGAATTTCCTCTTAGTAGTGATGCAACATGTTGCATTCCCTAAGTTGTGAATCTTTTACCCTTGACATTTCCTCTCTTGGAGACATTAGGCATGATGTTTCCTAAGAAGAGACCTTGCATGAACTAAGAAAGGTCCCTTTGAACAAACCTTTACTTGATTTTTTGTTCATAAGTGTTTAGTATAATACAACTTGTTAACCTTGTGAAGCTTGAACCCTTTCCAAGGCCACCAAGCATAACACACTTTGCTTTCCAGTGGAGCCTTGCCCTGGTCATAGGTGCTTAGCATAACACAACTTTTAGGCCTTATGAATCCCAAAGTTCTTGTTGTGCCTTATTGAAGTTGTTAGATGGATAGACTTGATATAGTATGGGATCCAAATAAGACTCTCATTTTCCATCCATTGGGGGCTCACTTAGTGGACAACCTGAGGTTCCATTAGCTCAGAGTGAGCACACACATTGTTTGCATAGTGGAAACTGAGTTTCTCTTGTGAACATCTTTGGAAAAATAGCCGAGATGTGTTCCACATCACGTTGGATAGTTAAGGCTTGATCCTCACCCTCTTCTCTTGGAAAAATAATTGAGACGTGTTCCACATCACGTTGGACAATCAAAGCTTGATCCACCTCCTTTCTTTCTCTTCTATTCTTTGATGTTGTGTGATTGAGTATCTTTGTCATTGTTGCATACATACATCTTGAATGTCTACTTTAGTGTGAGTTTGGCATGGGGTCATCCTCTCACTAAAGTGGGGCCCAAATTTAGTCTAAAAAATGCATCCCTTTACATTTTCACAGCTAATTAGGAATTGTAGAACCCCAATCCTAGACCTCCACAAACACAAGAAACAAACACATAGTTAGATCAAATGCAAGTGAGAATCAAGATTCCCCATGAAATCCATCTAAATTGCAAAGAACAAGGAATGAGATGGAGAACATAAGAAAACATAAACAAAAGCTATCAAATCCTATTCAATGCAAAGCAAAACTTGATCCCATGGGGGAATTGGTGCCAATTTGATGCAGAAATTGGCCCTTTCCCAACTCCTATGATGCAATGTTGATAAGTGATCCACTTTTTTGAAGATTCAATTGAGCTCCATGATGAAAAATCTGCATAACCTAGCTACACACTTGATAAAATTGATGAAGATGGATATGCTTGAGTATGAAATTGAGTATAATAGACTTGCTCAAATTGTGGATGATCAAAACAAAGGATAACCTCTCTATTTATAGAAGAAAGTGAATAGAGAAGAGGCAAAAGGGATGAATGTGGGATCATTCAACATCCAATGGGAAAGTGCCACTTGTCAAGATGTGAATGGGCAAAGGATGTGCACATTTTGATGAATGTGCCCATAAATGCAATTAGGTGGAATTTGAAAATAGTGAAATGACATGTAAGAGGGAAAAAGAATGACTTAAATGCCACTTGGCTCAATGCACAAGGACATGTAAGAAGGAATGAATGTCTTGTTGGAAGGACAAATCCACTTGAAGGGATTTTAAATTTGGAAGAATATTCCCCTAAAGATGAGAAGTTGAGAGAAAATAGGGATTTAATAAATTAATTAAATGTATTTTCATGTGCAAGTGGAAAAAGCTAGAGGATGGGACATGGATGAAGATTAGATTTAATCAGGATTTGATTAAATAAGAGGAGTTTGGGTGATTTGACAATTTTGACTTAGATTTTTGGATTTAAATAAATCAAAGTTGAGAGGAAAATGATTTAGACTTTGGTTAAATAAAGATTTTGATTTATTTAACTAAAGGGGATGATTGTTAGATTAAATTAGATAAAGGTTTAATTTATTTAATTTAATAAGATGACTTTAGAGATTTAATCAAATAAAATTAATTATTCAATTAAATAGAGACCTAGGGTTAATTAGATTAGATTGATTGATTTAATTAACAAGAGAGGATGACTTAATCAGATAAATAATGATTTATTTAATTAAGGGACGAAGAGTGATGACAAGCTTGAGAAGGTGATTTAGGTTGAAATGATGTTAGTAAATCAGGATGAAGTGTGTAATGTCAATCAGTACATTTTACGTGTCTACATTTTTCCCCTCTTTGAAACAAGGTACTCGCTACATTGGTTCAAAGAATAAACATGTCTTGATCAAAAGCCAAAAAATTTTGGATTCCAAAACTACTGCCCCGGCGAATGAATTATGCCGATATACTACCCCCTCAAGAGATCGAACACAAATTTCAAATTTTTTGGGTGATCTCACAAAAAAAGAGAGGATAAGGTGCCCAATAGGTCCAAAACGGGTTTGAAAGGTCAAAAAAATGCTAAAACGACGCATGGGTGGACAAAACAGGCCTGATCAGGCCAAAACCCTAGCAAGACGGCTAAACGGGATAAAAAAAATCCTAATTTTTAGGCTTAATATAGGCCTCGGGGGGCCATTTCCAATTTATTTGTACACATAGCCTATAGAGATTCTACCACTGGAGCCTTGAGCATTGATTGAGATGGCACAACGCATGCTTCCACGAGATGTTTCAGACTGAGTATGAGTGTACTAGTGACATCCAGGCACAGGACCTTCGGTGAGTGATCTTAACTTGATCTTGTTTTTTGTGTTTAGGTGCATTTATTAGGCCTAGAAAGTTAGTTTAGGTCCAGCAGTGCAATATAGCACCACTACAAACTTAATTTTGGCACCACACGACCTCAAACAATGTCGCATATTCATGTAGTGTTGTGGCAGTGGAGTTTGCAAATTAGGGTTTTAGGTCAAATCGCGCCGCGTATGCGCAGATCGTTGTGGCAGTCCTGTTTGAAGTTTAGGCTCAAAGGTCAAAATGGCTCACATACAAACTGTACCGCGACAACGGAGTTTGAGGGTTCAAACTCCTTTAGTGGTGCAATTTGAAACTTTCAAACTACGCCGCCTTTGCAAACAACAACACATATGTTGTTTCAAAGGCGAAAAAGCTCGACTGGGCTCAGGATTTTTTCACAAAATTTGACGCTATGACCTTGCTAATGTAGGAGGGCCGAGATACTACACTCATGGGAGCACAAGATCCCAGTCTTATTTGGCATTCTAGAGGGGATGCACGAGTGACTATAGGAGTATCTAGGAGCCCTAGGATTATGGTACATTTCCTACGCTCGCCTAGTCTGTACTCACTTGGGTATGATGATTGCATTGGCTGAGTGATGGCACAACAAGACATCATCTTTCCATTTTCCCACTGGTGAGGCAACAATTACTTTGGAGGATGTTTGGTACATTTTGAGACTACTGATCCATGGAGAGCACGTCATTTATGATGTGGATGCTAGATGAGGTGCCTGCTATGATGTGATGGGCCTCAATGAGATTGTCTTCTTAGAGGGTCAAATTGAGTTGGAGTGATATAGGCTCATAGTTTCACCATTCAGATTAGTGGTAGCATAGATTTTCTCAGGGCTTGTGTCACCTGATCGGTGGGGCCAATACTTCAGTGTCAGATGGGGGCTTTCCTGGGAGAGGATGATCAGATTCAGTACTTGCTTCACTTGGGGGCTGGTGCTATTGGCCCCTCTCTACAGATCTTTACATGAGGTCGATATCTGGACGATAGATCCCTTGGGGTCGGCATTACTCTGTTACATATCTCGGCATGGGAGAATCTCTCAGTGCTGCATCTTGTTAGAGTTGTTCCAGTGGCCATGGATCCAGATGATCCAATGGTGTGGCGATACAGAGGTGGAGTTTCATTTTCACACACTAGCGAGCATGGGATCCCTCATTGGAGGAGGGTTATAGACGATATGCAAGAGTTCGTCTAGTGGCCATACCTCGGATGACTAGCATGGTATGATGATGATCAATAGATTTTCTTCACCTGCCAAGATCGACTTATGCAGGGGCGAGAGTACATGATGCTCGAGATGTACCTGCTAGGTACAGTACAAAGACAGTTCGGGGAGCTACAGGAAGAGCCAGATGATCAGTATGCCACTATATTTGCACGTATGATGAGCCAGAGCTCCTAGGGCCGATATATACCTGCACACGAGGCGGTTCAAAGTTTTATGCAACTAGTGGCCAGGCTATGGCCATATGATCAGGGTCCAGCTAATGTCAACATGACACAAGGATACAGGGATTGGTTCAGGGCACCTTTGAGATTGACACTACCAGGTGCAACAATGGCTTGACGAAGGCCTAGGGGCCAAGCATGCAGGAAATGTAGAACTCCAATCCTAGACCTACATAGACACAAGAAACAAACACATAGTTAGATCAAATGTAAGTGAGAATCAAGATTCCCCATGAAATCCATCTAAATTGCAAAGAATAAGAAATGAGATGAAGAACATAAACAAACATAAACAAAAGCTATCAAATCCTATTCAATGCAAAGAAAACTCTTGATCCCATGAGGGAATTGGTGCCAATTTGATGTGGAAATTGGCCCTTTCCCAACTCCTATGATGCAATGTTGATGAGTGATCCACTTTATTGAAGATTCAATTGAGCTCCATGATAAAAAAATCTGTATAACCTAGCTACAAACTTGATAAAATTGATGGAGATGGATATGCTTGAGTATGAAATTGGGTATAATAGACTTGCTCAAATTGTGGATGATCAAAACAAAGGATAGCTTCTCTATTTATAGAAGAAAGTGAAGAGAGAAGAGGTAAAAGGGATGAATGTGGGATCATTCAACATCCAATGGGAAAGTGCCACTTGTCAAGATGTGAATGGGCAAAGGATGTGCACATTTTGATGAATGTGCCCATAAATGCAATTATGTGGAATTTGAAAACAGTGAAATGACATGTAAGAGGGAAAAAGAATGACTTAAATGCCACTTGGATCAATGTACAAGGACATGTAAGAAGGAATGAATGTCTTGTTGGAAGGACAAATCCACTTGGAGGGATTTCAAATTTGGAAGAATATTCCCCTAAAGATGCCCACTTGAGAGAAAATAGGAATTTAATAAATTAATTAAATGTATTTTCATGTGCAAGTGGAAAAAGCTAGAGGATGGGACATGGATTAAGATTAGATTTAATTAGGATTTAATTAAATAAGAGGAGTTTGGGTGATTTGACAATTTTGACTTAGATTTTTGGATTTAAATAAATCAAAGTTGAGAGGAAAATGATTTAGGCTTTGGTTAAATAAAGATTTTGATTTATTTAACTAAAGGAGATGCTTGTTAGATTAAATTAGATAAAGGTTTAATTTATTTAATTTAATAAGATGACTTTAGAGATTTAATCAAATAAAATGAATTATTTAATTAAATAGAGACCTAGGGTTAATTAGATTAGATTGATTGATTTAATTAACAAGAGAGGATGACTTAATCATATAAATAATAATTTATTTAATTAAGGGATGAAGAGTGACGACAAGATTGAGAAGGTGATTTAGGTTGAAATGATGTTAGTAAATCAGGATGAAGTGTGTAATGTCAATCAGTACATTTTACGTGTCTACAAGAATTAATATTAAGATGAAATTAACTATGCCTTAATTTAGTGTTGTAATATGTATTTTACATATTCACATTAAAATTAAGGCCCTATTAATTAAAATGGACTTAATTGTGCCTTAATGTAGTGTTGTAGAGTGTGCCTCTTTACACTTTCACACTTATTTAGGGATCCCTTAATTAATTGAGGTTAATTTCCTTAATTGGCCCCTTTAATTCAAATCCAAGCCTAATTAATTGCATCTTCCGAAGAGGAAACCAAACATTCATTAATTCCTAAACATAACACTTCTCATTGAGCATTGTGTGTCCTAGGTGAGTGACCTAGCATCCATTCTCCCATGGGTGAATGGGTCCTCACTTAGACCTAGGACCTAAATTTAAATTATGCTTTTGGTGGTATTTTAACATATTCAAATCCATATTTAGATGTTGGCTTGTGATATTTGAATTTTGGGAAATTAATGATACATATCTATAAATATAAGGTTATAGGTTATTTCACTATGTTTCACCTAGAAAATTTGATCTAAGCAACCTACAACTTTCAAGCAATCTAAGAATTTTTTATGAGATCAAGAACACTTTCACAAGAGCATTTTAGGGAATTCAAGAGTAGATTTAGTGAAGAATTATTTTAGCAATCAAGATCCAACTGTCATGTCAAAGTCTTCTTGCATCATGCATGTTTTTAGAGCTAATATAATGATGTAGGTTTCATGATCCATTCAAGTATTAAAAGCATTGTTTCAAATCAAGATTCAAGATCAAGATCCACATCCATTGAAGTCATTTCATGCAAATTGTAGATCTATATTCTAAGGTTCATTCAAGGGTTTCGTGAATTGTGACATAGACTTGTTCATTCATCATTTCTTTCATGCTATTTTGTTTCATTTCAAGATTTGATTACCAAAACGGGGTTTGACCAAAGCAAACCCCCATTCACCAAAAACAATTTTTTTCCCTCTTGATTTGTGTTTGTAGATTTAGGTGGAAGAAATCTTGAAGATCTCATGAAGAGAAAAATTGGAGAACTTGTCAAAGTTTCAAAATTTGTCACAAAAGATGTCATCTCACATAAAATCAATTATAGAATTTATTTCCAGCTTTCCAAACCTGAAACCTGGGAAAATTGAAGGATTTAGATATGTAGAAGAGGCTCCCAAAAGTTGCAGAAAAGCCATAACTCAAGACCCATTCGCCCTTGGGTGAAGGAGTCCCAGGTCAGCTTTAGCAAAGCACTTTTGGTGACTGGTACACATCATATTACCTTTCTCTGATCTGTAATATGATTTATGGTTCTATTAGTATTGAGCTTAATCTTAAAGATCCAAGTTGTAGATTAAATTTTGGGTTTGATTTTCTATTTTTAATGTTTCTCCCCAAAGTGTTGTTTAATCAAGACCCCCATCCTTGCAAAAAAGGAAATCAATAGATTCACACTTTGACTTGAATCACCTAAAGGTTGATAGTCTTTTCATTGTGTGGATCTCATTTCCTAATGAAATAGAGAGAAATAGGTCCTAATTAGTTTATCGAAACCCATTTTTCTTTGTTCCTTTTTGGAGAACCTATTTTTCCTTGTTTCAAATAGTATTAGTTTTGTACATGAATATATTGTGACAATTTGACAATCAATTGTCTCTTAAATTGTATACTTCTTTTCACTTATGAATATAAATTGATAAAACATCATTTTTTTTCATCATTGCTTTTTTTTTGTATATAAATGTTTCTATTATAACCTCTATTCAAGTAATAGATTAAATTATTGTAGTAGAAACCTTGAGGGTTTGGAGAGTATACAAGGATTTTTAAGAAGAGCTGATTGCAAATTATGAAAGATATTAATGTAAGGAATTGATATAATAGCTTTCACAGAACTTGGTTAAAAGTTGTTATTCAATGTTTAATTGCATTAATCTTTGACTCTGTAACCTAGGTTTAAGGCACTAATTTGAATATGTGTTTTGATTCAATATCCTGATGCAGGAGTATCCCTGGTTATAAAGCAATCTTGTATCAACCAAAAACATTTCTTTTCTCTCATCTCAATTTGTAGGTATCCCAGCAGTTTCTTCCACATTCTACCACATTATCATTTCTTAGCTTGTGGATAAGGCTATTGGTTCTATAAGAGGTCATGTTCGACATATCTATATTTTAGGTGATTGGCATTCGTTTGTAGAAAGTTATCACTCTCATAAGTTTACTATCAATTATTTTCCATATACTTCAGGGCCTATCTAGATCAGTTTTTTTGTGAGACCTTTTCCAAAATGTGCAAAGTTTAATTAAACATCAATCAGGTATTTTAGGTCCATGGGAACTTTTGTGGAGATTTGCAATATATTTCATTTCCTGATGGGCTATCTTTTCATGTGCTTGACTAACCTACACGTTTGATCTTGCATTGAGGTTGCAAGTCCTTGAGGTTGACGTAGATCATAATTGGAGTTGGAGATTCATATTTAAGATCATTTGTAATCCATTATAAGTCAATCATTTAGTTAGATAATTCGTAGATAGAAGAATAATTCAAGTTGTCTTGGTTGTGGACTATAATAAGGCCTTGTGTCAATTGTAATACCTATAATTCCCTTCCAACAAGACTATGAGCCCTAGTTATTCTATATATGAGACATATGATGCATTTAAGAGTGAAAGTTGTTGTATCAATGGTAATTCATTTTTGTTGAGAATTTTCTTATGTTATTTTTGTTGTGTTGAAGTCTAGGCTACATGGTTGGACAATCCTTTTTGGACCCTCCATCTGTGACTGCACCAACTGGTATCAAAGTGAGTTTGTGAGTCTTGAGAAGGCATTCCTTGTGGTGAATAGATCACCAACCTGAGGAAAACTACAAGTGTTTTCAATTGAGAAATGACTATGAGGCAGTTGAGACCTTGTAGCTAGATCACTGAATTAAGGTAGTTGCATCAGATCGAAGGGGAGAGATGTTGCCAAGGAGAGAACCTGTTATGGAAAATATTGTTAGATGAATGGATGAAATGTTGGAAATAATGAGGGAAATGAGAGTTCAATTGGATGTTGTAGAAGAAGATAAAAGAATAGGTATGAATCCTAGACACGTAGACGAAAGTGATGATAATGAATTGGATCATGATGCAAATCAAAATGAAGAAAAACTATAAGAAGAAGAAGATTGAGATCAGGTAAAGATGTTAAAAGTTATTTCCAAGATTTGTAAGAGACCTAGAATTGACATTCAAAATTACATAGGAAATTTAAACCTTGAGGAATTGATTGATTGGATCAAAGATATGGAGGAATACTTTGAGTATGAAGAAATTGAAGATCCAAAAAGAGTGGGATTTGCAAAAAATAAGTTAAAAGGACATGCTGCTATATGGTGGAAAAAAGTTCAATCAGATAGAAATAGGAGAGGAAAGGAAAAAATCACAAAGTGGGATAGGATGGTGAAAATTTGAAAAATTGATTTATACTTGCTGATTATGAGCTTGAAAAGATTGAAAAACCTGAGGTAAAAAGAGAAGTCTGTAAAGGAGTATACTGAAGAATTCTATAAGATGATCATCAGGGCTAGACATAGTGAAGCATGCAAAGAGAAGGTTGCATAGTACATCAATGGGCTAAAAACAAAAATCCAAGAAGAGTTGAGCCTGGTGAAGATGACATCAGTTGAAGAAGCATTCCAATTTGCGTTGAAGGTAGAGGAAAAGCTAAACAAGAAGTTTGAACAAAGAAAACGAAGTGTAAGAGGAAGATTCCAGAGAAGTAGATCAAAATCTGGAGAGATAAGACCACATGTTGAGCAAAACAAGGATGGGAAACCCTACCACAATGAAGAGAAGGACAATAATTCTTATCGTAGAGGAAGAGATGACAAAATTTCTACTGTAATGATAGAGGAGGTCATAATTCCTACCATGGTGATGGATATAGTAGAGATGAAGGGAGATATGAGAAGAGACCATTGAGAGGAACCCATTTCAAGTGTAGAGGTGAAGGACATAGAGAATTTGAATGTCATTAGGGAAGTATTGGTAAGAGGAATGAGAATACTAGAAGAACATATTATGTGGATGAAGAACCCATTGGATCCCCTAGTTTGGTTGGGAAGCCAAAGAAAGGAAAGTTATTAGTAATGAGAAGAGCTTTGATGTAAGAAGAAGTAACTGAAGAATCACCACAAAGGAAGAATTTGTTCAAGACAAGATGTAAATCCAGAGGAAAGGTATGCAAAGTTATCATTGATAGTGGTAGTACAGATAATTTAGTTTTAGTAGAGATGGTAACCAAGTTTGATTTGAAGAGATCAAAACATCCAAAGCCCTATGAGATAACATGGATTCATGATGAACATAAGATCTTGGTAAGTGAGTAGTGTTTGGTGAAATTTCACATAGGATCATATAATGACGAAGTGTTGTGTGATATTATTCCCAATGGATGCATGCCATTTATTGTTAGGAAGACCATGACAATATGATAGGAAATAAATTCATGATGAAAGGAAGAATACCTGCACCGTGACTTCAAATGACAAGAGAACTAAATTGATACCTTTGGGAGAAGAGGACAAGAAGTAAGTTTTTGGTACTACTAGACTATATTTGGTAGATGGAAGGAAGTTTATAGAAGGATTGAGGCATGAGAACATGTGTTTTTCATTGATTCCAAAGAAGGGTTGTAATTCAATGATAGAGAATCCCATTGCAAAGGAGGAAAAATCACCACAAATAGAAGTAGCAGAACTATTGATAGAGTATGAAGATATCATATCAAAGAACGTACCAAATGGACTCCCATTGATCTGTAGCATCAATTATCATATATATATAATACCTGAAGCAAGTTTTCCAAACCAAGCGACACATAGTATGGAACCTACAAAAAATGTGGAGTTGAACTGACAAATACAAGGGTTGTTGAAGAAGGGATTGATCAAAGAGAGCTTAAGCCCATGTGTGGTACCTACTATACTGGAACCAAAGAAATATAGAGTGGATAATGTGTAAAACCTTGAGAAATCAATAGGATCACAATCAAGTATAGATTCCCATTGCCAAGGATGGATGACATTATGGAATTTTTGAGTGGAGAAAAGTATTTCACAAATATTGACCTAAAGAGTGGATATCATCAAATCAGAATCAGAGAAGGAGATGAGTGGAATACCATATTTATGACTAAGGAAGGATTGTATGTGTTGTTAGTGATGCCTTTTGGATTGACCAATACACCTAGCACCTTCATGAGATTGATGAATGAGGTATTGAAGCAATTCTTGGGTAAGTGTGTTATTGTTGAATTGGATGATATTCTAATTTTCAATAAGAATAGAGAAGAACATTTGTGGCACATCAGAAAAGTATTACAGAGGTTGAGGGAAGATAAGTTGCTGATAAATATCAAGAAGTGTAGCTTTATGAAGATAGAGTTGGTGTATTTAGGTTTTGTAATTTCTGTTGAAGGATTGAAGATGGACCCTAAGAAGGTTAAGGAAATTATTGAATGGCCTACACCAGTGAACATTGGAGAGGTAAGATCATTTCATGGATTGAAAAGTTTCTACCAGAAATTCATTAGGAGTTTCAGTAGCATTTGCACACCCATGACTAAAAAAGTGAAAGGAGATAGGAAAGATTTTAAGTGGACATATAGAGAGAAAATTAGTTTTGAATTGCTGAAGAAAAAGGTGATAGAACAAGAATTGTTAGCATTTCCTAATTTTGATAAAGTATTTCAAGTTGATTTTGATGCCAGTGGAAATGCAATAGGAGAATTGTTGAGTCAAGAAGGGAAACCAATATCTTATTTCAGTGAGAAGTTGAATGATGCTAGAAGGAAATATTTAGTTTATGAACAAGATTTCTATGCTATAATTCAAGCCTTGAAGAAGTGGAGACAATATTTTCTACCTAAGGAGTTTGTATTGTACACTGATCATCAAGCCTTGCAATATTTGAGTAGTCAAGGTAAGTTGAACTAGAGACATATGAGATGGGTTGAGTTATTAAAGAGTTATACATTTGTGTTGAAGCATAGGAGTGGTAAGTCAAATAAAGTTGTAGATACATTGAGAAGAAGGAATTTGTTGATGAAAATGAATATAGAAGTATTGGGTTTTGAGGAATTGAAACATCTGTATGAGGATGATCTAGATTTTGCTGAACCATGGAAAGCATGTAAGGAACTAGTAGTAATAGATATGAGTCAATGGTTGGATTATTTCATTAAAGAAGATATGTTTTTTAAGGGAAATCAGTTGTGTATTCCAAGGAGTTCTATGAGGGATAATTTGGTTAAGGAGAAGCATAGTGGAGGAATAGGAGGACATTTTGGGGTAGATAAGATAGTAGCTTTGGTGAGTGAGCACTATTTTTCATCGCAAATATGTAAGGATGTTAGGAAGTATGTTCAAAGCTACAAAATTTATCAAGTAGCAAAAGGGAGTAGTTAGAATACTGGATTGTATAAACCTTTGACAATACCGAAGAGAACTTGGGAAGATATAAGCATGGATTTCATATTGGGATTACCAAGAACACAGATAGGATATGATTCTATAATGGTAGTAGTGGAAATTTTTTCTAAGATGACACATTTCATTCCTTGCAAGAATACTAATGATATGCATGTTGGTGACCTATTTTTCAAGGAGATAGTGAGATTGCATGGATTACCAAAGAGTATAGTTTCAAATTGGGACACCAAGTTCATTGGATACTTTTAGAGAACATTATGAAAGAAGATCAAGACAAACCTGAAGTTCTATTCAACATATCACCCACAAACAGATGTAGTAACTAGGAGGTTGGGTAACTTGTTACGATGTCTAGTTGGAGATAAATCAGGAAACTAGGATATAGTTATACCACAAGTAGAGTCTGTATACAAGAATTTAGTAAATCGGAGTACAGGGAAGACACGATTTGAGATTGTGATAGGAGTACATCCTAGAGGAGTGGAAGAGCTAAGAGACATTAGTATGAAGAATAAGAGGAGTCTAGAAGTAGAATAATTTGTAGGATTCATGGAAACATTGCATATTAGGTCCATAAACACTTGGAGGACATGAACATCAAATATAAGGAGCAGGTAGATGAGAAGAGGAGGTTTAAGGAATTTTCTATTGGAGATGAAGTTATGGTATATCTCAGGAAGGAAAGGTTTCCAATTGGAACATACAATAAGTTGAAGATGAGGAAGATTGGACCATGTAAGATTCTTAGGAAGTTTGATAAAAGAAATGCATATGAAGTGGAGTTACTAGAAGCACTTGGTATATCACCTATTTTCAACATTGCAAACATCTATGAGTATCATGAAGGATAGTCAAGTGGAACTAAAAAATAAGTAGAATTGGAGGAGCAATTACACATCAACCACAAGAGAAATTGAGTAGATCTTGGACACTAGAATTGGCAGGAGCACTAGGAACAGTAAGTACAAAGAGTACCTAGTAAAGCGGAAACACATACTAATGGAAGATTCATCATGGATTTCTTAGGTTGAGGTGGACCAATTTGGTTTTCCTCTAGCCCTTAGAAAGTGAGGGACTCACTTTTTCTTCCATCCCTGGGTGTCTAATGCAAGAGCATCCCTGGTTGTAAAGAAATCTAGTATTAACCAAAAACTTTCTTTTCTCTCGTTTCAGTCTATAGTTTTCTTAAAAGTTTCTTCTGAATTTTACTGTATTATCATTTGTTAGCTCATGAAGTAGGATATTGGTTTTAAAAGAGATCATCTTTGACATATCCAAATTTCAAGTGATTGGCATTCATTTGCAAAAAAATTATCGCTCTTAGAAGTTCACTGTCAACTCTTTGTTAGAGCATTCAGGGCCTATCTAGCTCAGTTTGGTTGTGTGGACCTTTTTCAAAATGTGCGGAGCTTAATGAAACATCCTTAAGGAATTTTAGGTCTAGGGGAAATTTCTTCGAGATCCACAATACATTTCATTTCTTGATGGGTTATCTTTTCATGTGCTTGGCCGACACACACATTTGATCTTGCATTGGAGTTGTAAGCCCTTGAGGCTAACACTCATAATTGGAACTGGAGATTCATATTTCAGATCATTTTTAATTAATTATAAGTTAGTTAGTTAGTTACGTAATTTGTAGATAGAAGAATCATTCAAGTTTTCTCGGTTGTGGACTATAATAAGGCCTTGCTCCAATTGTAATATCTGTTGTGCCCTTGCAGTAGACTTGTGAGCCCTAGTTATTCCACATATGTGGCATATGATGCATGTATGTGTAGACAACGGAATTTAGTCTAAGCCTGTGACTTCAATATTCTTCATAATTAGTATTTTTCTATGGTCATGATTAAATAATGTCAATTATTTAATTATTTTCTAAAGTCTTCATTTCTTCTATTAATTAAATAATCTTAATTATTTAATTAATTCACACTTTTCTTTATTCTATTTGATTAATTAAATAAACACTTTTTTATTTAATTATGTTACTAATTAACCTTATCCTTCTTGTCAAATTAAATAAATTCTTATTTAATTTACTCTTTATCATATTTCAACTATAATTAAATAAATTCTTTATTTATTTAATTATTCTTCAAATATCAAATCTTGAATTAAATGAATTATTTAATTCATGAATTATGTTTTAATGCATTCCTCTATATTTAGATAATTGTGTGAGTTATCTAAGTATTCACTTTTACTCGACTCAAAGATCTATTCAAATTGCTCAGTTAAATCTTGATTTAATGTCTGAGTGGCGTTCTCGAGTAATATCTTCGTCAAATCAATCATCCAGTTCTAACTCATTTGCATGTACATGCGGATTAATTAAATATTCCTATTTAATTAATTAAACCTTGTGCGTGAATTCGAATAGAGAGTTGGTTTAATCCATATTTATCTTTGTCATGCAAAGATAATTCTTTTGTTTTCAAATACCAAACTGGAAGATTAAATGATTTATTTAATCTTTAATTCTATTTCTAATTTATATCACTCATGTCATTACTAACTATTATCAGAATGCATGACTAATCAGTCAATTTCAACCGTCCGTTGATTTTTCGATCCTGGCTTGTCATTCGAATGATCAATTTTCTATAAATTGATCTATCTTTCATCATTCCAATCTCTCTCAAAATCTTGTGAATTTTTAGAGCATCTATCTTGAATCCTCGATGTTTTGCTAAATCACTATCATAGGCTATACTCACACAAACTCTTGAAAATCTTAGGGCAATTATACTACAACATCAAAATGGAGAAGGGAAATCAAGATGAATCATGGAAATATGTACAAATTTGGTGAGATTGTTCAAGTTTTATTTACGTTTTTACTTTCCTTTGTTGTTTGTTGCTTAGCATAGATTGCATTAGATCTTAGATTGCATTGCATGTTTAATCCTTTCTTTCTGCACTTACAACTTAATCCTGGCCATGACTGGCATTTACAACTTATTCCTGCCTTATGGGCTTATCGCACAAGTATCCGTACTCCCACTGGTGCCACTCCCTATTCACTAGTATTTGGTTCTAAAGCTATTCTTCCTATTGAGGTCGAGATTCCTTCCCTAAGGGTATCCTTGAAAGGCCACATTGATGATGAAGAGTACCGAGTATCGAGACTCCATGAGCTAGAATTCCTGGATGAGCGAAGAAGGAAGGCACTAGACAATCTCCAAGCATATCAGAATCGCCTTCGTTGTAGCTATAACAAGAAGGTCTTGAACATAAAATTTGGCATTGGTGACTTGGTTTTAAAGGAGAACCCAAAGAATCAAGCAGAAAGAGACAAACCAGGAAAGTTTGAACCAAACTAGTTAGGACCTTTTATTGTTAAAGAAGCTTTTGGATCAGGAGCGTACCAAATCTCTACTCCTAAAGGGGAACCATTTTCCTCACAAATCAATAGTCTGCATCTGAAAACCTTGTCTTAATTAGTGAAAATATAAAAATAAAATCAGAAAATCAAAACAAAATCGTTACCGAGGTGAAAACTTGGCAAACAGGCATCCTGGTAACACCAATTTTTTTTATATAATCCAGAAAATAGTAAAGACAAATAATTTGTCCAATAGTGAAAACCACTTCGGTGGCGCTTTGGATAGGTACCATGGTGAAAACCTAGCAAACAGGCGCCATGTGTAGTTGACTCTGCTCCTTTGTCTACTATTATTTTATTCTACCACATCCCTATACATAGTCCTCATCCCTGTACATAGTCCACTTCCCTATACATAGTCCACTTCCCTGTACGTAGTCCATTACCCTATACATAGTCCTTATCCCTGTACATACTATCTATCCCTGTACATATCACTTATCTTTCGTATCCATCGCTTGTATATACCATTCATAATAAGTGGTAGTCTTTCCCATAACCTGGAATGATTGACATCGAGTGCATTTCATATCCCCCATTTTACCCTATTCATAATCAATTGGTCTTATACTCAACTGGGGGAAAACACTTGACGTGTGGCATATTGATTCTTCCATTGGCTGTGTTGAAGACGTAAAACCATAGAAAAATCCACAAACATTGTAAAATGACCTGAGAAAACACAAAAAACATTAGAAAACTTCAAAAGGACAAAAAAATCAAAACATTTTAAAAATAAAAAACAGCGTCAAAGTCAGTCCCAATTGTTAGTCTTTGTCGTTTGTCGAACTACGTTGCCTCTGTGACTGGACATAGGCAAGGCCATCTGCTGATGTGCCCCCGAGGCATTAGGTTAGTCCGTTTAGGTTAGTCTATATAAAATCATGATTCAATCCATATGTCTATATGACAAGGTCATTGGTCGTGTCGAACTACGAGGTCTCTACGTGTATAACATAGGCAAGGCCATCAATTGATGAGCCCCCAAGACCACACTAGGTCAGTCCATTAGGGTTTGTCACATTCACTTTCACACATGTCTTCTATTTGTAGTCAATATTGTCAGTCAAAGTCAAGTCGAACTACGAGGTCTCTGCGTGTATAACGTAGGCAAGGCCATCAATCGATGAGTCCCCGAGGCTACACTAGGTCAGTCCTTTAGGGTTTGTCGTCATACACAGTCAATTGTCCACACATCATATCAAGTCATGCATCCATCTGGTGAACAAGTCAGCAATGTCTCTAAGTCAAATCAAACAACTTGCCAAACAAAACAATCAAAATAGATCAACAAATTTCTGCTACAGGATGTGTCTTTCCTGGAAACAGACATCATCACAGCAACCAACCAGTATCTTATTCAGGATGAGTCCTTCCTGAATACAACTATCGACAAAGCAATCTATGTCTTATATAGGATGAGTCCTTCCTGCATAATCGACATTGTCAAACAATCAAACATAGCCTTACACAGGTTATCACATCAACGACATCTGACTCAACGTCTTATAAGATACATGTCTTTCTAAAAACAAGCTTTGTCATGCCTTATACAGATAGTCATAACATCGAAACCAGCCTCACAGTCTTATCCGGTATGTGTATCTCTTGAAATGAGGCTTTATCAATCAATCCTACTATAAATCAAAACAAATCAAATAAACAAGATCAAGTTTTGGAAAATACTTCACTGGCTTATTTATCTTATCATTTATCTTGAATTGATGACTAGGAATTATGTTACTAGCTTTCTCAAGGATGTCCCATGAAGGATTTAGAGAAGCAACGATGTATCATAATTTTGTTTTCTTTGACTGCTGTCTGTCAATTTTCTATTAAATTGGTTTTTGAGTCATGTTACTAGTTTCCTCAAGGATGTCCCATGAAGGATTTAGAGGAGCGATGATGTCTCATGACTAGTCTTTTACTTTGTTTGTTGTATGTGGTTCATCTTGACAAAAAGACTGGGGCAACTTGTGCCCTTAGCATGAGTTAACGACAATCCTTGTTTGCGACTGTCTGTTATTAGCAAGTGGATGACCTTGCACACCTTGATCTATGTCATATCATGGTGTTTTTCTCCATTTGTATTAGTCCCGCCCAATGATGATAAAGTGCAACACCTTTTGCGATACAAAAAAACATCGAAATTGCTAATACTAAAAGCCATCTCACTTCTTTTATTATTTCTTGATCTTTCTTTCCGTACTAACATTTCTTCTTTTCTACATCTTCACCACCCTTATCTATTTTCCTCTACCCTTTTTCTTTCATTTTCTAGTTCTCTCATCAATTTCGAGAGCACACTCATGTTCTTTGAACCCGCCTGTCCTCCCGAGGGGGCATACCTTCACCTATTTTACACTGGGGCAAATTTCTTATCGATTTTCTTTGACACAACGCCGAAATGACATTGTATCAAAGAGGGGAAAATGTAGACACAAAAATTTGGTCTAAGCCTGTGACTTCAATATTCTTCATAATTCGTATTTTTCTATGGTCATGATTAAATAATGTCAATTATTTAATTATTTTCTAAAGTCTTCATTTCTTCTATTAATTAAATAATCTTAATTATTTAATTAATTCACACTTTTCTTTATTCTATCTGATTAATTAAATAAACACTTTTTATTTAATTATGTTACTAATTAACCTTATCCTTCTTGTCAAATTAAATAAATTCTTATTTAATTTACTCTTTATACTTCAACTATAATTAAATAAATTCTTTATTTATTTAATTATTCATTTAAATCCTTCATCCCTTAATTAAATAAATCTTATTTATTTAATTATTCTTCAAATATCAAATCTTGAATTAAATGAATTATTTAATTCATGAATTCTATTTTAACGCATTCCTCTATATTTAGATAATTGTGTGAGTTATCTAAGTATTCACTTTTACTCGACTAGAAGATCTATTCAAATGGCTTAGTTAACTCTTGGTTTAATGTCTGAGTGGCGTTCTCGAGTGATCTCTTCTTCAAATCATTCAATCATCCAGTTCTAACTCATTTGCATGTACATGCAGATTAATTAAATATTCCTATTTAATTAATTAAACCTTCTACGTGCATTCAAACAGAGAGTTGCTTTAATCCATATTTATCTTTGTCATGCAAAGATAATTCTTAAATTGTTTTCAAACACCAAATTGGAAGATTAAATCATTTATTTAATCTTTAATTATATTTCTAATTTATATCACTCATGTCATTACTAACTATGATCAGAATGCATGACTAATCAGTCAATCTCAACCATCTGTTGATCTTTCGATCCTGGCTTGTCATTCAAATGATCAATTTTCTATAAATTGATCTATCTTTCATCTTTCCAATCTCTCTCAAAATCTTGTGAATTTTTAGAGCATCTATCTTGAATCTTCGATGTTTTTCTAGATCACTATCATAGGCTATACTTGCACGAACTCTTGAAAATCTGAGGGCAATCATACTACAACATCAAAATGGAGAAGGGAAATAGAGATGAATCATGGAAATATGTACAAATTTGGTGAGATTGTTCAAGTTTTATTTACGTTTTTACTTTCCTTTGTTGTTTGTTGCTTAGCATAGATTGCATTAGCTATTAGATTGCATTGCATGTTTAATCCTTTCTTTCTACACTTACAGCTTAATCCTGCCTTATGGGCTTATCACACAAGTATTCGTACTCCCACTGGTGCCACTCCCTATTCACTAGTATTTGGTTATGAAGCTATTCTTCCTATTGAGGTCAAGATTCCTTCCCTAAGGGTATCCTTGAAAGGCCACATTGATGATGAAGAGTACCGAGTATCGAGACTCCATGAGATAGAATTCCTGGATGAGCGAAGAAGGAAGGCACTAGACCATCTCCAAGCGTATCAGAATCGCCTTTGTTGTAGCTATAACAGGAAGGTCTTGAACAAAAACTTTGACATTGGTGACCTGGTTTTAAAGGAGAACCCAAAGAATCAAGCAGAAAGAGACAAACCAGGAAAGTTTGAACCAAACTGGTTAGGACCTTATATTGTTATAGAAGCTTTTGGTTTAGGAGCGTACCAAATCTCTACTCCTGAAGGGGAACCATTGTCCTTGCCAATCAATAGTCTGCATCTGAAAACCTTTTCTTAATTAGTAAAAATAAAAAAAATAAAATTAGAAAATTAAAACAAAATCGTTACCAAGGTGAAAACTTGGCAAATAGGTGTCTTGGTAACACCAAAAAATTATATATAATCCAGAAAATAGTAAAGACAAATAATTCCTCAAATAGTGAAAACCACTTCGGTGGCGCTTTGGATAGGTACCATGGTGAGAACCTGGCAAACAGGCGCCATGTGTAGTTGACTTTGCTCCTTTGTCTACTATTATTCTAATCTACCACATCCCTGTACATATTCCTCATCCCTGTACATAGTCCACTTCCTTGTACATAGTCCACTTCCCTGTACATAGTCCACTTCCCTGTACATAGTCCACTTCCTGTACGCAGTCCTTTACCCTGTAGATAGTCCTTATCCCTGTACATACTATCTATCCCTATACATATCACTTGTCTTTCGTATCCATCGCTTGTATATGCCATTCATAATAAGTGGTAGTCTTTCCCATAACCTGAAACAATTGACATCAAGTGCATTTCATATCCCCCATTTCACCCTATTCATAATCAATTGGTCTTATACTCGACTGGGGGAAAAAACTTGACGTGCGTCATATTGATTCTTCCATTGGCTATGTTGAAGACGTAAAACCATAGAAAAATCCACAAAAACATCAGAAAACTTCAAAAGGACAAAAAAAATTTAAAACATTCCAAAAATCCAAAAACAGAGTCAAAGTCAGTCGCACTTGTTAGTCTTTGTTGTTTGTCGAACTACGTTGCCTCTGTGACTAGATGTAGGCAAGGCCATCTACTGATGTGCCCCTGAGGCATTAGGTTAGTCCGTTGAGGTTAGTCTGTATAAAATCATGATTCAATCAATATGTCTATATTACAAGGTCATTGGTCATGTCGAACTACGAGGTCTCTGCGTGTATAACGTAGGCAAGGCCATCAATTAATGAGCCCCTGAGACCGCACTAGGTCAGTCTATTAGGGTTTATCACAATCACTTTCACACATATCTTCTATTTGTACTCAGTCTTGTCAGTCATTGTCAAGTCGAACTATGAGGTCTCTGTGTGTATAACGTAGGCATGGCCATCAATCGATGAGTCCCCGAGGCTGCACTAGGTCAGTCCTTTAGGGTTTGTCATCATACATAGTCAATTGTCCACATGCCATATCAAGTCATGCATCCATTTGGTGAACAAGTCAACAATGTCTCTAAGTGAAATCAAACAACTTACCAAACAAAACAATCAAAACAGATCAACAAATGTCTGCTACAGGATGTGTCTTTCCTGGAAACATACATCATCACAACAACCAACCAGTATCTTATTCAAGATGAGTCCTTCTTGAATACAACTATCATCAAAGAAATCTATTTCTTATACAGGATGAGTCCTTCCTGCATAATCGACATTGTCAAACAATCAAACATAGCCTTACACAGGTTATCACATCAACGACATCTGACTCAACGTCTTATACGGTACATGTCTTTCTAAAAATAGGCTTTGTCATGCCTTATACAGATAGTCATAACATTGAAACCAGACTCACAGTCTTATCCGGTATGTGTATCTCCTAAAATCAGGCTTTATCAAACAATCCTTCTATCAATCAAAACAAATCAAATAAACAAAATCAAGTTTTGGCAAATACTTCACTGGCGTTTTGACTTTATGGTTATTTATCTTATCATTTATCTTGAATTGATGACTAGGAATTATGTTACTAGCTTTCTCAAGGATGTCCCATGAAGGATTTAGAGAATCAATGATGTATCAGAATTCTTTTTTCTTTGACCGATGTCTGTCAATTGTCTTTTAAATTGGTTTTTGAGTCATGTTACTAGTTTCCTCAAGGATTTCCCATGAAGGATTTAGAGGAGCGATGATGTCTCATGACCCATCTTTTACTTTGTTTGCTGTCTGTGGTTTTTCTTGACAAAAAGACTGGGGCAACTTGTGCCCTTAGTATGAGTTAATGACAATCCTTGTTTGCGACTGTCTGTTATTAGCAAGTGGATGACCTTGCACACCTTGATCTATGTCATATCATGGTGTTTTTCTCCATTTGTATTAGTTCCACCCAATGATGATAAAGTGCAACACCTTTTGTGATACAACAGTACATCGAAGATTGCTAATACTAACATCCATCTCATTTATTTTATTATTTTTGGATCTTTCTTTTTGTATTAACATTTCTTCTTTTCTACATCTTCACCACCCTTATCTATTTTCCTCTATCCTTTTTCTTTCATCTTCTAGTTCTATCATCAATTTCAAGAGCACACTCATGTTCTTTGAACCCGCCTGTCCTACCGAGGGGGCATACCTTCACCTATTTTACATTGGGGTATATTTGTTATCTATTTTCTTTGACACAACACCGAAATGAAATTGTATCAAAGAGGGGCAAATGTAGACACCGAAAGTTGGTCTAAGCCTGTGACTTCAATATTCTTCATAATTCGTATTTTTCTATGGTCATGAGTGAATAATGTCAATTATTTAATTATTTTCTAAAGTCTTCATTTCTTCTATTAATTAAATAATCTTAATTATTTAATTAATTCACACTTTTCTTTATTCTATCTGATTAATTAAATAAACACTTTTTATTTAATTATGTTACTAATTAACCTTATCCTTCTTGTCAAATTAAATAAATTCTTATTTAATTTACTCTTTATCATACTTCAACTATAACTAAATAAATTCTTTATTTATTTAATTATTCATTTAAATCCCTTCATCACTTAATTAATTAAATATTATTTATTTAATTATTCTTCAAATATCAAATCATGAATTAAATGAATTATTTAATTCATGAATTCTATTTTAATGCATTCCTCTATATTTAGATAATTGTGTGAGTTATCTAAGTATTCACTTTTACTTGACTCAAAGATATAAATTGCTCAATTAACTCTTGATTTATTGTATGAGTGGCTTTCTTGAGTAATATCTTCGTCAAATAATTCAATCATCTAGTTCTCGAGTCACTTTGAGAGAAAATATTTGTTTTAAAGCAATATACTAATATGAATTGTATGAAATCCCATTGGATTTTATGAAGGACCACCCTCCTAGGTCTTGTAGAGCCTAGAGTGTAGAGAGAATTGTTAAATTATTCTCCTATTTTTTAGCGAACCCCTGAAACATTTGAGCATTATAGATGACTACTTCTTTGGATAGTTTTGGGAATTGGTTGGAATCACAGAAAGAAACCAACAATCCTCAACTTTATTTGGATGTTCTACTACTTGGAAATTTTCTCCAACACATTCTACCGTTGTCAAATTAAGATTTAGATGATTTTATATAGATTATTCTTCATACTGCTAACATATCCTCAATTATTCAAGACCATTTGGGAGCTAATTCCAAGTTGGTAAATATCATTCACAACCTCCCTAGCTTCAAAATATAGAGGGATTTAAACTATTTCTAAGACTCTTAAGAAGTTTATTCAAGATAGCAATCCCTCATGAGGATTTATTTTTGTTATTACTTTTATTAGATAAAGTGGGAAACAAGGTTCCCAACCGTATTAAAAAACAATATCAAAGGATATATTAAGAAATATCCAAAATAAAACAAGCCCAAGGAAAATTAAAGAGAGACTACTAAATAGGACCACCAAACCAAAATGATAGACCCATTCAAAGTGGTAACATAAATAAAAAATGAATAACAAAAAATAGTACATAATAAAGGTAGATATTTGGTGATAGAGATATCTCCATAGTATTATAATAAGAAACTAAGCAATTCATATTTACGATTATTTCTCTTCTTCACCTTTTTCTTTCCAAAACTAGTATTAGCTATATTATTCAAAGCTTTCTCACTACTGAATTTGACTCCATTTTCTAACAAAAATTCGTCAGTAGTTCGATAAACATTTGTCGGACAATCGACAAATTGACGAAAAAAATTTCGTTGCTATTTTTTCGTCAAAATTATGACGATGAATTAAATGTTGAAAGAATGGTGTAGATTCGTTGGTCATCAGCATCATAAAATGAATTAGATGTTCATCAGAATATCGATGAAAACTTCATGTATCCACCGATGAATTACAACCAAAATGCAATTGCAATGGCTCTTCCAAAGTGTCAAAACAACACAAAATTTTTTTTGCCATTTCGACGAAATGGGAAAGGAGTTACAACGAAGCCTTCGTCGCAGCTATAGCAACTTTGTTGGACCTTTTCGGTGATTCATTAGTGGCCTTCGTCGAAATTGCGATGAAACAATGCAATTTGTTTTTAAAAAATATTCGTTGAAATGTACCATCGTGGAGACTCTTGGCGATGACCACCGAAGCCAACCCATCGGTGAGAGATCAATCATTGACACAGGATAGAAAACTCACTCCGATAGTCCATGTCTTGCCAATGCCTTCTGTCGACAAGACATATCTAATGTCACACCGATCTGACCTCTTCAGGAGTTTTAAATAGACCTACACCATGTCATCGTGGAGTCTCTTGGTGATGACCACCGAAGCCAACCCATCGTTGAGAGATCAATCATTGAAACATGATAGAAAACTCACTCTGATAGTCCATGTCTTGTCGATGACTTCTGTCGGCAAGACAGATCCAATGTCACACCGATCTGACCTCTTTAGGAGTTTTAAATAGACCTACACCATGTCATCGCAGAGACTCTTGGCGATGACCAAGAAATAACCATCGGTGAAGATTAATCATTTAACATGATAGAAAAATTCCTCCAGATAGTCCATGTCTTGCCTATTGAATTTTTGTCGAAGAAACCGAATCAATGTCACATAATCGACCTTATAACCCGGGGAGTTTTTGAACAACGCTAGTTATCTGACAAGACATTCTAAAGGTCACAAATCAATTAAACAAGTATTAAAACAGAAGTAAACAAATGGAACCTATTAATTTTCTTATTTTGGGGTTCTTTAAATCATAGAATAGATACCATCTTCTTGTGTATAATGTACTTATATTCAGATTTGAATTTGAGACCAATTGTCATTGCACATTCCATTTTACTTGCACAAAGTATTCTATAAGCAATATATTGATAATTCCAAATGATTTATGGTGTTGTACAACTCTACCTATCATCACAGTTTTGTTGTTCCCCCCTAGAGAATCTTGCAAAGACAAGTTTACAATGCCAAATCAAATAATATAAAAAAGACTTACTTCCATACAAATTAAATGATTATTCTCACAATGGCAATTGTCCTAGTACAACAACAATTCCATGAAAGGTTATCCATGCTTCATAAGAGATGGTGATCATACATAAAAATGCAAGATGCATAGAAAAGCATTACACTTGAGAACAACCAAGGGCTAACAAAGGGAAGGAGTTAAGCGTGCGGATTGAAGAAAATGTGTAGGAAAATCTTGGCTTGATGTCGAGAGAGAGCGAGCTTGTAGGAGCATATTCTTGACCCTAATCAAGCTCTTGAACAGCAAACAAAATTAAAATCTAGCATACATGAGACATGTAATGAACTTCCAATATCTGCTATCTTTTTCATTAATGCAGAGGTAGGTAAAGGAGAAATAATTATAATTGTAACACTATTCATAGTCCAGTAAATTATGTTCATAATTTGTGTTCAATGGACCTCGGTTTTATCATTATACTACCCATCTAATACCATATCTTAATCTAGGGTTCAACTATCTCAGATCTAACGAAGCACCTTCAATTAACCATTTAAAGTACTATAAAATAAGGTAAGACTTTTACTTGATAAAGATTTTGTACACTTGTAGGATTAAAGTTCTCACAATCATCAAGATTTATTGGCACACATACACAACCTGCAACCTATGAAGTAATGGATGACTACAAGTTAGTGAAATGGTCCTTAATATGTGATTGGTTTGCAAATTGATTGGTAGAAAATAAGGTTACAAATAGATCTACATGAAAAATTATGAGGACAATCTACTATAATCATCAAAATAGATGAAAAGTGCAAAGGAAAGAGCCGAGCTACATCTCTAGAGCCTAAAAAAAACACATGCAAGAAACATAAAGAAAAGAACAAACCAATTTTTGAATGAATACAAAATGGTGCCTTCAGCAAGTGATTCATATGCTTTCACACCTGACAGGACATTAAGAAGATTTTAGTCTTCCTCTGTGAAATTAACTACTTACAATAAAAACCTAGAAACCAATATTATATACCTCCATGTCTAGCCAAGGGTAGGTATAAGAGAAAAAAAATTTCTCAATGCAATGTCAAAAAATATCAATGGGTGTGTAGGTTTGTATTACTCAAAATATCATTTCACTGCTTAAGGAAAAATACCAAAGTGATGTTTTAAATTTCAATCTTCACATAGGCTCGCTTCTTGCTACACATGCATATACTAGCATTATTCGAGCTCTAAACTATTCAAATATTAAGGATTTAATTAGCTATAAGATGGAAAGTTGTTGTTTAGACATAATCCATCATCTTTTACATATCTTTATTCACTCCTAGCGTTTTAGATAAATTTGTGTAAATGAGACAAAAATGTGAATCTTTTATGACAAAGAAAATTTTTAAAAGGAGGGGGGAGAGAGAAAAGGGTAGGGGGCAAGAGAATGCTTGAATGTATATCAAAGTATAACATTTTGATCATTATACAATGAAACAAATCTTAAGTTTGAAGTATTAATATAATTTACAACATTTATGATCAAGAATGAATGTAAGTAGAGAAACTTTTGCATACCTACAGATGGTACAAAATTTCATGGTTAAGTGGAAGCCTCCCATAAAAAACAAGATCCAAATATTCATGTATCTATCTCAATCGAGCCTCTAAACCCCTTAGAGCTGTCAATTTTTCCACTAACCTGTTATGCACAAAAGTCAAATTTTAGAGTTATGTCACCACTAAAAATAGAAGAAACAGAGCTTTGAAACCAAATCCACACACAACACAATGTGGTATTCATACAAAGCCATACAAACAAGCTGACTCATAACATTTGGAATGGAAACAACTTCCAAATTATGATCGCGAGCATGGATTAGGAATTATAAAGAATGTTTTTCTGCCACCATAGTGAAAAGTTAGCACTTTCTTTCATCTTTGCATATTGGTTTGATGCTTCAAGCGATGCGTCTTATATTGAAAAGTGCATCACCTTATTGAGCTTCTCTTTGTTTTGAGAATAGTTTAATATTCTCTACTTAACAGGGCCAACCACATGATGGTGGAAGCTCATTTGACCCCCCCCCTCACATCACTCTAAATTCCCCATCTTTGGCTATCATATAACATTAATCATTCATTCATCCATTAATAACATATAACATTCATTCATTAACATATAACGCATTCATTCATTAACATATTCACATTCATTCATTAACATATAATATTGATTCTTTCAATTTTTACATATTATCAAAAATATGGTTGTCATGATATGATTACAATCACTTTTTTTTGGTTTCTTTTTTAAAGCTAAAAAACTCTAAAGTGGAGTATCATTTTATAAATCATTTGTCCCCTATTTAGTTGTTATTCCCTCTGCTCATGATCTTAATGTACACCTAGTCATCTGCTCAAGACATGGACGTCACTGCAAGGTGGGGTGTACTGCAATAACAAAGAAATGTTAAACTAATATGTTTTATTATTATTGTTACAAGTATTTCATTAAATAAAACAACATTAGAGTGGTTCTCTTTACTTGATGGGTCCACATCATGTTCCTAAACTTCTTTTATAGACTCATGCTCAACATGTTGAACACCCTCTAAATATTGATCTGCAGTTGAAACATGAAATGCTACATTAATTAATAAACCAATTGAAATTAAATATGTTTAAGAGAACATGAGAGTGGTCCTCTTTACCTGATGGGGCCACATCATGTTCGTGATCTTCTCTAGCTTTATCATGCTCAATATGTTGATCATGCTTTACATGCTCTAAAGTTGAAACACAAAAGGTTACATTAATTAATACATCAATTGCAATTAAATATGTTTAAAAGAACTTTAGAGTGGTCCTCTTTACCTAATGGGGCCACATCATGTTCCTGATCTTCTCTAGCATGATCATTCTCAACATGTTGATCATGCTCTACATGCTCTAAAGTACTGGGATGCACACCATGACCTTCATCTACAGGTTGTGCCCCACCCTCACCAGGTTGCATTCCAATGTCATGAGTAGTATTATCATTGCTTGAATGTTTAAAAAAAATAGGCATGTAATTACATTATGGTGGAAATTAATATTGAATAGATTGCACAAGTATTCAATTTTAAATAAAATTTATTGATTTTATCTACTTGCATGTCGGATGTAGTGGAAGATTGTGTTTTCCCAGTCAAGACTCTTAGGCATTCAGCCACGACTCCATAGCCTTGCTAGAAGGAAATATTTAGGTAATCTTCTGTGGGAACTCTATTGAATTCAAAGCCCTACATTTTTGCATAAGATCATGAATTTTTCTTCTATGGTGTGATAAAACCAAAATTGTTTTCAATTTATTATTTGGATACAATATTTCATTTATTGATATTTACAATTCGTGCAGCTAATTTTATATAATCACCAGAGCGAAGTTTGTGCTACCCATGTTTTTCTAGTCTTTCCTTTGTTTCCTTTGATGTGTCAGACAGCCTATGAAAATTTTGAAATACGTGAGATTATGTAAAAACAAAGAGTAATCAATATATAATTACAATGTTGATAGTATCACATACTTTCATTGGCCTGGTGGTGTCTTTCCTTTTTTCTTTTCAGCCTTCTCCTTTCCATCCAACACCAGGTCCTTCCACTCCCTCTCCAGAATCATGGGGGGATGCTCGTAATTTTTTTCTTCTCTAAATGTGACCTATATTGTTCCCTCACTTACTTTACATAGGTACCAGCTTTCTTAAGGGCCTTGGTTTGATTGAATGTTTTATCACCAAAGAGCACAACTAAACAGTTAATGAGCTCATCTTTTAAATCTTGATTTTGGGCATTCCAATGTGTACATATGGCGGGCCCAAAGAGATCCAATGTAATATCACTTAGATGTTTATAAAAAACATCATTTCCTTCAAAATGATCATGGGATCAATAGTCTAAAAAGAGTGATCAATAAGTAAATTTGAATTGGATTATATATAATAATAATTAAATTTTTTTAAAGTACCTGGGACCTTCTCTATCTCTATGGGAACGAAACCCTTGGTCACCACAAATGTGACTGGCAATGTTCCCATACTAGTAATATGGGAAGATCTAGGAAATGCTGCTAAAATATCACTAGTACTAGTGGCCTCTGCATCCCTAGGTACATATCCTGACGCATGTTTTGGCATGTGTCCACTGTGAGAGGGTGCACTAATGGATGCCTGCATGGTATGTGTTTATGAAATTTCAGATGAAAATATAGGCACGGATGATGGGATTAGATGATATGATGTATGCACAAGAAGATCATGACGGACACTTGTACCAACACCTACTCCCCAAGCAGCACTTGCAGTACCCTGATCATGGCTAGGAGCATCATGAGGACGCAAAAAGTCCTATAAAAACAACACATATTTTAGTTCATGACATAAAAGAGTACAAAATATAAAACCATGAATGAACTTATGTTATAATTAAAGACCTCATGACAACTTACTTGCAAGTTTTGTGATATCTTAGTCAATATTTTAACCCTCTCTCTTATCTCATCTTTTTGAGGCACTATGAGTAACAAATTAAGGATTTCTTCATTGTATTTTTTTTGGGTCTTCCTTATCATATCGAGAGGGTTTGTTGAATAAGCAATTCCATCATCACATAATATTGACTGCACCTCCCTATGGATGCTCTCATCTACTACTGGTGCCTTTCCCAGATCAGTCGACTGCAACAAGAATATTAAAAACATTATCAAAATTAACCCAATAAACTTATGAAAGCAACACAATAATAAAACATTTTCCTCGTATCTAATTTGTACAATTACAATGAGGTAAACCTATTGGGAAAAAGTGCCTAAAGATAAATCGCGATCTGTGCTCTAGGCTGGAGCCTTGTCCGTACGATCAATGTGGCTATGACAAAAATTAAATATAAAAAAACATTACCGGAATGAAACCAATAGACTTACAAAAAAAACATAAGAATAAAATGGTATAATGGATTCATTAATTGGAGGTTGGTTAAAATGGTACATAGTACGTACCACCCCAATAGTAACTATGTTTGTAACTAAGCAATTCAAATTGTAATAAATTAGCAAGTCTTCCCATGCAGTTATTGATATTATAACACATACGAATACACGATTTCCCTTGCGCACCTCAAATATGCAATTGGGTTGCTTATTTGTTGACCCAGGTCATGTATTATTTATAAACCCTACAATATTCCCTGATTCTTTTGGCCTTCCATCAATGTACATAGCCACTCCTTTATTTTGATCCTTATCTTTTAGTTGTATATAATTTGTTGACAGTGCATGCCTACGCATACTTTGTGCATATCGAACCAGTTGCATCCAATCTTTTTAATTGTAACAGGGTCCGACATACTCCATCAATTCAATAACTTTTTCATAATAGACCTTTATGCCGTCCATGTAAAATAAGCCCAAACCATGTAATGACGATGGTGCTATGCAATATATCCTCTTATTGACACAAAAATTAGTGTTTATTGGAGGAAGTTCCTTGGGTACCCATTATTTCCGTAGATGTTTGTACCTCAAGGGCACCTCAACATCGCCTATTCTCTCATCATCATAAGAACATGACCCCCCTTCAACAAGAAAAAATTCCATGCGTTTACAAAATTTCCTTCTAATATTTTGACCTCTAGTTGATCTTCATCTTTTAGACATACTACATGTCTCGATTTCCTCTTTTCTTCCTGAATTTCCCTCACCCAAGGAAGACAGATCTGATAAATACCTGTTTGGTGGTACCTGCACTCATAAGGATGTTGGATGAATTTCTTTCATGGTGTTGTGATCCTAAGGTGACTTTATGATTAATCTATCATTTCATCGCTAGAATTTTGTAGGTTATAAGGTAATCAAGTCTTGATAGATTGCAAGTTATTGTTACTACCGCAAAATGTGTCCATCACAAATTAAATATACTTAACGTTTTAACTCCCAAACTTTGTAACAAGTGTTAAATATGGCTATAGTCCATTAGTTACACAACCAAGGCCTCAAATGTATTCTCTAATTGTAATCAAAGGACTTTTTCTCTTCATTCAAGTAAATAAACTTGAAGGGAAACACTTCCAAGTGGTTTATTGGACACATAAATGACTAAAAATAGCACTAAATTTATATTTAATTTCCATATGTTTGTGGTTAATGGGGAGGGAGTTTTTACTAGGCCTGGTTAAGTCATCATGAGTTTATGCTTTGGAAATAATTTTTTTTTAAGTCATCTTAAATCTTCCTATGTCTAATTGCTAGGAGAATTTTGGTATGTTTTAAGGTAGGATGATTGATGAAAGAGCCCAAAGATCCTTTCTCCATGGTATCCAGGTACACATAGCAATGGTCTTCTCTTATACGGTTGGACATAATTTAAAGAACTTACCTAGGAATTATTCATTTAACCTAAGGTTTTATCATAATGCCATCATTGGAAAAGTATGATCAAATTCTTCTATTATGAAGAATTGGTCTATGCACCACTAGTAATCACTATCAATGTTCTTAAGGATAAAATGACTAATTGAATCAGGTATGAGAGAATCAAATTTGAGTTCTTCAAAGATTATATTCCTCTATTCATAATTTTTAAGGGTTGTGTGTGGAGGAGGTTATCACTACCAAGAAGGCAAGAGACCTTTCCTTGTATTCTTTTATAATTTTCATTATTCTTATTTATTTTACACTTACATTTACAAATACACATACATATGCATTTACTATTTTCATTTATTTCTCATGTAGTTTAATAGTTTGATCGATTTCATATTATATGTGTTGAAGACTTTAGAATTTCAATTACATTAATTTATGGATATGTTGTATCTATAACGCTACAAAACCATATGCTCTTTGCATTTACACTTGCATTTAGAAATACACATTTATATACATAGATATAGATTTCTTTAATGATATGTTGCATTTATTATTCTAGGAGAGCATCCAGTAATTGCATTTACATTTACTTTTAAAAATACGTATACATACATACATACATATATACATACATACATGTACATACACATATATATGTTTGTGTGTGTATCATTTTGATTCAGTGTTCAAAAACAACCTATTAGGTCTGGAAATAGATAAAAATTCATAAAATCAGATCTCCCATACATATTTTGTTGAAACCTAGGCTTGAACCTCTCATTTCACATGCTTTTCTTCACAAAACTATTGAGGAAAACAACTATACCTTCTTTATTTCTCATTCTATGCCCTTTTCATGCATCCTACAATTACAACAGTATCCATGGGGCCTCTTACACAAGCTACAGTAATAAAAAAAGTGTAAGAGCCCCTTTATATCATGTTTGGACTACAAAACCCTCAAAAACAGGGTAACTCAGATTATGATTTGTTGGTGAGTTGTATGGACAAAATCATTAACACCAGCTCATTCTTGGAGTATTTTGAAAGAGAAGTGAATTAGGTGGCAATTAAGTATAAACCTTATAGTGTCAAGGTGAATGAGATGATAAATTTTGATTGGCCAACTGATGAAGAGTACCAGAAATGGGTAAATTTATATTTAACTGAGGAAGAGTGAAAAGGACTAGGCTGCTAACGGTTGAAAAATTAGATGTTGCAGTTACAAATAATTCTAGTTTTTTTTTTTGGTGATAGTCTAGGCATGGAATTCTTGAAGTTTTTTGTTGCTGCATCCACCATTCTCAGTGGGAATGATGAACAAGAAGATTCTCTAGGGAGATTGCTATTGTAACAATTTTTTGGAATATCATAAGGTGGTCTAATTGGCTAGTGACACGTGTGCTTTCTGGCCTGATGCTTGTTTGCTCCTTCTTTTTCTATAAGAAGGATTTCAAGGCAAAAAGTATGGGTTAGCAAGTTAGATATTTTTGGTCGAGTCTAGATGAAGTTGCAGAGAAAATTGTAAAGTTTGATGGTTTTAGGGAAAATGCAATTTAGGTTTTGAGTCATTTTGTAGTAGGTTTCAAATTCATGGGGATTTGATGTTTTATGACAGTACTAGAATTTGAATTGATATGATTAATTTGAACTCATGTCTCTCCATTGTACAAGCATATCTAAATTTTAAATAAAATGATCAAGGGTTGTTTCGTTCATCTCACTATTGTGGTGTGTATGATTCTTTTTTTAGCTTTACTTCAAGGAATTAATTAAAATGCTTGAATGGGATTGTAGGTGGATATGTTCTGTATAACGATTTGATAAGTAGTATTGGGTTAGAATACATATTGATGAGATTGTAAAGAAATGTTATCAAGGATCTTATATGTTATGTGTTAAATACCCTTAGATGCTTATAAATTTGACTCCTCCAATGGATATATGGCACTAATCTAAGTTGAACTTATTCATATGGTTCAGTCTTTTTTTTCCTTTACCTAGAGCTTGCTAAAAATTACAAATCAATGACTATCTTATACTGTGAATTTTTGTTGTAGTTATCTCATGCTCCAAATAGTTGATATTATTGATAAAAAACCAATTCTATTTAGTATTATCCTATTATGTTGAGCTATTAAATGAGATTAACTGTTGTTGTTAATGTTGTTTATGATGATGCTGCAGAGGTTTTAAATACATTAAGGGATCACCTTCCTGTGTTTTACAGAGCCCAAAGTGTAGGAGGTCTTTGAAATCCTCATTAGTTGGTCTAGGTCCTTTGAGTTCCCCTTTATTGGAATTGGAAATTCCATAGGTAGATTAGAAGATCAACCTGCTTACCATAAAAACAACCAATACCTTGCATATGTTTGTGGTGGAAGTATTAAAGAAGAATTGTATGCCTCTATTTCCATTCATTAGATCTACCTTAGCCTAGCATATACTTGGACTAAGTCTACAATTGTTTTAGATTCATGTGATGAAGGCTATGTGTGATGAAATCCTAGACCTCAACCAAGATGTGGGTAGATTATAGGAGTTTTGCAAAGACTTGAGGCTAGTCGATAAAAATGTGAAAGACTAAGGTATTTTATTTTTTCTATCTTATCTTATACCATTTTATGAGAATGGGAGTGCCAATGTATGAGAAGATCTTTGGAAACTAGGAATGAAAATTGAAAGTTAAAGAGAATGGGGGTGCCAAACTTACAATACTTGTTTTCACTCCTCCAAACTCTTCCTCGGTGCTAATATTGACCTTGTTTTCACTCCTCCAAACTCTTCATTGGTGCTAGTATTGACCTTGTTTTAACTTTAAACTCTTCCTCGGCACTAGTATTGACCTTGTTTTCACTCCTTCAAACTCTTCCTCGATGCTGATATTGAACTTTTTTTCACTCCTCCAAACACTTCATCGACACTGGTATTGACCTTGTTTTAACTCCAAACTCTTCCTCGGCACTGGTACTGACCTTTTTTTCACTACTCCAAACTCTTCCTTAGTGTTGGCATTGACCTTGTTTTCACTACTCCAAACTCTTCCTCGGCGCTAGCATTGAACTTGTTTTCACTACTCCAAAATCTTCCTCGGCACTGGTATTGACCTTTCACTTCTCCAATTTGATGAGCTTCAACCTGGTTTCATTAGGTTTTACAGTATCTTAATTAAGTTCAAAATTTTGGTGCCATTTAGCTAGGTTTTAATATTCTACAATATAGTTAAGTATATATTAGCTATATTTTACATAATAAATAATATAATTATTCAACTTATTATAATTATATATTATATTCTTTAATAAAATTATTAAATACATATAAAATTATTATAATTAATAATTAATAATAAGTATATTTTTATATAATACAAAATATAATTAATATAATATATATTTAATATAATAGTAATAAATATTAATATGAGAGAGAGAAACTAAATGTTGATTGGTTGTTTCATGTCAACAATCCAAGGATGGCATGTGTCCTTGGGTAGTTATGCTCAAGGTAGTATGCAGTTTGATTAAAGATATGATAATTCTCCTTTAAGACCTCTTCGATGTACCCATTGCACACTTAAGGAGACAAAGATAAATATAGGGAAGAAAATATAGAGAGAGGGAGATAATGAAAAATATACAAATAGAAAGGGAGACAAAGAGATAGAGAGAGGTAGAGAGATAAAGATATAAGGATGAATAGATAAAGATATAGGGAGGGTGATTGATATATCTCTCCTTGTCACTCTCTATATCTCTATATCTCCCACTATCTATTTCACTCCCTCTTCCCCCCTCTATCTATTGAGCTATCTCTACCTCTCCCCCCTTTCTCTCTCATTCACTCCATTTCTCCCTTCATCTCTATTTCTATTTTTATCTCCCTCTCACTACTCTCTCTATCTCTTTCTATCTATATCTCTTTTTCTCCCCCCCCTCTCTATCTCTCACCATCTCTCCCTCCCTATCCATCGACTCTCTATCTCCACCTCTCTTCCTTTCTCTTCCATATATCTCCATCTCTCTTTCTCTTTCCATATATATATATATATATATATATATATATATATATATATATATATATATATGTATATATGCTCTGTATATATGCTATATATATATATATATATATATATATATATATATATATATATATATGTATATCTTTCTCTCCCCATCTATCTCTATCTCCCCATATATTACCTAAGAAGCCATGCAAGCATACAATAGTATATGTTGGTAAAACTACAATAGTCTTTTATTGAACTATAAGTAACACTTATCTTTCTAATGTCAAGCCCTCTTATAAAAATAGTGTTTTATTAAACTATAAGTAGATTATTGTCACCACTCTTCATTCAACATGAAATGCCAAATGTAGCAATTGTTTTATTGCTTTTTTCAAGTTTCATTAACCAAGCTATTTACAGGGTTGAATAAAGTTGTGTTATGACCCTTCATCTCTTTAAAATAATTAGACAATATTAGAAAGATTAGGAAGGGGAGAAAACTAAAATCCTTCAAAATAGGGGTAGTTGTGGGTTTGTTGGTTTTCTTTGTATTCTATATACTTAGTTCCTCTAGGATAAATAAGTCACTTTAGATCATTTTCTTAGTTGTGTATCCTAACTAATATAGAGTAAGATTTTCCATTTTAATTGACTACTACATAATAGTTTATGTGTTGAAATAATTGTTCCCATTCTTTGTAGTTTTTACATTGGAGTAAAAATCATATTTAATTTCATTCCAATACACTTCTTTCATAAAGATATTTTTTTGAAATAAGTGCTTCATAACCCATCTAATCAAATCATAATTAACCTATCAAAAAGGCAATAGTAATTTTTGAAAGAAAAGAAAAATTGGCCCAATCATAAGTGTATGGCCTTCGAAGAAAGGAGTGATCCACCTTAGAAATAACAACTACCTGATTTAGACCTGGGTATGTGTAGGATCTTGATGGGCCAAAAAGTGGCAACATGAAAAAAGCAGCGTTTTGAACTCACCGAAAAATGCGAAAATCCTGAGTTGACTTTTTTTTTGGTTTG